>JAABOM020000007.1:10957700-10975364 GCA_011800125.2 Solanum clarkiae
CAATATATAATAATTAATTTTCCTTGTATAAATATTTTTGAAAAGATTAAATTCGTAAAATAGAAAACTGGAAAGAGTAGGAGAAGTGGAGAGAAAATAGAAGCAGTTCAAATCTTTTCAGTAGCACTTTTTTCTGTGACATTTTATTTTTTTCAAGAAATCAATTGTTATTTTTCAGTTTTTTCCTACTTTAAATAGTTAGATTAAAACTTCTATTTTTTAAATATATTTTTTTGAGCATCATTTTAAAAATACCAAGTAGTTTTGTGTGTTTATATATTTCTATTATATAGAAAAGCCAACTCATGGACGACTAAGGGAAAATTTGTAATTATACTCATCATGCAAGAGTAAATATTAATAGCCATATAAAATAATTTGCTCACTCCAAATTTCTATTCTAAAAAATTTAAAGTAACATAACTTAAGTCAACTTAATTCTGGAAACATCATAGAGATTTATAATTATGCTTATCATGCAATGGTAAATAATAAATATCCATATAAAATATCTACTGATTTGCTCTATTCTAATTTTTTATTTCTATTGATGTTTATTTATATAAAAAAGACACCCATGGGCAACCAAGGCAGATTTGTAATTATACTCATCATGCAAGGGTAAATTATTAATAGCTATATAAAATATCTACTAATTTGCTTAATCCAAATTTCTATTCTAAAAATTTTAAAATAAAAACAAACACTTAAACACAATTTAATTCAAGAAACATTATGTAAATTTATAATTATGGTTATCATGCAAGGGAAAATGGTAAATATCCATATAAACTATTCTATTGATTTGCTCAATCCAAATTTCTATTCTAAAAAATAAAAACAAAAACAAAAATAAGACACTTATAACTTAATTCTAGAAATATTAGTTATACTCTGTTATTGTCTATAAATATTTCGTTCTTGTTATTTAAACTAAAAAATCATGTACCTACTTCTATTTCCTTTATTTTTCATTTACAATATTTCTTCATTTAAGCTAAAACCTCATGTACCTACTTCATTTCTTTGTAATAGTAATAAAATAGGCTCCTAACTATGTGTACTAGTGAGTTGGCTTATCAGGTAAGTTTTTAGAATTAGTTTAGAATCTACAAACCTACAGAACTTAATCACACATAAGGCTTAATCTTTATATTTTCCTTTTGATTCCTGGTTATAGAGAAACTAAAATTGTTATAGTGTAAGCTCTGAGCATTTTTTGAGTTTTTAATGGTTGAAATTTTTTTAGGTGCAAGGCTTTTATAATTCACTTTCTACAATTTGATCATCTTTTTTGATTGGTAGGACTACGATACTTTTAGAATAGTTTGGTATCTATTTCAATATTTTAATTAGTTATTTACTTCCCTTTTGCACGTATTCATCATAAATTTCTTCATATATAGTTTCTAAAATGATAAAAATATTGTTTGGTAAACTGATGACTACAACTCCTACTTATAGAAAATGATGAATTCAAATGTACTTATGCATATATTGCATATGAAAGAATCCTATTATATATGAATAACGACGTAAATAAGTGTTCTTGCTATCTATTTCATATATTGTATAGAGAAATAACATATTTTATTGTGTTATTATGGAGTCTTTTGACTGACTTGATTCTAATTATTATGTTCTATTGTGTTAGCACGAGGTCTTTGATCAAGTTTAGTCTAATTATTTTAGACATATTTATCAAAAAAATTGCATAAAAAACCAGCACATTGGGCCCGTGCTCAGCACGGGCATTACCTATATATATATATATATAACATTATGGTTAGATATGTTAGAAGTTAATTATTCTTAGGTAAATATATTTGAATAATTAAATTTCTAAAATACTCCTAGAGAATTGAAGAGAGAATATCAATGAACCTGTTGTAACACCCCGTAAAATTATCAAAACGCCCCTAAAATGTAACCGTGCGCATAATGCGTCTTTCAAAGACCTGATGGAAAATCCGAGATCAAATTTACGATCAGCGTAGAAAATCGAGTGAAAAAATAGTGTCGGCCTGATTTAAGAGCAAGCAGAGTGAAAATAAAATTTTGCTAATTTTCACTCGGATAGTGTCTGTCCGCGCCCCTGGAGTGACATGGAGGGGCGCACACACTTAGTGCTTTTTTCATTTTTTTGACAGGAATTAAAAATTCTAAAAAAATTCACAAAAATATACTGGTCCGCGACGCGCCTACAAATTTTTTGACATTTTCTCTTTTAAATTCAAGAACGATATTTTGGATATTTCCAACCCATTTTTAAGTCCCAAAATATATTTTTAAGTATTAATTGTGTACGAAGAATTTCAAAAATCCACATTCTCTTAAAGTTTTAAGCATAAATTGAAAGAGCAAGCAAGGAAGAGCCTAAGGATTGAGGGTACGGGTTCAAATTCTTGTTGAAGATTCGTACAATCTTTATTTCAGGTATGTAATGGCTACCCAGAATAGAGAATTATTCCTTAATGTGCCCCAATGTATGGATTAGGTTGATAGTTGATAGTTGATAGGTCTCTCTATATATATATTGTATTAAATTGATGATCATCATACATTAAATTAACTGTTTACTATTTTATTCTGTGATTATGTACTTACCCTGTTAAAGACTTTAAGAATGAACTTAAGGGTGATGTCTAGAGCCTTGGCTGTCTGAATATGTTGATTGTTGTGGTCTGAGTCCTGAGATGAGAGTATTGATGACTGAAATTGATGAAATTAGTGTTCTTAGAATCTAAATGAGGTTGAACCTTAGCTTTGAAGGGATAATTCCACTCTTTGAGTTGATAGATGATGAGATGAGGTGAGCGTTCTTGCCTGCAAAGGTTGGGTGATGGAAATTCTTAATGTATTTGATAGACTTATGAGAATATCGAGTCCTGAGAAGAGTATAAGCACCGAATTGGTAAGAGTGAGTCCCACTCGTACTCGTTAACTACGTGGCCAGCGTAGGAGAGGATTGGACCATGAAAGCGGATGCTCCTTTGTCCCGCAGAGGACTTGATAGACTTCTTTGGGATCCCTGATAGACTCGTTATTTACCCTGGCAAGGTACTGGATGGATGTGACAAAGACATCTCTTTGTTGTATCATCATCGGCTCATAGGTGGTAGTTATCAGTTATAGAAACTCCCAGATAGGTTTCATGTTGATAATACTCTGATGTTGAAGTAATAGTGTGATGTTGTGATGGATAGTGATGTGATAGAGTCTCGTCCCTTACTTTGAGTTGAGGATGAGTGATTGACGAGCTGATGACATTATATATTATTTAGTTTAGCTTGTTTTACATATAGTACATTCCACATACCAACGCCCTTTTGGCGCTGCATCATTTTATGATGCAGATTATATAGACAGAGGACTTCAGCAACCTAATCGTTGAGGTTCAGAGCTTCTAGATTTCGGATGTTGGTGAGTCCTCCCCTGCATTTAGAGAATGGTTATTTCTTTAGCTTTATTGCATTATTTTCTTTGATTGTGGTAGCCATGACCTGCCATGGTACCTTCTTAGACAGTAGTTATAGAGGCTTCATAGACATAGACGTATGATGGTTGACATTTGGGGTTCTTTTCCCCCTTTTCTTTCTTTATACTGAGATTGTCACTTTTTATCATATTCTTTGTGATAGACTGAGTTGATAGTTTATAACTCATTGATAGTTAGTTTTTTGTTTATTATCTTCCGCTATTGAATTGATTGAATGATTACAATGAGACTAGGTAGTTCGCTTGGGGGATAGCAATAGTCTATGAGTGATAGTTATGCCTAGGGTACCCTCCCGGGGACTGACAAACTTGGTATCAGAGCACAGAGTTCGAGTGTCCTAGAAAGTCTATGAGGTCGTTTCTAGTGGAGTCTTATTTATGGGTGTTTCGTACACCACACTTAATAAGCAGGACGCTATAGGATATTAGAATGTGTTACCCTTCTTCTATGATCTAGATTCGTGCGATAGAATTTAACCTTTCTGAAAAATCTCGTTTAAACTCGTGTGTTGTACGTCTACAGAAAATGCTGCCAAAGAGAACAGCTGCACAGAGAGATGTCGCAGCCCCAGCTGCTGAGAACACCCAACTTGAGGTCCTAGTCCAGCCAGAGGCTAAGAGACTGGGACACCCTACCAGGACTGCCGAGGTCCCACAGGCGCCCCATGCTCAACCCCAGCTAGCTTCCAGCACATAGGCATAGTTTAGGGGACCCATCACCATGTTTACTCAGTTGATGGCCTCCTAAGGTAACAATCAAGGTTTCAAGCTCCGAGTTATAGCTCCCAGGAGCCCTCAGCTGCCACCAGACTTGGAGTCTTCTTGAGGATGAACCCGCCAATGTATACAGGGTCTTAGAGATCATCATAAATGATTAAAGTGTGTCGTCAGACCCGTAGAACTTCGTTGTTGAAATGTACAAGGTCCTGAAAGCAATGTATGTTGATAAGATTGAGGGAGTGGAGCTTGTTTCCTACCTATTGAAGGATGTTGCTAACATGTGGTACAATCTGTAGGAGGAGAGTAGAGGTGAGAATGCGGAGCCTGCAACATGGTTGGAGTTTGAGACAACTTTCGTTGACCACTTCTTTCCTCAAGAGTTGAGGGAGGCGAATGTGTATGAATTTGTGAATCTGAAGAAAGGAGGGATAACTGTGAAGGAGTATAGCCTTAAGTTTATTAAGTTATCTAGGTATGCTCCAGAGATGGTGTATGACATGAGGTCAAGGATGAGGAAGTTCGTGCACGGTCTGGGCAGACATGTGCAGCAAGAGTGTAAGGCAGCTTTGCTGATTCCGGGCATGGTCATCTCCAGAATTATGGTGCATGCCTAACATACAGAGAAGGACATTAAGAGAGATAAAGAGGAACAAATGAACAGAAAGGCAAAGTCTGCAGGGCAAAAGCCTAGCCAGCAGAGATAGAATAAAGGCGACAACTCTTACTTCCAGAAGAGGCCATCTCATCATACCCCTTCTGTAGAAAGTGCACCTGTTCAGCCAAATAGGTATGGTCATAATCTCATGGTTACAAGAACTACAGGACTCGGGGTGCATAATCTCAGGCTACGGTGACCTAAGGTGCAAGGAGAAAGAACCTTGTGATAAATATCATAAGCTATATCTGTGTAAGTGTCGTGTGGGGAAAGTGTTTATTATTCATGTGGACAGACTGGTCATTTCAGTTATGAGTGTCCAAAGAGGAGGCGAGTAGAAGGCAACAGTAGACCACAGTCCTCTGCAGCAACCCCAACTGGCAATTAACAGAGGGGTACTACTACCTATACAGGAGGTGGGATGAACTCCCTTTATGCAATGGGTAATCGAAAGGATCAAGAGGTTGTACTAGATATTGTTACGAGTATACTTCGAGTCTTTACCTTTCATTGTTATGCATTGCTTGATCCGGGTGTCACTTTTTATTTTGTGACTCCTTATGTGTCTAGTAAGTTTGGAATTCTTCATTTTTATGGTGGAGAGTGGGGACTGGAAAGAACAATGCAGCAGAGAAAGACTGTATGAATTGGAATCCACTTATTAAGACAGACGAACGAGAAAGAAAGGCTCTGCATTCGAGCATTGGTTGATCTTAGCTTAGCGTGCTAGCCGCTGCTTCATTTTGTATAGTGATAATGCTTTCTCTTTCTTAGAGCTCCTCCCCCTGTATAGTAAGGGCTACTTTGGTTGCACGACTTTCTCTTATAAGGTGACTTGACTCAGCTTGACCTACTTGACTCAGCGGTTAGAGTATCGCTTTCATACGGCAAGAGTCATTAGTTAAAATCCAATAGTAGGTAAAACCGACCGAAACCCCTACTTTTGCCAGCATGACAGCAAGCACTGACTGGCAACAAGGAGTCAATTGAATGATCAAGTCATCGGTTGCTTCAACCTGTGGCCTTCTTCGACAGCCTTTACACATGAATATCAAGGAAGCCCCCCTATTCCAAAAGCAGGTGGAGACCTGGAGGGTCGGAAAGTCCAACAGGAAACCTTTCACTGCGCCACACGATCCTTTCGCAAAACACTTTTTCCACTCCTGCCCCCACAAGCAAAGAGGTTTCAGCTTGAACCTTTCGTTATTTCCACACTTATTGGTGAGTCTATCTTAGCTGAGAGAGTTTTCAGGGACTGTGTAGTGTCCATTTAACTATCACGGCCCAAGCCTAGGGCCTAGACATGGCATAGCGCAAGGGGAACCCAAAGGGATCCCAAGCAAGCCTCTTAGCACATCATTACACATCCTTGGTCGCGGAAGCAATAAGATAGCAACAAAAGAGTAGAAATAAGGATAACCTGGGCTAAGGGACATCATTCATATCATAAAAACAAAAGTCAAGACAGAGTCAAAGCTTGTAACATTACACGTGACATGTCCAACAACATATCCACTACATAGATAAGAGCGAGGGCCAAGAAAATCAACCGGGATCACTCTCATATTCAACATATACATAAAAGAAAGATAGTTTTAGAACATAGCAAGAGATCATAAGCAACGTCCCCACAATGGAGGACTCACCAACAAGCTTGAGTGAAGTCGACTTAGCCACGTGGATGTAGATGCTCAAGTGGGGTTCCGGTTTCTACATGGTGACATCATGTAGGCATAGACTATGCGTTGGTACGTTTGAATGTACTAAGTATGTAGAGTACAATACAACAAGTGATAAGCACTATAATATAAAATGCATAACAAAGGAAATAGATGAGCATATAGCAACGTGACATGTATGGAAGTTGCTTAGAGTAAATCAAGCTTCTATAGAACATAATCCATGTGTAAGGAGAAACCACATTAGTGCATATCCAAGGCCTACCACCTCCTTGGAGAGATGCATGAGGTACAAACCCTTTCATGTGGTTGACAAGGTAAAAAACCCCCCAACATGGTTGATGAGGTACAAACCCCCTAACATGGTTATAAAGGAACAAACCCTTCAACATGGTTTCACGGGCCTACCACCTCCCGAGCGAGGCAGTTGAGGTACAAATCGAGATCAGACCCATTTACAACTCAATGACCCCCTGATCAATAATACAAAGTCGAATTTTTGATATCACACATGGATTTTGAGATATATGAAAATTATGATTCTGAGTATTTTCGAGGCACATTTTCGGGCACGTTTTTGGTCATTTCATTATCATAAAGACACCTTACCTGACTTGGTAGAAATGGAGATGGTTGATTTTGATGTAATACTTGGCATGGATTTGCTTCATGCCTGTTATGCTTCTGTTGACTGTAGAACCCAAATTGTTAAGTTTCAATTTCCTAATGAGCCTGTTCTAGAGTGGAAAGGGAGTTCTGTTTCACCTAAGCCCAAATTAATTTCCTATCTTAGAGACAGAAAGTTAATTTTCAAAGGTTGTGTTTACCACCTTGTGCGAGTTAAGTCTGATGATTGTTGAATTTTTTACTCTTGAGTCAGTCCCGATTGTGAATGAGTTTCCTGAGGTACTTCCTGATGATCTGACCAGAGTCCCTCCTGATAGGGAGATTGACATTGGAATTGATGTCCTTCCCAAGACCAAACCCATTTCAATTCCACCTTATAGAATGGCCCCCTCAGAGTTGAAGGAATTGAAAGATTTGTTAGAGAAAGGGTTCATAAGGCCTAGTATCTCACCTTGGGTGTTCCTGTCATATTCGTGCATAAGAAAGATAGGTCTCTCGGGATGTGTATAGACTACGGGCAGCTGAACAAGGTCATAATAAAGAATAAGTATCCCCTCCCAAGATAGATGATCTCTTTGACCAACTTCAGGGTGCCACTTGTTTCTCCAGGATAGACGTTAGATCGAGTTATCATCAGTTGAAGGAGAGGGAAAGTGATATTCCAAAGACAGCCTTTTGGACACGGTATGGCCACTTTGAGTTCTTGGTCATGTCCTTCGGGTTGACAAATGCACCTGCGACTTTCATGGATTTGATGAATAGGGTATTCAGACTGTATCTTGATATGTTCGTGATCGTGTTTATTGATGACATTCTGGTGTATTCAAAGGATGAAGGGAAGCATGCTTATCACCTAAGATTGGTTTTGCAAACGCTCAAAGATCATGATTTATATGTGAAATTTCTCAAAAGTGTGAGTTTTGGCTCAAGTTTGTGGCCTTCCTAGGCCATGTTGTTTCGGGAGATGATATTCCGGTGGATACTCAGAAAATTGAAGTGATTAAGAACTATCCAAGACCAACTTCTCCGATGAAAATAAGGAGCTTCTTGGGTTTGGTAGGGTAATACTGCATATTTATTGAGGGTTTCTCTTCCTTGTCAGCACCATTGACTAAGTTAAATCAGAAGAAACCCAAATTTCAGTGGTTGGAGGAATGTGAAAGGAATTTCCAAGAGTTGAAGACTAGATTGACCACAGCACCAGTTTTGACTTTGCCCGATAGGACGGGAGACTTTATGTTATATTGTGATGTATCAAGAGTTATACTGGGTTGTGTGTTGATGCAGAGATGGAAAGTGATAGCTTATGCTTCCATACAACGCAAGATCCATGATAAGAACTATCCAACTTGTGATTTCGAGTTGGCAGTAGTGGTATTCACACTTAAGATCTGGCGTCACTACTTGTATGGAGTGCATGTGGACGTGTTCACTGACCACAAGAGTTTGCAATACATGTTTAGTCGGAAAGTGCTCAACCTGCGACAGAGGGGATGGTTGGATTTTCTCAAGGACTACCATATGAGTATCCTCTACCACCCAGGTAAAGCTAACGTAGGTGCATATGCTCTTACCAAGTTGTCTATGGGTAGTACTGCCCATATGGAGGAAGGGAAGAGAGAATTAGCTAAGAAAGTTCATTAATTGGCTCAAGTGGAAGTGCAACTTGATGAAAACAATGAAGGCAGAGTCAATGTTCCAAACGGATATACTTCATCCTTAGTGTCAGAAATGAAGGAAAAGCAAGACTAAAAGCCCGTTTTGTTCCAATTAAAAGAAGCAGTTCACAAGTAGAAGGTGTTGGTTTTCTCCAAAATGGGAGATGGGGTGTTGAGATACTAGGGTAGATTGTTAATGGTGTTTGATACAGGATCATGGCTAAAGCTCATAGCTCTAGATATTCTATTCATCCTGGTTCCACCAAGATGTAATACGACTTGAGAGAAGTCTATTAGTGGAATGGAATGAAGAATGACATTGCTGAATTTGTGTCTAAGTGCCCTATTTGTCAACAGGTCAAGATTGAACACCAAAGACCTTGTGGATTAGCTCAAAACTTTGAAATTCCTAAGTGGAAGTGGGAGATGATCAAAATGGATTTCATTACCTATTTACCAAGATCCTGAAAAAGCAGTATGATTCGATATGGATAATTGTTGATAGGATGATGAAATCAACCCACTTCTTAGCAGTCAAAACAACTAATACGGCTGAGGTGTATGCCCGAATATATATTCGTGAGATTGTGAGGTTACATGGGGTTCCCTTGTCCATCATCTTGGATAAATTCTGGAGGTCTTTCCAGAAGGGATTGGGTACGAAAGTACATCTGAGCACAGTTTTTCACCCTTAGACAGATGGGTAGGCAGAGGTCACCATTCAAACTTTGGTGGATATTTTGAGAGCTTGCGTTATCGAATCAAGGGTAATTGGGATGACCATCTACCATTGATTGAGTTTGCATACAATAATAGCTACCATGCCAGCATTCAGATGGCCCCTTTTGAGGCACTATACGGGAGGAGATGTAGATCACCAATTAGCTGGTTTAAGGTTGGTGAAGCTGGATTGATCAGACCTGATATTGTGCACTAATCTATAGATAAGGTGAAAGTCATCAGAGAGTAGTTGAAGACAGTACAGAGTCGTAAAAAGTCTTACATAGACGTGAGGAGAAGAGACTTGAAGTTTGAGGTGGACGATTGGGTGTACCTGAAGGTGTTACCTATGAAGGGTGTCATGAGGTTTGGTAAGAAAGGGAAGTTGAGTCCATGTAATATTGGACCATACCAGATTGTGAGAAGGACTTGCCTTTCTAGAGTCCACCCGGTGTTTTATATGTCAATGTTGAAGAAGTGTTTGGGAGATCCTACCTTGGCATCCCTATTGATAGTATGAAAGTGAAGGATAACCTATCCTATGAAGAAATTCCAGTCCAAATCCTTGATCGACAAGTTCGTAAGCTGAGGAACAAAGAGGTAGCCTCTGCCAAAGTTCTATGGAGGAACCAATTTGTTCAGAAAGCTACGTGGGAAGCTGAGGAAGCGATGACTGAAATATGTGCACTTATTTGTGCCAAATGATGATGATGTCGAAGGTAATGTCCCTATCCTCAATGTTATTGAAATTCCTTCTTGAGTTGATGCATTGATTCCAATTCTCGAGTCTAAGACATAGATAGATAGGTGATGGATAGTCGAGAGTTCGAGTGTTCCCGAATGAGGAATAAGATAAGTTTTGAGGTTACTCATGCTTTTATTCTATCTTTACTCCTCATTCGATCATGAATGATCCCAAGGGGAAGATGATATAACACCTTATAAAATTATTGAAACGCCTCTAAAACGTAATCATGCGCACAACTCTTCTTCCAAAGCACTGATGGGAAATTTGAGACCGAATTTGCGATCAGCGTGGAAAATCGAATGGAAAAAATGTTCTAGACCCGATTTAAGAGCAACCAGAGCAAAAATAAAATGCTAATTTTCACCCGGACAATGTCTTTCGCGCCCCTAGCATGACGTGGAGGGGCGCGAGGACATAATTAGTATTTTTTTATGGGAATTAAAAATTATGAAAATTGGCAAAAATAAACTGGTCGCGCCTCTGGCGCATCGCAGACTAGTACAAATTTTCAAACATTTTCTCTTTTAAATTTGGGATGGGTATTTTGGGTATTTCTAACCCATTTTTAATTCCCAAAACATGTTTTTAAGTATTAATTGCGTACAAAGGGTTTTCAAAACCCATATTATCTTAAAGTTCTAAGTGTAAGTTGAGAGAGCAAGCAAAGAAGAGCCTAAGGATTGAGGGTATGGGTTCAAATTCTTGTTGAAGATTCATATAATCTTCATCCAAGGTATGTAAAAGGCTATCCAGAACATGGAATTGTTCTTCCATGTGCCCCAATGTATAGATTAGGTTGATAGTTGATAGTTTATAGGTCTTGAAGATTTTCTTGAAAGGGCTCTTTAATTTATTTATATTATATTAAATTGATGATCATCATACTTTAAATTAACTGTTTACATGCTTTATTGTGTGATTATGTACTTACCCTACATGAATTCTCTGTTAAAGACTTCAAGAATGAACTTAGGGGTGATGTCTAAAGCCTTGGCTGTCTAAATGTGTTGAGTGTTGTGGTCTAAGTCCTAAGATGAGATTATTAATGACTAAAATTGATGGAATTAGTGTTCTTAAAATCTAAATGAGGTTGAACCTTAGCTTTAAAGGAATAATTCCACTCTTGGGTTGATAGATGATGAGATGAGGTGAGTGTGCTTGCCCATAGAGATTGGGTGATGGAAATTCTTGATGTATTGATAGACTTATGAGCATGTCGAGTCCTAGGAGGAATATTAGCATTGAAATGGGTAAGAGTGGTCCTACTCGTACTCATTAACTACATGGTCAGCATAGGAGAGGATTGGACTGTGAAAGCAGATGTTTCCTTTGTCCCGCAGAGGACTTGATAGACTTCTTTGGGATCCCCGATAGACTCGTCATTTACCCCAGCAAGGTACTGGACTGATTTGGCAACAATATCTCTTTGTTGCATCATCACCAGCTCATAGGTGGTGGTTTTCGGTTATAGAATCTCCCAAATAGGTTTCATATCGATAGTACTCTGAGGTTGATATGATAGCGTGATGTCTTGATGGATAGTGACGTGATAGAGTCGTCACTTATTTTGAGTTAAGGATGACTAATTGATGAGCTGATGACATTATATATTGTTTACTTTAGCCCGTTTTACATACAGTACATTCCACGTACTAACGCCCCTTTGGCACTGCATCATTTTATGATGCAGATTCTGTAGACAGAGGACTTGAGCAGCCTAATCGTTGAGGTTTAGATCTTCTTGACTTCAGATCGTGGTGAGTCCTCCCCTGCATTTGGAGGATGATTATTTCTTTAGCTTTATTGCAATTTTTTTTTATTATGGTAGTCATGGCCTGTCATGGTGTCATGACACCAAAATTGACGTGATGGCACTTGCTCAACCCCACCAAAATAAGTCAGCCTTAACTCAAAGGGATAATAAACATATCGCGCGGAAGTAATTAACTAGAGTAGATAACTAAAGCTGAGAATTTCTATTATTAATTACCCCCAAGAATTTGGTTGTCATGCGTACAAGCCACTAACAATACAAAAAAATCAAAGAAACACAAGTCCAAACTGTCCTTCTTCTCGAATAGAACAAGTACAAAAGACATAGGAATAAGAGAGTCAGTCAGATGACAACAGCTACCTCTCTAAGTCTCTTAGGAATCCTCAGAGGATCAAGGAGAATACTATTCACTGCCCGAGCTCACAACCTAAACAAGTGTAGAAGCAAGGGGTGAGTACCAAATACTATGCGGTACCCAGCAAGTACTCTAACAAAACAAAATAACTCCAATACAATATACAAAATCCTTTCATCCCAGTCGATCTCCACGACTACAACCTGCACAGAAAATTAGTCCAGCCCAACAATATATAATAACAACGATAATTCACCATATCACAATTTCAAAGCACGATCTAAAAATGACAGCACAATAAATCACAATAATAACATCATGTCGTGCAATAATATGCAAGGGTGAAATGCAATGCTTATGCAATAATTGCCGGCAAAGACCTTGGCATTATAACATCACTGAAAAATATCTCAACATCAAATCTTCGCCGGTAAAAACCTCGGCGTCACATTATCATCATAAATACGCCGACAAAGACCTCGGCATCACAATTTCATCATAAATTCGCCGGCAAAGACCTCAGTATCACAATATCATCATAAAATTTTCAATATCGTGATTTTGTCGGCAAAGACCTCAGCATCACAATATCTCGACCGGTAAAGACCTCGGTCCCAATATTTTCCATCTCACTCATATCAATATCCGGAATCAATGCAAATATGCATATCATGAAATGAATGAACATGATATGAATTCCACAAACAAATCCACTCATTATCTCCAACCACAACAATATATATCAGAAATATAGAATTCTCATCAGTTAACCACATTTATCAATTCAAGCACCATAATAACACGCCAACTCACATTTATATTTTTAATCATCTTATTTCTTATAGTATTAAAATATTTCACATATCACATGTAGGAGAAAGGAAAATTTGAGAATTCTACGAGAATTACAAAGTTTTGAAAGTCCACTTGTCTTAGTCAAATCACGGTCAATCTAACACTTCGGCTTTTCCTTTTTGGATGGAATTCGTAGGACCACGATCTAGTCAAACAAATTATCACCATAAGATTTCAAAACTCACAAAATCCATATTACTATATGTCTAGCATAGACCCAAAGACCAACCAATTTCGTTATTACTTTACAAAGTTTCAAGTCTAGGATTTAATTTTAAATCCTCCAAATAATATAATTCTAATTCTCACAATTTAAAGAATAATATTATACTCGGTATATATAAATTATGAGCAATTGTCACTAATTACATCTCAACTTAACTTCATATAAACTCTTTTCACATAGAACATAAATCTCAAAACATAATATAATCTCAAGCAGTAAAGTCCTCATATAATAGCAAGAGAATGAATAAAACTTCCTCATCAACAACTTCTTTTAAATCTCTAACTCAAGTAAATAAAGTGACGTGTAGGGTCTTTCGATTTAACTTTGATACACCAAGATAAATTCACCACTCATCAATAAATAATATTCTCCTAGTAAAGTACTCAAAAGTACACGAAAATTAACTCATTTATACAAAATATCTTATTATAAAAGATTTAGAAAATAGGAGCAACTTACAAGAATAAAATTGTCGAAGCACTAAAAAATAAAACACATCCCTTCAGCTAATAAAAGCTCTCAAATAATATTATGTAGTGTATAATTTTATATATGCTTGTTTTCATGTTTGTCTCTCTTATTATTTTTTTTTCTTGCTTTCTCACATGTTTTCTCCTATTTTACTTTGTTTCGCCCGTTATTCCACTGCTGTACATTGAGCAGAATGTGAGCTTTCATATAGAGGTATGCCTGGAGCCTCTTGCTCCAAAGTGGAGCGTATAAAACACTATAAAACACTAGTAGAGAAAAAGACATAAACAAGTGGATTAGTGAAGCATTTGGAAGTAATGGAGCACTCAAAAATAATGAAGCAATAACAATATTTATAATATATAAGAAAAAATGCAACAGATTGTTACATTTTCTACCACTAAAATTCATGTTCTTTCTCGAACATAAATTAAAAGAGAGTACCTGAAGTTTCGAAAAGGTAAGGGTATTTAGCATGCATATCTGATTCTATCTCCCAAGTCGCCTCTCTAACTGGACTGTTCTTCCATTGCACGTTCACGGATGCTATCTCTTTGTTTCTAAGCTTGTGAACTTGTCTATCCAAAAAAGCAATAGGCTCCTCCTCAAACGACAAATCTGGATTCAATGCCACCGAATCGAATGAAAGTATGTGAGACTCATCTGATGCATACTTTTGGAGCATAGAGACATGAAACACACAATGCACGGATGATAAGCTAGGTGGCAAGGCCAGTCTATAGGCCACCTCTCCGACTCTCTCCAAAATCTCAAATGGGCCAATAAATTGAGGGCTAAGCTTGTCCTTCTTCCCAAACCGCATCACACCCTTCATGGGTGATACTTTGAGCCAAACGTGATCGCCCTCCATAAACTCTAAGGCTCGGACCCTCCTATCTGCAGAACTCTTTTGTCAACTCTAGGCCATCAACAATCTACCCTGAATCATTCGGACCTGCTCCACCGTATCTCTCAGAAAGTCTGCATCTAATGAGTCTGTCTTAGCAGAATCAAACCAACTAATTAGACATCTATACTGCCTACCATATAATGCCTTGAATGGAGCCATCTAAATACTAGAGTAATAACTATTATTGTAGGCGAACTCTACTAAGGGCAATTGTTGGTCCCAACGGGTACCAAAATCAATCACACACACTCGCAGCATGTCCTCCAATACCTGAATAGTCCGCTCAGACTGTCCATCTGTCTCAAGGTGAAAGGCTGAGCTCATATCCAGCTGAGTAAGACCATGCTGCAAGGCCCTAAAAATGTGAAGTGAAGACTGAACCCCGATCAGAAATGATAGAAATGGGCACACCATGCAATCTATCTGACTGATGTAAAGATCAGCTAAATTCTCTGCTGTATACTTAACCTTGATAGAAATGAAATGGGCAGACTTAATTAATAGATCCATGACTACTCAGATAGAATCATAACTGCCCATGGTAGTGGGCAAAGCCACCACAAAATCCATAGTAGTTCGCTCCCACTTCCATGTAGGAATAGGCATCCTCTGAAGCTCACCCCCCCAGGCCACTAGTGCTCACACTTAACCTGCTAACAAGTCAAACACTTAGCCACAAACTTTGAAATATCCTTCTACATACCACACAACCAATAGTGGTGACTCAGGTCATAATACATCTCCACTGCTCTTGGATGAATGGAATAACGAGTACAGTGAGCCTCCTCAAGAATCAATCTAATCAAATCACCTACCTTAGGCACACAGACTTGACCTCCAATCCTTAAAGCACCATCAGGATCAAGCGTCGCTTCCTTAGCCTCTCCTCTGTTCACTTTGTCTCTGATGAGGCATAATTTCTCATCCTCAAACTGGCGTTCTCGAATCTGGTCCATCAAGGAAGAACGAGCCGCAAGGAAAGCAATTACGCCACCCCCATCAGAAAGTTGTAACCTGACTAGGCCATTCACTAGATGCTGAACATCCCTAGCTAAAGGTTGCTTATCCAGTCGAATGGTGGCTAGACTACCCATGCTAGAAGTCTTTCTACTCAAGGCGTCATCCATAACATTCGCCTTCCGTGAATGATATAAGATGGTTAAATCATAGTCCTTTAGTAATTCTATCCACCTACGCTGCCTCAAGTTTAGATCCTTTTGACTGAAAATATACTGAAGGCTCCTATGATCAGAGAAGACCTCGCAATGTGCACCATATAAATAGTGACGCCATAGCTTAAGCACAAAAACCACAGCCGCTAACTCTAAGTCATGAGTGGGGTAGTTTTTCTCATGAACCTTCAACTATCTAGACGCAAAGGCAATAACTTTTCCTTTTTGCATCAATACACCACCCAATCCAACTCTTGAAACATCACAATACACCGTGAAGTCCACACCTGCCTTAGGTAGCGTCAAAATCAGAGCTGAAGTCAACAAGGTTTTGATCTTTTGGAACCTTGCCTTGCACTCATCGGTCCAATGAAAGGATACATTCTTTTGAGTTAATCTAGTCAGTGGGGCTGCATGGAAGAAAAACCCTAAATAAACCGCTATAATACCCTGCTAACCCCATAAAACTACGAATCTCAGTAGCTGAAGTTGGCCTCGACCAACCTTTAACTATCTCAACCTTAGCCGGATCTACTCTGATCCCCTCTTTAGACACCACATGCCCTGAGAATATCACCGAATCAAGCCAAAACTCACACTTGGAGAATTTTGCATGTAGTTTTTCCTCCCTCAACCTTTGTAACACTATCCTCAAGTGACTAACATGATCAGCCTCAGCCTTGGAATACACCAAGATGTCATCGATGAATACTATAACAAAAGAATCTACGTACAGACGGAACACCCTATTCATCAATTCCATGAACGTTGCAGGGGCGCTAGTCAACCCAAAGGACATCACCAAAAATTCATAGTGGCCACAACAAGTTCGAAAAGCTATCTTAGGAATATCTGATGCCCTAGTCCTCAACTGATGATAACCAGACCGTAAGTCAATCTTAAAAAACACAGTTGCTCCTTGAGGCTGATCAAGTGAGTCACAAATACGAGGAAGAGGGTACTTGTTCTTGACAGTTACCTTATTTAACTGCCTGTAATGTATACACATCCTCCTAGACCCGTCTTTCTTTTTCACAAACAAGACTGGGGCACCCCAAGGTGACACGCTAGGGCGAACAAATCCTTTACTTAACAAATCTTGGAGCTTCTCCTTCAATTCTTTCAATTCAGCTAGAGCCATTCTATATAGATGAATGGAGATGGGCTTAATGCCCGGCTCTAGGTCAATGGGAAAGTGTATATCTCTATCGGGTGGAACACCTAGAAGGTCAGTAGGAAACACATCGAGAAACTCCTGAACCATAGGAATGGACTCTATGGAAGGTGGTTCAATAATAGTATCTTGAATGAAGGCCAAGTAAGACAAAAACTCCTTATCAATCAATTTCTGGGTATGAATGTGGGAGATAACTTTAGTAGGATAAGAACCACTATCACCCTTCCACTCAGTCTTTGGTACACCGGGCATGGCTAAGGTCACAGTTTTGCGTAGCAGTCAAGGATAGCATGATAGGGAGAAAGCCAATCCATCCCCAAGATAACATCAAAATCTACCTGTCACAGCCCAACCTAGGGTCGTGACCAGTGCCCGATAGGGGCACTTAGACACATACTAACCCGAACTTCCCACTT
>JAABOM020000007.1:10979005-11001340 GCA_011800125.2 Solanum clarkiae
ACTGCCAGGTATAGATCATGTGTAAGTAATATACAGTATATAATAGTGTATACTTTCTATAACTTTTGATAAATTATATTGTATAGTTTCATTGATTTTAAGCTTTTTTTTTATGTATATAAAATATGGACTACTTTTTTTAAAACTTTTTAAATTTTTTTTTATATATATGTAAATTCCCCAATAATTTTCTTATACCGTCCTCTCTCGTACATTATTGTCCTTGCGTTTCCAATGTTGCCCATGGTTTTGAAGTTTAATGATGGTTTATTTTTGTTGGATGAAGTAGACTTGTTTGCTTTTACCTAATCTTATCCTTGAGATATTTTGACTAGGATGAGGAATGAATTTTCTTGATACTTTGGAACACGTACTCATCTACGAATTTCATAAATTAAATCATGACGAAGACATGTTAGAAAACTTGGAGTAACAAGATATACATTAAAGAAACAGTTTTTGGCATAGGAAGTTGGAAGATAACTCTCTCCCCTACCCCATCCAAACCACATGGAGATAGTTCTTTCTCTGTAGATAATATCGGAGATAATATTTTCGTAAAAAATGTTTATATTTTTAAAATATAGGTCTGTAATTAATGGTCATGATAAATATAATTCTGTCCCCTGTCCATGAGATCGGGAATAAAAGTTTCTATGCTTATCATTTTATCAACTAATCTTACAGAAATAGTAAGTGAGAGGGAACTTAGGAATGCTTTTACATATAAGAACGGTTTTATCAAAGACAACATATTACTGCAAACTTTGTTAACTTACATGGAAGTATTAAGATATCTATAAAATGACAGTAATATTACTTTCTTCATTTTATTTTATTTTTATTTTAACAATTTCTTCTTAAGTTCATTTAGAAAATATTTTTTTTTAGATTTTTTTTAAATAATATGCGCAATTAAAATCACAAAATTAAAAGATATTTTGATACATTCCACTTATTTAAGATTATAAAATTTAAATCTTTTTAATTTTCTTAAATTTCATATTAAAAAATATATAATTTTTTAAAATAAGAATAATTAAATGATGATCTCAGAAATCAACTCCCCAAAAATGCATAATATTCTTTTGGCATCTGATGAATGATAATATCAATTCCCGTACTTCATAGCTAAGGTTGAAGTATATAAAAATATACATATAAAAAATTTTAAAATGGTAATGGAAGGGCATAATGTGCTCAAGCTTCATTTATAATATTTCTTAAGATTAAATTGGCATACATACAGTAGGTAAATTTAATTTTTATAATCACTCTGTTCCATTTATAGAACACTTTTTCTTAATCAATTCTTTAAAAAAGATGAAATTCTTTAACAGATATTTAAAGAAACTATAATATTTTCTTCAATTTTAGCTTCATTTATTTGGGAAAAAATTCACTTGTTTTTCTATTCAAATTCATTTATTTATAAATTTGTACTGAAACATTAAAATATTTTATATATTTTTAAATTTGGTGTCGGATCAAATTATATAATAAACATAAATAAAAGGACAATGCAATTAATTAGATATTACTGTTTAATTTATATGGATATTAAAATCTCATCATCATAATAATATAACTTAAATCTTCGGAATATACATCAACCATTTTCTAGGGCTTTATTCTTCATTTTCATGGTAACCACAAGCCGGCCGCCGCCCTGTGAATCCTAAAGATAATAAATCAAAGAAAAACATAATTCGGAAAGTAAATTAAAACATATCTTAATTTAATGAAAAGAAATGAAATGAATATCAACTTAAAGAAAGGCAAGTTTGATGGATTCATAAAGGAATTTTGAAAGATGATGGAGGCCAACTATGATAATACCAAGAAGATTCTAGCAACAATGATTACATTTCATACCATTATTTTCAAAATATGAAGCTAAATTATTTCAAAAAAATATAATTATAGCTGAATTAGCGGTTTGAGGTTGTCGTGGACCCCATTATTAGAGCTGGCAAACCAAGTCATAGACAGTCTGTTCCTTACGCGCAGCCCCACCACCTCTACACTACATATACATATACATATACACTCACCATCACCGTTTCAACCATCACTTCCTCCACAACTTCATATCCACGTCTCCAACTCTCTTCTTTACCCCTTCTGTATATTCATATCTCCATCGCCTTTTTTATCCTTACGTTTTTACGCTCACCGGAAAATCAAGAAAATGGCCGAAGAAACCCAGAAACCAACTTCTGAGACTACGCCGGAGACAACTCAAGAGGTTGTTGTCTCTGATGTCCCCGTGCTGGAAAAAGAATCCGCCCCTCAAGCCGAACCAGTACCTGTCCCTGAAACGCCGGATAAATCTGCTGCTCCGATGCCGGAGGAAACTGATAAGGACAAAGCTCCAGTTACTGAATCTGCTTCGTTTAAGGAAGAGACCAACAAAGTTGAAGAACTCCCAAATCCTGAGCAAAAGGCTTTGGTGGAATTGAAACAGTTGGTTCAAGATGCTCTGAACAAACATGAATTCACTGCTCCGCCGGCCAAGGAGGAGGAGAAGAAACCTGAGGCTGAAACAGCAGAACCTGTAGCTGCCGCCGCTGTCGCAGAGGAGGAGAAGAAACCAGAGGCTGAAACAGCAGAATCTGTAGCTGCCGCCGCTGTCGTAGAGGAGGAGAAAAAGGAAGAATCTGCTGCTGCTGAACCAACCACCGATGCTGCAACGTCGGAGCCACCGGCGGTGGAAGAGAAGAAAGAAGTTCCACCTGCTGTGGAAGAGAAGAAAGATACTCCACCACCAGCTCCAGCGGCGGTGGAAGAGAAGAAAGAAGTTCCACCTGTTGTGGAGGAGAAGAAAGATACTCCACCACCAGCTCCGGCGGCGGCAGAGCCATCGGAGCCGGCCGAGAAAGTGACTGAAAAGGTTACAGCGGAGGTGGATGACGGTGCAAAAACCGTGGAAGAAATCAAGGAGACGATTGTTGAAGTGACTGCAGCACCGGCGGAGGATGCAGCAGTTCCGGCGGAAGAAGTCCCACCAACGGAAGAAGATTTCCCACCAGCAGCACCAGAAGAAGTTTCGATATGGGGAATTCCCTTATTAGCTGATGAGAGAAGTGATGTGATCCTTCTCAAGTTCCTCCGAGCCAGAGATTTCAAGGTGAAGGATGCTTTTGCTATGCTGAAGAGTGTTGTGGCATGGCGTAAGGAATTCAAGATTGATGAACTTTTGGAAGAAGATCTGTCAGGACTAGGACTAGAGAAAGTAGTGTACAATCATGGGGTGGACAAGGAAGGACATCCTGTGTGTTACAATGCATTCGGGGCATTTCAGGACAACGAATTGTATCAGAATACTTTTGCTGACAAAGAGAAGATGAACAAGTTCCTGAGATGGCGTATTCAATTCATGGAGAAATCTATCAGGAATCTTGATTTTAGCCCTGATGGCATATGCACTTTTGTTCAGGTTATTGATCTCAAGAATTCACCTGGGCTTTACCTTTTCAAGAAAGAGCTTCGCCAGGCCACCAACCGGGCCCTTCAGTTACTCCAGGACAACTACCCTGAATTTGTTGCCAAGCAGGTATACTCCTTGAGATTTTAGTTTGTTTCCATAATATATACTGTGACAAAGTATGGTCTTTTCTGATCATTTCTAGTTACGTTCGTTCCAATCCCAGCACTTCTAAAAGAGGGGAATATTTGATTTATTATAGTATTTTTGTTCCTTTTTCCAATTGTGAATTGCTGCTATACGTTGGTGACTGGTGTTTATGATAATGAAGGTGTTCATCAATGTGCCATGGTGGTATCCAGCTTACTACAGGATGATCAATGCACTTTTCACTACCAGAACCAAGAGCAAGTTTGTGTTTGCTGGCGCGTCAAGATCTGCTGAGACTCTCTTCAAGTAAGAGCTCTTATTTAACTTGTGTTTTCTTTCTATTCCTATGTATTGAGTGATGATCTGGATGTTGTATGTTTTGACAATCAGATACATTGTCCCTGAGCAAGTGCCAGTTCAATATGGTGGACTTAGCAGGGAGGGTGAACAGGAATTCACCATTGATGACCCTGCCACTGAGGATACCGTTAAGCCTGCTTCCAAACACACTATTGAATTTCCAATCACTGAGGTATGCTAACACCCTACAGGCTACAATACTCTTGACTTTTGATAGTCAAGGTCACAATTTCTCATTTAGATATATTACTAGTAAGCTATTTGAAGAAGAAAGAAATTTAAGATATTATTTCGACTCTCAAAGAACAAGCCTTGGCTAATTTGTAACTTGTCTGTTATTTCAATATTCTAACTTGCAGAAGAGTAATTTGGTGTGGGAAGCAAGAGTAATAGGGTGGGATGTGTTGTATGGAGCTGAATTTGTGCCAAGTGCTGAAGGTGGATATACAATCATTATAGAGAAATCAAGAAAGATTGCAGCAGCAGATGAAACAGTGATCAGTAACAACTATAAGGCACTAGAAGCAGGCAAGGTGGTGCTTACATTTGATAACCAAACTTCTAAGAGGAAGAAGCTTGTGTACAGATCCAAGACCAAGTCCTCTGATTAAGACAAAAGTAGATGAATATATTGTTGAATGCTTCACATAGAAATTCCAGTGGAAAATAATGAGGGTTCTTTTGTTCTTTCATAGTTTCTATTTCCCTTGTTGATATTAAATTTAATTTTGAGTGTGGGATATTTATTTAATATTTATTGTGGTTTTGGTTTTGAATTGTTTTCTGCTATATATGTGGAGGAAACAAGTGCAATGGATGGAGAGGAAAACACTGTGGAAATTGTATACAGACTCTGTTGGTTAGAATGTGGACAGAAAAACTTTGATTACTAGCTGTTTGATACATTCCTGTAAAATTTTGTGTGTTTTTGTCCTTGTTGTTCTCTCTCTTTTTGTGCATGTTAGTGCTAATTAATGCCTTAAAGAATTTTGTTTTATGTTATGATGATGATATCATACAAACTCCTCTTGACAGTCATTTAAAGCATGGATGGCCTAATCTATTTTGTTTAACTCTCGTTTTCCCGAGGGCAGGGGGAGGTTTGATTTTGCAGATTTTTATAAATTTATACACGAGTAAAAAGTTTGAAAACATCATTTTATTTTATTTTATTATTTGAAGTGATAATAAAAGATCATTTTTTTTTAGATCCTACTTGTGAGGTTTACTGAGTATGTTATTGTTAATTAAATAAAAGATCATTTTTTTTAGATCCCACTTGTGAGGTTTACTGAGTATGTTATTGTTAATTAAATAAAAGATCATTTTCTCATCTATACCAAGCCAAACAAATACGAGATATACAAAGTATATTTTCATTGATAAATTTGATGCGTAGAATACTCACACGATGGATGTCATTTATAAAGTTATTATTTTTAGTTTTATATTTTGCTACAAGAATTTTTATTTTCATACATGGTAAATTCTTATTTTTACACATAATAGACTTGAAAAAATAATTTTCTTTTATTTAATTTATAAGGGGCATAAGATTTTCTCTCTTCAACTACGAAATAGTTAAGAGTCCACATTTGAATTAAATTCCTTCAGATAAGAATTTCATGGTCGCGAACTTATGTAAATTTTTTATATTATCATTATTTAACTTGATTTGATGGGATGTTGCATTTTAAGAAATTAATCAAAAATAATTAAAAGGAATCACTTTATTGGGAGAAAATAGACTAATTGATCGTAAAAATTGTCTCTTTTGAAAAGTTGGAAAGAAAAATACTTTAGAATATGAAAAGCCCGAGAAATGCTGTCCAAGTAGTTTATTAGAAGAAAAGAATGAAAACACATATCTATATGAAGATCTGTCTTTCACTTAACGTAGTAATTTTTAGGATTCTTAGGACCGTTTGACCATAGATATTGTAAATATTTTTTTTATATATTCCTTATGAAAAAATCTGTTTGGCTAGAGAATTTTTCCAATTTCTTTTTTTTAAAATGGCAAAAAACTCCATTGCAATTTATCTTGAAAAAAATATGATTCAGGTAACATATTTAATTCATATGACCGAAAAAAAAATCATTTAATGATTTGATGACTTATAAAACATTGAGCTAACTATAACTTTTATATAATTATGATATACTTTAATATGTGAACTACTGAAGGTAATTATTTTGTTGTAGTATGGGCGTGACTGTGATTTGTAATGATTTTTCCATAATGCCAGTTTACTGTAAAATCAATAACTTGGTGTCAAATATACCGATAATTGTGATAATTTTTAGAAATTATAGATATAAATTATGTTTCATTATTTAGTTTTTGACAAATAAAATATATTTTTAAAAATTATGACCACACACGTATTAAAAATTTATTTAAATCTAATTTTTCAAAAATATTTGAACATGGACAACGCTAGTATGTAATTTGCTTTAGCTTAAGGTGGAACCTGTATAAGATGAAAAGACTAACATTAAAGTTAGGTCACTAATCATTTTGCCCACCAACTTTACTTATTTGAGAAAATGAGTGAACAGGATTCTCTGATAATTTTAATTAACTTGAATTGAAAGAAAATATTTTTTTATATTATTTCTGGTTCAATATATAATAATAAAAGTTTGTGATAAGAACGATAAAAACTAAAACAATACTAATAAAGAAGTACAAAATTAATTAATCCACACTAGAAAAAAAAATGAATAAATACAAAGTTTTAATATGATTAGTTCTTCTCTCGTTGTCAATAAATAGTTTTAGTATTTTAGATGTTAAGCTATGACCCTTAATTTTCTAAAAAAAAGTAAAAGAGACCCCACCAATAATGTTATTCGTCACTCATAGCACATGTTTGTTTCTCTAACCCAAATATTCTTAGTGGAAGTTAAAATCTTTTGCCTCTAATTCTTGCTATACCGTTCCTAAAAAACTAGGAAAATTGTAGAGGGAGCAAAATGTCAAGAAAATCAGTTGGAAATGTGCTAATTGAGATAGTTACTAGGAGTTTAGAGAGAAAATCACAAAAAAACAATTCTTTATCTTGGTAGTAGGTTTATAATAGTCTATTAGATATTGGTTGAGTAATTTTGGTCTTTTAAGTTTCATCAAATTGAGTATTTTTCTTTTTATCTTCATTAGATATTAATTAAGTTCTAATTTGATTTTCATTTTTAGATTTGAATTAAATTTAACAATCAAAATTTATTAAATATTTTGACAAAATCAAAAGTGTTCAAAAATTAAAATAGCTCAATTGGTACTTATGAAATTACTGGTCTATGAAGCCTTCACAATACTGACTCTGAACTAGATGCTGGGACAAGTCCACACTTATTTCGACTAAAATAAAATAACTAGAAAGTAAAGATCCCATAGGTTTTTTGAGGTCAGTTTCGAAAGAACCTATGGTCTAGCAATCGAATATGCAGCAATGAACACTAAGGGAAGGGTTGTACATTATGCAATTACTGTTATCCATGTCAAATGGAAACCACCTGACAATGGAAAGATTAAGTTAAACACGGATGGTGCTGTCAAAAATATACCTGGCACAGGAGGTGGTGGAGGCGCATGTAGAGACCATCAAGGCAGATGGATTATGGGCTTTTCACAGCTTTCGCACTCATAATGAGATACCCCTCATGTGCATTTGTCTCATAATCATAATTTCCATATATCTCAAAATCTTAATGAGGCACCTGAGTACTGTCCCGATGTACAGACCCTTTTGAGGTCCCCAAACTCCTCTCTCTGCATCAACTCTGCCTCCTTGGCAGCACTAATAACTGACTAAAACGAAGCTCCATCTCTAGCTACCCAAAATACTGATTGTCTGATAGAATAAGTCAACCTTCTCACAGATTGACGAACTCTCTCCGCCTCGATAGGAATAGTGATTATAGCATGATGGGCTAATTGACAAAAGCGGACCTCACACTCTGTAATTGTCATGGTGCCCTGCCTTAAGCTCTCAAACCTCAAGAGGCTCTCCTCAAGAACACTCCAAGGAACAAATTAATCATAAAGGGCACTAGAAAATGTCTCCCAAATCATCTGAGGAGACCCAACTGGGAGGGGTCTTAAATAAGTCCTCTACCACTCCTTGATTGGCCCATGGAACTAGAGAGTAACATACCGTACGTCATGAGTCTCGGCCAACCCCATAGCATCAAGTAACTCTCTATAAGTGGTCAAAAACTCATGTGCATCCTTGGTTTTCCTACGTTAAAACTGAGGTGGGTTTATCTTTCTAAATCTCTCGTACTTACGCTGCTCATCTTCCGTAAAAGCAATTACTGGTGGAATCTCAATAATCAGTGCTGCTAGTGGCTGCTCCACCTGAACCTAGGCCTCAGGGGCCTATTGTTGATCCTTGGGTTGTACACAAACCCGAGTCTATGAAGTATCAGATGTATCAGCGGGGCTACCTGTCTGCCCTAAAATCTCAAGTACACCCAAAACTCTCAATAACATATCCTGTGTTGGGACCGCGTGCACCCTCACCCCAACCCCTCATTAGTATGATATTGTCCGCTTTGGGCCAAGCCCTCACGGATTTGTTTTTGGGCATCTCCCAAAAGGCCTTAACTAATGGAATTGGATTCACCTATTTAAGTTGGTCATTTTGAACTTCCACCTCCAATGTGGGAGGGAAGAGTTTGCACATCCCAACAAATCTCCCCTTAAACTCTGACCCCACACTGGCCCCTGAACCTGGGCACACCCGCCCCCCGGGCAACATCCGCTCGAACCTGGGCAACCCGCCCCCTGGGCAACACCCGCCCGAACCTGGGCAACCCGCCCCCTGGGCACACTGGGCAAACCTCCACATTGCTAGGTACTCTGCACACGCGATACATTAACTCCTACCCGTCGAACCTGGGCTCTAATACCACTTGTTGGGACCGCGCACACCCGCACCCCCAATCCCGCATTAGTATGATATTGTCCGCTTTGGGCCAAGCCCTCACGGATTTGTTTTTGGGCGTCTCCCAAAAGGCCTCATACTAATGGGATTGGGTTTACCTATTTAAGTTGGTCATTTTGACCTTCCAGCTCCAATGTGGGAGGGAAGAGTTTGCACATCCCAACAAATCTCCCCTCAAATTCTGACCCCACACCGGCCCTTGAACCTGGGCACACCGCCCAATGGGCAATACCCTCCCGAACATGGGCACACCCGCCCCCTGGGCACACCTGCCCCCTTGGGCAATACCTGCCCGAACCTGGACAACCCGCCCCCTTGGGCAACACCCGCCCGAACCTGGGCAACCCGCCCTATGGGTACATCGGGCAGACCTCCACATTGCTAGGTACTCCGCATACGCCGGTCCATCACTCCTGCCCTCCGAACCTGGGCTCTGATACCACTTGTTGGGACCACATGCACCCTCACCCCAACCCCCCATTAGTATGATATTGTCCGCTTTGGGCCAAGCCCTCACGGATTTATTTTTGGGCATCTCCCAAAAGGCCTCATACTAATGGAATTGGATTCAGCTATTTAAGTTGGTCATTTTGACCTTCCACCTCCAATGTGGGAGGGAAGAGTTTGCACATCCCAACATCCTGGAGTAGTGATGCTGCAACAAATTCATGAGGAACCTACTCCTGTCTAGGCTCCACGAATGGCTCAGGGGAGATACCTCGCTCATAATCTCTCGCTCTTGCGGCTCCTCCGCCCCTGCCTCTAACTCGTCCTCTAGCACGATCTCTACTCCTAGCTAGGGTATCAATAGCAACATCGGGGACTGCCTCCCCTCGTCCTGTAGCAATAGTAGCTCTAGTCCTCGCCATTTGTCAAAAGGACACATAACCACTCAGCAATTAAACAAAATCCACACACTAATTGATTAGAATAAAGTAAAAGAGAATTTCCTAACAGTCTCCGTAGCCTCCCAAGAATAAGTAATAGATATCTCCGCATCGATCCTCAAGACTCTACTAGATTGGGCTTGTGCACATGTGAGACCTACTAATCTAGGGCTCTGATACCAAATTATTACGATCCAAAATTTGGGTATGATGGCACTCACCTAACCCACCAAGGCGAGTTAGCCCAAATTCTAAACAACTCAACTTAATGATAAAAGATGAAAAATCTAATAAGATAGATAAGCATAGGAAATCAAAACTACAACTTTCTCAGAATTGGTGTCACATGTACAAGCCTCTAAATACAAAATACTCAAATAAAATTATCTCAGTGTCTAGTCCTCGAATAGAACAAAACATAAAGGTAAAAAATATCTGAAAAGCTGCCGAAAGGACAAGCAGCTACCTCTCGATAGATCCAAAGCTCAATCTTGTATATTAGAAAGTTAGCAAGGAAGACCGAGCTCACAACCTACAAAAAAAGTAGCAAGGAGTGAGCACCAACAATAGGGTACTTAGCAAATGGAACTAACCTAGAGTAAAGTAATAAAGGACACAAGTAACTCCTTAACTACAGACCTACACTCGAAAAAGTTTCAATACAATATATGTACAATATAAACGAATCACAAAGATATAATATAGACTCATTATATTGCATCATATCTCAGAATATCTTTTTCTTAATTAAATTTTTTGATGCAATGCACCATTTTATTTATTAAAAAAAGTCAATGACCAACATAATACACATTTAGGCATCTCTAATAAAATAAAAATAGTAAAAAGCAAGTGGGCTGTAAGTCTTTTGTCCGTATCATTTTCACTCTCCAAAGTTCAACTCCTAGAATCTTCCACCGTGCTTTTCCCAAAAATGACTCTTCAATTGCTAGTCCCTATTGCACCGCCATGATCGATCTTGTTGCGTGCGATGTTTCTTATCTCTTTTCTTATTCTGTAGTTGATTTTCTCCTTGATCTTCATCTGAATCATGCACCAGTTCTATCTTCCCTTCCTTCTTTGTTTTAGCCTGTCTCTCCTTCCTCAGCTGATTTCCCATCTGTATTCCCTTCTCTGATAGGTGATTGAGCTTGCTACTTAGTTTGATGGTGGCCAGCCCCTTCTGATTTTGGAAATGCGTGTGATGGTTCAAGTTCTCTGACCGCCGCTCTTGCATGCTTAGTAATCTTTTTTTATGTAGCTTGTTGTAGTCATTTTTTGTGTATGTAACCTAACTATTTTGTGTAAATATCTTTAGCATTATCATTGCCGATCTATCTATCTGGCTCAATCTGTAAATACACTTGCAAGCTACCTAAATATGTGGAACTGTTATCTTCTTTGTTCTGATTCTCAGTGTAGGAATTTATTGTTTGTTTGTGTTGACTATCTGCCGAGCCACTTTAGGTAGATCTTTAAAAGCCCCAAAACTTAGCTCTGTTTTCTCCTCTGCTGCATGATTGGCTAGATAATCCACTAGTTAATTCCCTTCTCTAAATATATATTGGATGATTACTTGTTGTGTTTAGACCTGATGTTTAATCTCCTCCACAATTCTATTATTTCCCGCGAACTATCCAGCTGGCCTTTAATCACCTTAGCCAATACCAGAGAATCTGTTTCTAGAATCTTAGCTGTTCCTTCTTCCTTTTTCTAGTAATGTAGGGCTTATAAAATAGCATTGGCCTCAGCTTGCATGTTAATCATGTGGCCAAGTACCCCTGCCTGAGCAAAGCACAAATCCCCATTATAGTCTCTAATATTGAAAGCATAGTAACTAAGTCCAGGATTTCCTTTACTAGCCCTATCAATATTACATTTCTGAGTCCCTCTAGGAGGCAGTTCCCAATTGATGATGTGGTGATACAACTGAGGTTTATAATCCCTTAATACCATATACAACTCCTCCCAGCTAAATCTCCTCATCTTTATTCTAGGATGTAGCAGTTTTAACATGTAGAAGATTTCTTCTGAATGTTATGAACCATAGTATTAAGAGTAGTGTCCCTTCCATGCCTTCTATTATTCCTCCTCTTCCGCAAGTCCAGCAGACTAGAGGTGAAATAGCCTGTAACACCTGTTGTAGTTTGATAGTCTTGGCTTCTGTTCATCATTTTTTTTACTACTAAGTGCAGCTATCTATCATCCATTTATATTCCTGTCCAGTGAGCAACAAAGGCCCACACTTTTTGTGCCATAGGTGCTGATAAGAATAGATGGATCATTGTTTCCTGTTGCCATAGTTGTGATAAGAATATTCAACTGACATACAAGTCACAAGGTACAACAGACATCTAGTCACATAAGTCATACATATAATGATATCAAAACAAGAATGATATGAGATGGAGTGAATGTCATGAGATGTAACAACGCGATGCAATGTCAAATAATCGTGATGCATGTCTGTCCTACAATATACATCCGCTGATAACCTCAAATTAGAACACATGGGGACCACATATGGACCATGTATCCATCAAACCATTTTCTTTCGTCATGTTACTTTCATATCTTATCGGAACCATTTTCCGTCGATTTTTTATTTTTTTTCTTTCTTTTCTTTTTTCTCTAGCTGAACTATTTCCCTTTGACTTTTCATGATCAATGGATCATCAAGCAAGCAAATAATAATGGCAAAATAGTCATGTTCATGGAAATAGAATAGGCATCTGTCCATATGCATCATATATTTCAACAATGGAAATCGAGAAATTCTCAAGTGCACATGTATTCATAATATACTATCAATCTCATCAAAACCTTAAGATCAACTACAAATAGAGTACAATTCCCACAATAAAAGCACAAGTATAAGAATTCACAACACCAACAAATGCTCAAATCAAAACTCAACAATCAAAGTCTACAATAGTACAAATCTAACCCCAATTTATGTCCTCGAATTACTCAATTTCATAAATATAGAAGCATACAATGTTCAATTGTACTTAACAAAAGGTTAAAAGTCTACTTGTCGTAGATAAAGTTTCGAATCAAGTCAAAACTAAAGCTTTTCCCTTCCTACGATACTGCAAATCACAAAAATCTATCCAAATACAGCATCACAATCACATAATGAATCTAATGACACTAAAATCAATCAATTCGAATGAGAAAGGCAAAATGGTTAAAAATCTCATGCCGAAAAAAGTAGCCAGAATCTGAAAATTGATATATGAAAAAGTTTTTCAAGTAACAAGGAGTTCAACAGGAAAATCGTTTCAAAACCGGAGTTAAGATGAGGTAGAAATCATCAAAATAGTATTAGGAATCAAAGTCCGAAAAATTTTCAAATTTCACTATTGAAATCCCAAAATTATAAGTTAAAAACACAAATAAATCAGTGAAAATCAATGAAATAGGTTAGAAAATAGCTACCCAATCAATTTTTCTTAAAAAAACCTTGAAATTCCTCTCTAAAATGGAGCTTGAAATATTAAAAATGGTGAAAAAAGGCTTAAACATGTCATTAAAAGAGTTCACTGGTTCAGGGATAAGTAACACTCTGCGAACACGGATAAGTATCCGCTAACGTAAAGGCTGATCAAGTCACTACACTCCGCGAACGTGGAGGCTAAGATTAGCAACACTCCGCGAATGCAGAGAGGCTTCCGCAAATATGGAGCCTTATGGAGCTTGGCTCCCAAAACTCTGCGAATGCGGTCCTCTCCCACAAATGCAGGGGTCTAAATAAATTGACCTCCACGAACGTAAAGTTTGAGGTGTGAATACAGAGAGTAAACTTTACCTACATCAAAAATTACTGCACTAACAAACACATAGCATATAAAATCAAGAACTGGATCCTTAGAATTCGTCCGGAATCGCGTGAACACAAATCAAACATGAAACTCTACCGGAAATGACGTTCAAATTCAGTGAAATCGTCAGATTCAAATTCGAAACTTTCTTGGCTCAAAACCCGAGAAAGATCGTTTAAACTAATTTCAGGCTCGAAAACTCAAAATATTCTCGGAAGCTCTAAAAATTACAACGAAACCATTTCTAATATTAGCTTCACCATCCGAAACCACTGGAATTGACATTTTGATCTGAGTTCCCTGAACTCCGAATGTTGACCAAAGTTAAATTTATGATAATAAAAAATGAACTAAAAGTACAACTTTACGCCTAAAATTTCTGTTTTAACTCCAAACTCAGTTCTGCAAGTCCTCCCAGACCAAATTCGACATTCCACTAATGAAATCGATAAAATCGCAACTCGATACTTGAAACTCAAAATGACCCCAACACTCAAAATTTCTAAACTTTAAACCTTTTATAACTCTTTCTTTAGCAAAACTTCAATTTTTATAATGTTTTCAAAATTCAACTTTTAAAATTGATAAAAAAATAACTCAAGACAACTTTCGAGAAGGACAAAACAATAATTTAATCAGCAATACTAAAAATGACCTTCACAATCATTGCTCAATCCCAAATTAGTTATACTCACTTCACCACAATTATTTTGTAATAAATACATATTTTTTTGATTATTTTAATTATAAAATATCTAATCTAATTTAACTTGAAAGACTCGAATTGATTTTTGAAAAGAAAAATATAACAACTTAAGATGGAGAGAGTACATACATAAGCTTATGGCGGCAGAATCGGCAATTTATATTAATATCTATTTAAATTACCCATTTTAAATGAGTTGAATACCTAACTTTTTCAACATGAATAATATTTAAAAGTGAGTAATTAAATAGGTAAAATGGATTAAAGAAAATGTTCATTGATTGAAAAAAAAGAAGTGATAATCATTTCTATTAGTGTAGTCAGAACTCGTGACTCGATCCACTGCAAGGGAATAGCATATTAAGGGTAAACATCCTTTGAGCTTCATCCTTGATCTCAGAAAGTTGCACTAAAACACCAGAAAGTTTAACTGTTTTACCAGATTCGCCAGGGGCATGCTTGCAGTCAAAAACTGATAAGCTGTTGCTATAATTAACAAAGGCATACGGCAGTTTCTATCCAGGAGGAGGATGAAATTCTAAAATCAGCGCTAGATAATACAAATGTGTTTCAGTTCCACATGAAAATAAAGTAAATTGTACAAATGTAACCAAGACAAAGTACATGTGTACATGTAACATATATCATAATGTACATGCCCCAGTCTTCTGGAAAATGAACTTTTGGATGGTAAAAGAGAATATACCAACAGGCAATAAACAAGAACAGATGGTTTCAGAAACATAGATTCCCTCGACATACTTACCAGCTGCCTTCGAATGCTTCATCCCTGGGCTAAAAGCCTAGAACATCACCACGTTCAAGTATCAAACCAAATACCAAACCTACAGGTAGAACCCCAACACTCGGCCACAAGTCAAAGTAAGAACAACACAATCTCAGCTACAAAGAAGAAATTCATATATATATGTCCCAACAAAATCTCAAAACAGACAACCCAGAATATCCATCAACTAACAAAGTGAACCAACACAGATTCCACCACCTCGTACATAAAGATGTGAGCATGTCAAAGTTCATATCCACAGTAATCCATGATTTGGGATCTCACAGAATGAAATGACTAGAGAACCTCAATCAGAATAGGGCTTATCCTTGAACCTGTACAGAAGCTGCTTCTTCTTTGACGTAGGGTTGTCAATTGTCAACAGTATCTTACCTAGCTCAACAATCTTGAAGCTGCTGCTAACAACAGGTTCATCAGCTGTGGTCATCTTCCTAGGCTTCTGTATGTTAACAGTGTATCCACTGTCCGTATTCGGCACATATTCAGCACTATATGTCACCTCCCAACCCAATACGCGTAGCTCCCAGACAATAATGCACTTCTGCAATCAATGGTGAACTATCATCACTAAAAAGATTAAGCTGGTTTTTATTAATCTAACAAACTGGACTCTGATACATTAACAAAGTAGGTCATTTTTTTCTCCCTAGAAAAGAAAGAGCAAACTAATTAAAATGCATTGTAACTTCACCTCATTTACAATGATCTCCACGGTCTGCTTTGTTGCAGGTTTTACAATGATCTCTGTGACTGGATCATTGAAAGTGAACTCAGGATTGCATTCACAGTAATCAACGCTGAGGCCCCCATATTGAACAGGTACTTGCTCAGGAGATATATACCTGCACCAAGCCAGTTACAGACATGATCACTTCCACTTCTAGCATACTGTTAAAAGTAATGGCCATAAAAATGTGCATGCAGCAATTCGATACAAATTACAGCCAAAAGATCTCACTTGTAAAGAGTTTCTGCAGTCTTCGATGGACCAGCAAATACAAACTTGCTTTTTGTTCTCTGGGTCATGAATGGGCTGATCATTGTGTAGAAAGCTAAATACCACCAAGGGACGTTGATAAACACCTTCAAAAATCCAAACACACACAATAAACTTTGTGCCAGACTTCAATATTTAAACTTCTGCTTAGCAAGACCAAAAAATAAAAATAGCAACGACCAAAATGCCAAAAGCAAAGTAATAATTCAAGGTATGAACCCTAAGGACATTGGTTCCATGGAAAAGATATCACACATGATCACATGTTTCTGTACACGTCATTGTTTGAACCTTGCTGAGAACAAAGCATGTATTTCCCTCAAGAGTAGGGGAAGCCCATACTCCTCAGAGTTCTGAACTAGTGCTTCAATTTGAGTGGAGTGGGAAGTCCGCTCCAATTAAGAATGTCTTAGAAGTAGTAGATATCAACTAAGAACTATTGAGAAATGTGGGTGGACGAGAAGAAATTGTGAGTGATAGTGAGGAATATAAGGGTGATGCAAGGGAAATTTGAATGAGAAGAGGGGACTAGAAGAAGTTATTCAAAGAGCCCATGGTAAAAAATCAATACGTGCGTCAAAGCCAATGTATTGGCGATAATTGCATCACCAAAATCTGATGATGCAATAGAAAATAATTCTAGTCCTATTTTGGTACAAAATCATCCTCAAGCTCAAGCAGACAGGAATTATGGTTTGCCGGAGGAAAAAACATCTAATAAAGATGCACAAGGTATTGAACACGAATCTGATAAGAATTTGATGGGTGTCGAGGCACGCATCGAAAAACAGGGGTATGCCTCAACTTTGGCAAGTGTTGAGACATCACAACAAGTGTTCATTGAGGATAATCAAAATGTAGCAAAAATTGATTCTTCGACATTTATAATACATCATAGTGTATCTCGAAGGTCCGCGAATACCAATTCGAAAGTTGTGATTGATGTGTTACTGGTTGATTCTCGACAGCTACTAGGTGATGTTAATACACAAGAATCAGATGGTAAACATGAGATTGACATGAGGCATCACAACGAGTTGAAAAATACAGTGGTGAGGAATCTGCTCAACATGACGGTAAGGATTGGAATGTGGTGGTACGCAAAAAAACTGCAGCTACATCGATAATGATGTCTAGTGAGCAAAAATATGATAATAGTGAGAGTCGATAGGCGAATATGGTAGAAGAAGAGGATAAGCATGTTATACCTCAGAAAATTGAGCCCCAAAGCACCATCCTTTGTGCCCAAGGCTTGTAGCATTTTCGGTGTTTCATCTCCATTACATCATGGGCCACAATTAATTTTAACAGGTTTAACGTTCAAAAAATATCTGTTAGTGACAAGGAGCTTATTAATGCATTAGTGAGTTCTAATGTTGAAAAGTCAATTTCTCCTACAACTATTAACACTAACAAACAACTACAAGCCGTTGATAGTAGTACTTTCTCCCTAAATCAATTTGCTTGTCTACAAGATGAGGACATCTGTGAGGAAGGTGATGAAGAGGATTGGCTGGATCACTGTTTTGCAAATGCAACCAAAGATGCAGATATTTCCCCCAGGCAACAACGCAATAACAAAAGGAAGCATGGAAGAAGGAATAGTTAGGATGGCAAGGTGACTGGAGATTTTGTTCCAAGGCACCTACCAATGCGACTAGCTAAGTAGAATCATATGACAGTGTCAACAAATTCAACAAGATCCAACAATTCCAAGAAGAGGTGATGAACTATCAAGTGTTGTTGGACAAATTTGGAGAAGAAGACAAGCGAAAAATACTTCAGGTTACTTTAAATGGCAGTCAATCTTTTTAAATTTATGCATCTTTAAAATGAAGTTTGAGGTCGATAACTCAACCTTCTTCGTGGTTGTTATATGTTTTCACAATTTAAGTATCCTCATTTGTAATATCATCATAGAGTGTATTACAAAATATGGTGATCACAAAATACCTAGTTCTCTCTGGCTCTTATTTTCTTCATGCTTGTTAATTAGCAGAGGTTTGTTACCTCGTTAGGATTGGTAAAAAGGTAAGGCCTAATCCTCTTTTCTTGTACTTATCCCCATTGAGATTTTCTATTTCTAATTTTAAAAAAATTTAGACCAGGAAAAAGCCTTTCTACCTCTATGAGGTAGTGAGGTAGTGGTAAGGTCTACATACATTCTACCCTCCCCAGAATCCCACTTGTGGGATTCCACTGGCTATGTTGTTGTTGTTGTTTAATTTTAAAAAAAAAAAAAACTACGAACTAATCCTATCATACATACTTCCATACGTATAAACCTTCTTTGCCATAAATTACATGATAAACAAGTGCTTATCAGCACTACTTGGTGAATGGGCAAGCAGATTTAGACAATTTTCTATCTGTTAAAACCATCACATAGAAAGGCTCCAAATCAACTGCACAATACAGAAATACAAAAGTTGAATGGACAATTAAAGAGTCAGAGTCAGTCACTACAGGATTGTGATACCTGCTTCGCGACAAACTCGGGATAATTATCCTGAAGCAACTGCAAGGCCTGCCTAGTAGCAATTCGAAGTTCCCTTTTCCCTGGACCAGGTGAGTTCTTGAGGTCACTAACTTGAAATATAGTATTGATTCCACCAGGACTGAAATCCAACTTCCTTATACTCCTCTCCAAGAACTGAATCCTCCAGCGCAAAAACTTGTTTCTCTTCTCCTCATCTCCAAAGGTTTTGTTATACAATTCCTTATTCTGAAACTCCCCATACACATTATAACAAACAGGGTGTCCCTCTTTGTCATGACCATCCATAAAGACAACTTTTTCAAGATCATCCCCAAGATTTTCATCTACCAATTCCTCAATGTTGAACTCCTTTCTCCATATAATGGTGTTCTTTAACATAGCAAATGACTCCTTAACCTTGAAATCTCTAGCTCTAAGAAACTTGAGCAGAATGACATCACTCCTTTCATCTTTCAATAGTGGCACTCCCCAAATGAATACTTCCTGAGGCAAATCTGTTGTTGCAGTAGTAAAGGTCTGATTTTGAATAGCTTCTTGAACAAGAAGTTTAAGTTCTTCAAGTGCTTTTCCCTGAGAATCAGATAGATCTGAAACTTTGTTGCTTTCTTCTTTAAATGAAACCAATGATTGAGGGATCTTTTTCACTTCATCAGATTCAGTAGCTTCCTTCTCAGGAAGAGTAAGAGATACCTGTTGAGCTGCAACAAGAGTTGTTGGTTCTGCTGGGGGTTCAGTCAAAGGGCCCTCCTTTTCAACTGCAGTAACAGTGGAGTGATGCTCCTCAGCTTCTGCCACTGATTCAACTTCAACTGAGGCAAGAGGTGGTTCAGGTGAAGGTGGGGGTGGGATATCTTCCTCAGCAGGCGGTGGGGGCTGAGGGGTATCAGCCATTCTTGGCAAGAAAAGCAAATGTCTTTTTTAGGGAATAGATGGTGCTTCGGTTTGGTCGTACATACAGCTGAGACTGAGGGAGTAGTAGTAGCTATCAGAAAAGGCAACTTTCTGGACTTAAATAAAGAGGAACCAGTGACGCTGGTTTGCGGGTGAGCTGTTGAGGTTGAGGCTTGACACGAAAGGGTTTAGGCATATGTCTTTTCTTTTTCTTTTTTTTTTTTTTTTTTTTTTGTTACAATCTGGGAATCCTAGGTACCCATAAAACATGCCACCCTTTTTTTAATTTTTTATTCTTATTATTATAAGGGTTCTGCTTCATTTTTACTTGTGTATATCCACTAGGTCATCCCCAATTCATTGCACTACTTTTTACATTAAAAAAGGATCTGATATTTTTCTCTCTTTTGTTTATTCTATTATTACTAGTATACATATAAAGTGCGAGCATAGAGAATATTAAACTATTATCTATAAGTATTTCGTATTATTGTGATATCTTATCAGACATGTTAAAAGATATTATATTTTAAAACATATAACTATCATATTATTTTTCAATGAAACATATCTTGTCTTTCCCTAACACTCCACCCCTCGCCACCTCACCTCACCTTCGATCCCTCATAATCAAATATGTATAAATAAAGATAACGCAACATATTTTTAATTATTAATATTAATTTTTATTAGCTTATCACTTAGCATAATATAGTTATCAAGTTCTATTTATATTAATAATCTATTTTATTGTTCACATTCTTTAATTAAAATTTATAGACAATAATATGTGTATCATCTACTTATTTCAGTATATTTTAAAAATATTATTTTTGCACACACACGCCCACACACACCTCTTCGTATATTCTTCTACTATATTTTAATTATGTTTTCCTAATTTATCTGAGCTCAATTTTTTTATTGTGTGTGACACATAATAAGCAATTGACTTTTCTTATTTTATTCAAAATATAAGATAATGTTAAAGTGAGTTTGTTCTACTTCACTCTCCATCTTGATCTTGGTCGAAAATTTCCTTTTCAGTTTTGTTGATTTTCAAAATCATAATTAACACTTCAAAATTTTAACTTTTTCTTTTTATATAATTCCATTTGTTATTTATAAGATGGATCACATCAAAAATAAAAACAACAACGATCATTCATTCATCACTTCCTTTTTCAGAGAACTCTTTTTCTCCACTGTCGGTGGCAATCAGGTAAATGTTCCGAGAAATAGTTTCACTTTTTTGTTAGAATTTGAGTTTCCACAATCTCAACAATATACTGAAGTTATATACATATTTTGTGTGCCTGAACTGATTTCAATTTATTTTGCTTTATTTGCTATGTTTATAAAAGTTTTCTTAGGAATTGATTTTCTTATTTCTGGGCAGTGAAGAAGTTGAAGTTATTTTTTGTACTCTTTATATATTATTTTTAGATGATATTATATATGTTGCTCTTTTTTTATTCAATTTTAGAAATTTGATGTGAATTTATCAAGTTGTGGTCTTAAATTTTAAAGGTTCATGTGACTAAATTACAAAGAAACCTACCTTACGAGAAAAATTGTGTAATTATTTTTCTTATTTCTGGGCAATGGAGAAGATGATCACTTGATATGTAACCTTTACTGCATGTGGTAAAAACTAAATTTAGTATATGTTTATAGAGGCATGTTACATGTGGATAATTTAATTTTTTTTTCCCTACATTATAATCATACTACTATCATATAAATATATGTATTCTTGCATCGTTAATTCACGCTTGATTCTAATGATTTCGTTTGGTAGTTAAGAATGAGGCAATTTAATATTTATTGCAAGAAGTAGTTAATGTAATTCTTCAATATTCTTCATTCTTCTTTTCCAATTTGGATAACATGAGTTGCAAAATTTATGTATTTTGTTAAATCTGTAATTTTAATTCTATTTCATCTATTTTTTCTCGAAAACATTTTTATATATCATATATCTATTCAATTTTTAAGAGTTTCTTTATATTTTCTTAAATCTTTACAATAATAGTTACCTATTAAGATGCTTATCTTAGTTCTTAGTGATTGGACATATTGTCTCAAAAGATTTAATATATTAAATTACCAAATTAATGTTAGATAATAATAATGAGCACATCAATATATATTTAGTATCATCTAATTTAAACTTTTTCTAAATGTATAAATTTTCCCTAATCTTAATTTCAAAGGTGTTATTGTTTTAGTTAATATTTTCGATCATATTTTTTCTATTAGAGAGATTTCTAAACCACACTTAAAAATAAGACAAAACCTGAGTTAAAACTGAAAAAGATTGAGATGGTAAAAAATGATATTACTTCAACCTTTATAAATTTATCTATTGTAAATTTCGAGTTATTACTGTACTAATGTTATTTTTTTCATTAATTTTTGTCTGAGTTTTCAAATTTTAATTCTTACAAGATACATATAATCTTCTATATCGTGTGTGTGTGTCAACGCCACAAGTATTTCAAATTTTTTAATTTTAAAAATCACTTAATTAAATTTAAATATAAAATAAAAAAAACTGTCAATCTAAAAAAAAGGGTAGAAACTTATATTTAAGAAAAACTATCAATTGATAGAATTGGATTCAAAAGCTATAATTTGAAAAAATTATTTTCATTTTTGTTTCTTAAATTTAAATTCTGACCATTTCTAGGAAAGAAATATTAATATAGAATATTTAAAATTTCATATTGCATAAAAACCATTTACTATACTTAATTGTTGTTGTTGTTGTTGTTGTTGTTGTTGTTGTTGTTGTTGTTGTTGTTGTTGTTGTTGTTGTTGTTGTTGTTGT
>JAABOM020000007.1:11001440-11015324 GCA_011800125.2 Solanum clarkiae
TGAGTTGTACTTCAGCATATATATCCACTTTAGGATGCAATATGTCTATCAGGAGAAAAATCAATATTTATACAAAACAATCCAACATGAGTCACGCAAGCCACTTAATATCTCTTGTATCCAAAAGAATAAATCAAATATTGGATACAACAACAACAATATACCCAGTAACTTCTCACAAGTAAGGTCCAGGGAGGGTAAAGTGTACACAAATCTTACCGCTACCTCATGGAGATAGAGGTTGCTTCAGAAATACCCTCGGCACAAATGTATTAGTCCCAAAAAAGAAGCAAAATAATAGATATAGAATAGGAGCTAAAAAATAAAGAACAATGTTAATTCTACAAGAAAATAATAAAAATAGCAAAATAATTTGAAGAGCACTACAAACAGAATTATAAGGCACGACTAATAAATTGAAAAATTTGAAACCGTCACAAGGCAAGAAAATTTGAGTGTATCTTCACTTTCGATGCCGCACCTATGCCTGATCCTCCAAATACACTACTTCTAGAGAATCGAACACACATCTATTGATATTTTTAAAGAGTCCAAGCAATATAATAACTACTTTACTCTAGTACCATGATATGAGACTTTTTTATACTTCAGCTAGTTAAAAAACAACCTCAATCTATTTACTGTATACAGTTAAAAGAATTCTACCACCCCGCAAAGGACAATAGAAAGTTTCAAACTGCTCAAGCAGTATAACACAAATAAAATGTCATTTATTTTCCCGCAAAGTTCATCATGTGGAAAGATTCAAGTGGTATAACACTTAATTCACTGACAACATAAAATGGAAAACTGATGTCAACAAATTTGTAACAAAAGCATTAACGTGATTGAACAAATCCAGTAACGGAAGCAGGGGATTTGATTACCGGCACACCAAGCCAGATAAGGCAGTAGTGCAAACCGATCAAGTTCAGCAGCACATTGTGCTTGGATTTGAGGAAGAACGTATGGACATCTTCAAACCCAAAATGGATCGAATCCAGATCTCTAAACGCTTTCAGATAATGCCCCACCTCAATCGACTCAAATGCCAAACAGCGATTGACAAAATCAATTATGGTTCCTGCTTTTCCTGCCATTTCATTGTGCTTCCTAATATAAAACACTCTCCATTCCTGCATCAAGGTATAAGTCTCAAACTAGAAACACATATAACAGGTGACCGAGTCAAGTGATATGTGCATATGCATCTACATATACTTACCTCATGGAGCTGGTTGGGAGATGAAGACTCAATCTCCAGAGCAAGAGCAGGCCATCTTTTCTTACAAAGAGACTCCCATAAATAATCAGACCCACACAGTTCCCACCAAAACCGAGAGCAACTTCCCAAAGAGCAAAGATCAACTACCTTCAAAATTACAGTTCAAAACCCAGAATCAACAACACAATTTACCACAACCAACAAATCAGAAATCCAATTAGTTCAAACTAAGTAGCAAAATCAGCAAGCTGGAAAAATAGGAAGAATGCCAGAATCAAGAAAACAATTTCTAACAAACCAGAAATCAGAAATCCAAAGCAAAACAACATAATTTTCTCAACAAGAAGAAAACTGAAGAGCCTGATCAACAAAACCATTTTCAACACAACAAAGAAATCAAAAAGCAAAAATTCAATTTCTTTAAAGCATAATCTGAATTATAACAAGTAATTTTCCAAGGGTTCAAGAAAGAATCTAGAATCAAAAAAAATTTTCATAACAACCGACAGTCAGAAAATGAATAAAGTCAACCTCTTTAAAGGGAAAAAAGGATTACCTGAAGAGAAGAAGCAATTTTGAGGGAAATATCATCAGGAATTGATGGTTGTGTAGAGGAGGATGAGTCCATCGAAGTTCAGCTGCGAAAGTCAGGTAAAATGCGTGTATTTGGGAAAAAGAGATGATGTTTTCGTCATGAAACACGTGTCTGTCATCGAACAAAATCACAAAAATGGAGGTTGTCCAAGGGATGGGTCAATGGGAAAAGAATTTGGACAAAAAAAATCCTAAATAGTACCTTGAAAATTTTGAGTCTAGGCCAAACTTAGATGAAATCTGAGTTACGTAAAGTTTGAGATAATCTGATAATGAATTGAGATATGGATTATGAGTTTGATATTTTTAGTTGATAGTCAAGACAATAAGGAGCCTATATGACTTCACATAATCGAATCAGGATGAGTAGATATCCCGTAATTGATCTTAGTATAAATTGTTGATTTTAGAATGTGATCGTTTGAGCATATGTAAATGGAGGCTTGGGATGTAAATTTTTAGTTTCTAACTTCGTGCAATCCACCACAGCAGGATTATTCTTGCAATGGCGGGGCTTCCATGGTGGGATAAGTGGCCGTCATGCTAGAACAGTTACAAATTTAAGTCAAAAAGCTCCCAGAATCATTTTTATTTCTTCCACTTCATTCTTAAGAGACCAGAAGCGAACTACGACTGCTTTTCTCCAGATTTCCACCCCTTCCTTCAATAAAAGAAGTTAATCATTTCTCTAACTCATAATTTGATATGTATACCTTAGAATTTATGGAAATTCTCTTAGGGAAGAGTTTTGGCCTGAAATTAATTATTTTCTTAATTTTATTTAGAATTGATTTTTTTTAAAAAAATGACGTGGCCAAATTAAAACATGTCATGTATAAAATGAGGTTTTGCAAAACCATCGTTAAAAAATAATAACATGAATGAGCCTTTTGCTTAACAGTAATGACATATTTGAGCTAAATTTTTAACGGATAACATAAATGAATCTTTTGTTAAAGTTTGATGATATATTTGAGTCTTTTCCCTAATTTTAATATTAATATTTTTGTCAGACCTACATTTAATAAATATCTTGTATTTTAATTATTTATGGTTAATTTAGTTAATATATACTAATTAAAAAATAAATCAATTATCTTTTACAATATCAGTTAAAAATATATGTTTGTTAATTAATATATTTTCTAAAAATATTATATAGCTTTAATATTTAACTTAATATCATTTATAAAGCTTACCTAATATAAAATTCTTAATTTTAAATATTAACTTTTATTTTGAAAATTTAATATAACTTTGTGATTACATTTGTGCAATCAAACAATGTATTTGTAATTACACTTGAATTACATTATGGCAAATAGACAGATCAAAGTAATTACTACTTGTCACGCCCTAGGAGGGTACACTAGGCATAACTGACACTCAGAAACTATTGCTAGTCCCCGAGCGAATCTCTTGGTCTCATCACCTCCGTGCAATCATACATCAGGGGAAGACATCAGAATTAGAAATCAAATAACAGCGGGCTATGCTAGCTCATCACATCTATGTCAGAATAAGGGTCATAGGCCACAAGACTAGTCATTAACGTTCATCACTTAAAATAGAATTAAAGGAACTCAGTTTAGAAAGGGGGAAGGACCCCCACCATAAAAAAAATCATCTTTATGTCTATGTCTATGAAGTCTCTATCTCTGTAAGTCTAAGAAGCTACCATGACAGGCTATGGCTACCACAAACTCAGAATAACTCGAAACGTAAGAAAATGAAATAAAAGACATCCTCCGAATGTAGGGGAGGAATCACCAAGTCTCTGGAGCTAGAAATCTCTGAACCTCAATAAGTCATCTGTTGAAGTCCTCTGTCTACTGAATCTGCATCATGAAACGAAACAGTGCCAAATGGCGTCAGTACGTGGAATGTACAGTATGTAAACGGGCTAAACGTAAACAGTAAATATAGAACAACATTAACTTATCAGGTACTTATCTCATCTTAGAATAAGGAATAGACGCCACCATACCAACATCAATCACGACTCATACCATTACATCGACATCAGAGTATTATCAAGATGAAACCTATCTGGGAGTTTTTCTAACCGACAACCATCACCTATGAGCCAGTGATGATACAACGAAGTGATGCCATTGCTACATCCGTCCAGTACCTTACCGGGGTATAGAACGAGTCTAGTCTGTCAGTAGATCCATAAATCTATCAAGTCCTATTTTGGGACTGAGGAAACATTCGTTTTTCACGGTCCAATCCTCTCCTACGCTGGCCACGTAGTTAATGAGTGCGAGTGAGACTCACTCTTACTCATTTTGGTGCTCGATACTTCTTTCAAGACTCAATATGCTTATAAACATTAACATCAAGATTTCTCATCATTTAATCTCTTTTTGACACGAACATCAACTCATCTCATCAACTATCAACTCAATGGGTTAGGAACATTCTTTTAAGATTAAGTTCAATCTCTTTAAGACTCTAAAGATATCATTCTCATCAATCCCATCAATATCATCATCAACACATTCAACTCAGGACTCGGGACACAACATCAAGTACATTCATATCACCAAGGCTCTAGGCATCAACCCCTAAGTTCATTATTGTAATTTTTAACAAGTAATCATGTAGAGTTTCATGTAATAATTAAAGAAAGCTATTTAAATAGTAATTTAAGTTTATGACGATCATCAATCTAGAAAAAATATATATTATAAGAAAATATTCAATGAAATACCCAAAAATTGCACATACAAGACTCTTCACATTCAATTTATCAACTTCCTATTATTTGTGGGGCACATGAGATAACAATCCCATGTTTTGGGTAGCCTTACATACCTAGATAAAAAATTACTAAAGATTCTTCAAGGAATTGGACCCAAACTTAGGAATCCTCAAGTTCTCTCTTCTTTCTCCTCCAAGAACCCTCGTTTAGAAGTTACGAAAAATGAGTTTTGAAACCCTTAATATGATATAAACGACCCTTAAACACATTTTTGTGACTTAGGATAGGTTGGTGAACGACCAAAAGGTCCTTCGTTAATAAAATTGAATTTCCCACTTTGTAACAACATGTCTGCATTGTGGCAGGGGCGGGGACATGTATTTTATTGCGAAATTTCACTTTTCCAGTTTCCCGTTGAAAATTAAAAAAAACTGAAGTGTGAATCTACGCCCCTGGCACATCACGCCCTGGGCGCGCACTCTCATTGTCCCGGAATTAATTAGCAAAAATTAATTTCCAACCCGATTGCTCTAAAATGAGGTCGAGGTTATTTTCCCACTCAATTTTTTACACTGATCACAAATCCGGTCTCGAATTTTTGGTTGGATCTTGGGAAGACACGTTATATTCATAATTACTTTTTAGGGGCATTTCGATAATTTCGTGGGGTATTACATCATCTCCCCCTTAGAAACATTCGTCCTCGAATGATGAGTAAAGGTAGAATGAAGGCAAGAGTAGACTAAAAACTCATCTCACTACTCACTCGAGAAATCTCGAACTCTCAACTATCCATCACTTTCTATATCTCAATATTAGACTCAAGAATAGAATCAACACATCAATTCGAGAATAGAAACTTAAATTATATTAAGGATAAGGATATTACCTTTGGCATTATCGTCATTTGGCATGAATAGGTATGGGTATTTTCTCTTCAGGGCTTCCTCAACTTCCTATGTAGCTTCCTCAACAAATTGGTTCCTCCATAGAACTTTGACGATGGTATCTCCTTATTACTCAGCTTACGAACTTAACGTTCAAGGATTTGGATTGGGATCTCCTCATAGGACAGACTATCTTTTACTCCAATACTCTCAATAGGGATTTCCAAAGCAGGACCTCCCAAACACTTCTTTAGCATCGAAATATGGAATACTGGATGGATCCCTTCTAACTCGGAAGGCAAGTCTAACTCATAAATGAACTTCCCAATCCTCCTCATAATTTGATAGGGTCTGATGTAACGTGGATTTAACTTTCCTTTCTTCCCAAACCTCATGATACCCTTTATAGGTGACACCTTCAAGTACACCCAATCATCTACCTCAAATTTCAAGTCCTTTCTTCTCACACCAGTATAGGATTTTTGGAGACTTTGTGCGATCTTCAACCTCTCTCTAATAACCTTTACCTTCTCCATGGACTAATGAAAAAGGTCGGGTCCAATCAATTCAGCTTCACCGACTTCAAACCACCCAATGAGTGATCTACATCTCCTTCCATGCAAAGCTTCATAAGAGGCCATCTGGGTACTTGCATGATAACTATTGTTGGCAAATTCGATCAATGGAAAGTGGTCGTCCCAGTTTCCCTTAAAATCGAGAACGCAAGCCCTCAACATATCCTGCAAAGTCTGAATAGTATGCTCTGCCTGTCCATCTATCTGAGGATGGAAAGCTGTACTCAGATTCAACTTGGTACCCAATCCCTTATGAAAAGATCTCCAAAATTGGGTGGTGAATTGAGCTCCTCTGTCCGAGATGATAGACAAGGGAACTCCATGTAACCTCACAATTTCACGAATGTATAATCGGGCATATTCCTCAGTCGTATTAGTTTTCTTGATTGCCAAAAAGTGGGTTGATTTAGTCATCCTATCCACAATCATCTATATCGAGTCGTGTTTCTTTCATGACCTTAGTAAACTGGTAATGGAATCCATATTGATTATCTCCCATTTTCACTTTGGTATTTCAAAGTTTTGAGCCAACCCGCAAGGCCTTTGATGTTCAACCTTGACCTATTGACAGTTGGGGCACTTTGAGATGAATTCGAGAATGTCTTTCTTTATTTCATTCCACCAATAGACTTCTCTCAAGTCATGGTACATCTTGGTGGAGCCAGGATAAATAGAACATCGGGAGCTATGAGCTTTGATCATGATTCTTTGTCGAATACCATCGACATCGGGCACACATAATCTACCCTGGTATCTCAACACCCCATCTCCCTCTTTGAAGAAAACTATCACCTTTTGCTTGAGAACAACTTCTTTCAGTTGGAACAAGAAAGGGTTTTGGTCTTGCTTTTCCTTCACCTCTGACACCAATGATGAAGAAGACCCATTTTGAACATTAACCCCGCCTTTATTATTCTTCTCAAGTTGTACTCCCAATTGGGCCAATTTGTGCACTTCCTTAGCCAACTCTTTCTTCCCTTGCTCCACTTGGGCAGTGTTACCCATAGATAACCTGCTAAAAGCGTCAACAACAATGTTAGCCTTACATGGGTGGTAGAGAATGCTCAAGTCATAATCCTTGAGTAAATCCAACCATGTCCTTTGTCGTAGGTTGATGAGCTCTTTCTAACTGAAGACATATTGTAAGCTCTTGTGGTCAGTGAACATGTCCACATGCACTCCATATAAGCAGTGACACTAGATCTTAAGTGTAAACACCACTGTTGCCAACTCGAGATCATGAGTCAGATAATTCTTCTCATAAATCTTAAGTTGTCTGGATGCATTGGCTATTACCTTCCCTCTCTGCATCAGCACACAACCCAGCCCAACTCTGGACACATCACAATATATCACAAATTCTTCTGACCCATCAGACAAGGTTAAAACTGGTGTTGTAGTCAGTCTAGTCTTCAACTCTTGAAAAATATTCTCACATTCGTCGGACGACTGAAACTTAAACTTTTTCTGAGTTAGTTTGGTCAATGGTGCGACAAGGAAGAAAACCCCTCAACAAACCTACAGTAGTAGCCTGCCAACCCCAAGAAACTCTGAATATCGGTAGGAAAGGTTGGTCTAGGTCAGTTCTTAACCGCTTTAATCTTCTGGACATCCACTAGAATACCATCGAATATAACCTAGGAAGGCTACGGACTTGAGCCAGAACACACACTTCGAAAACTTTGCATATAATTCATGGTCCTTGTGAGTTTGTAAAACCACTGTAAGATGATTGGCATGCTCCTCTTCATCCTTATAATATACCAGGATATCATCAATAAATACAATCACGAATCTTTCAAGGTACAGTCTAAATACTCTACTCATCAAGTTCATGAAAGCTGCAGGTGTATTAGTCAACCCAAAAGACATGATCAAGAACTCAAAATGACAATACCTTATCCTAAAGACTGTCTTGGGAATGTCACATTCCATTACTTTCAATTGATGGTAACCCGATCTGAGGTCTATCTTGGAGAAACAAAAGGCACCCTGAAGTTGGTCAAACAGATCATCTATCCTGTGGTGAGGATACTTATTCTTTATTGTAACCTTGTTCAGTTGCCTATAGTTTATATACATCCTGAGAGACCCATCTTTCTTACGTACGAATAGGACTAGATCACCCCTAGGAGAAACACTAGGTCTTATGAAACCATTTTCTAGCAAGTTTTTAAATTGTTGTTTCAATTCTTTCAACTCAGTGGGGGACATCCTATAAGGTGGGAATGAGATTGGTTGGGTATCGAGGAGAACATCAATCCCAAAGTCAATCTCCCTATCAGAAGGGACTCCGGTCAAATCCTCAGGGAACACTTCAGGGAACTCATTCACAATCGGATCGACTCTAGAGTGGGGGACTCAATATCATCAGACTTAACTTGCACGAGGTGTTAGATACACCCTTTAGAGATTAGCTTTCTAGCTCTAAATAGGAGATAAACTTGTCCTTAGGTGCAACAGAACTCCCTTTCCATTCTAAGACAAGTTCATTAAGGAACTGAAATTTAACAATTCGGGTCCTAAAATCAATGGGGACATAATAGGGATGAAGCTAATCCATGCCAAGGATCACATCAATGTCAACCATCTCTAACTCTACTAAGTCAGCTAAGGTATCTCTATGATAAATAGATACTACATAATCCCTGTAAACCCTCTCAGCTATGATAAACTCACCAGTAGGAGTGGAAACAAAAAAGGGTTCAAGCAAACACTCTAGAAGGATCCTAAATCTACTAGCCACATAGGGAGTTACAAAAGATAGAGCGACACCCAAGTCAAGAAATGCATAACAATCAAAGGTAAAGACTAGAAGCATGCCCATAATAACATCTGGTGCCGCCTCTTGATCCTGTTGATTACCTATGGTATAAAGGCGATTTGTCTTGCCTCCTGTACCCGTAGGGGTACCCCTCTGATGACTGCCAGCTGGGGGTGTTGTGGAGGACTGTGCTTTATTGCTTCCTTCACCTCGTCTCCTCTTTGGGCGATCATACTGAAAGTGACCAGTCTGCCTATAGAAGTAACAAACATCTTTGCCCATGCGGCACTCACCCAGATGGAGTTTACCACACTTATCACAAGGTGGCTTTCCTCTCGTACCTTGGTACACACTAGCTTGAGATTGAGAAACCTGGTCCTGTAATTCCAATGACCATAAGACTTCTGATCATACATGTTTTGTTGGATGGGTGAGCTTGTTGTAGAGGGTGTATAGTGACAAGACCTTTTTTGAAAGTAGGATTTATCACCCTTATTCTGTCTCGACTAGTTAGGCTCGTGTCCTACTAACGTTTCTTTCCTGCTCATCTGCTCTTCTCTTTCTCTCTATTTATCTTCCTTAGTTTGCTGGGTATATACCATAATCTTGGAAATGTCCATTCCTGGGATCAACAACGCTGCCTTATATGCTTTCTTCACATGTCTGCCCAACCCAGACACAAACTTCCTCATCCTTGCCCTCATGTCTTGGACCATCCCCAGAGCATATCTGGACAGCTTAATGAACCTGTAGTTGTACTCCTTAACGGTCATCCCCTCTTGTCTTAAGTTCATGAACTCCTCCACTTTTGCTTCCCTCAATTCTTAGGGAAAGAAATGGTCAAGGAAAGCAGCCTCAAACTCATTCCACTCCGCAGGCTCAACATCTCTACCTCTACTGTCCGCCCATTGATTGTACCTGACATGTGCAACATTTTTCAGCTGGTAGGAGGTAAGCTCAACTCCTTCAACCTCAGTAGAATGCATGGCCCTCAAGACCTTACACATCTCGTCAATAAAGTTTTATGGGTCCTGCTCTACCTTTGATCCCGTATAGACCAGTGGGTTCATCCGTAGGAAGTCTCTGAGCCTAGTTGCAGCCGTGGACTCCTATGAACTAGAAGTAGGAGCCTGAGGACCTTAACTACTACCCTCAGAGGCCACTAGCTGAGTAAGCATGGTAATGGCTCCCCTAAACTCTGCCTCTGAGGTGGGGGATGGTTGTGGTTGTGTAGGGGGCATCTGTGGGACCTCACAGTCCTGGCAGGTCGACCCCGTCTCCTCGTCATTGTCTAAGTAGGGAAGTCTGGTTTGGAATTCTCAGCAATTGGGGCTGAGGCATCTCTCTAAGCAGCAGTTTGTTTTGGAGGCATATTCTTCAAACATATAACGCACTAATTAGAAAAAGATTTTCATAGAGTTAAACTCTACCGCACGAACTCAGATCATAGAAGAATGATGAAACTTCCTAATGTCCTATAGCCTCCTGCTTATGAAGTGTGGTGCATAATACACCTATAAACAAGACTCTACTAGACATGGCTTCATAGACTCCCCAGGACACTTGAACCCTGTGCTCTGATACCAAGTTTGTCACACCCCGAGAGGGTACCCTGGGCGTAACCAGCACTCAGAGACTTTTGCTAGTCCCCGAGCGAACCTCTTGGCCTCATTACCTCCATTTAATCATACATCAGCAAAAGACATCAAAATTAGAAATCAAATACCAATGGGCTATGCTAGATTATCACATCTACACTAGGAATAAGGCTCGTAGGCCATAAGACTAGTCATTAACGTCCATCACTTAAAATAGAATTAAAGGAACTCAGTTTAGAAAGGGGGAAGGACCCCCAACATCAAAACATCATCTCTATGTTTATGTCTATGAAGTCTGTATCTCTGTAAGTCTAAGAAACTACCATGATAGGCCATGGCTACTACAAACTCAGAATAACTCAAAATGTAAGAAAATGAAATAAAAGACATCCTCCGAATGAAGGGGAGGACTCACCAAGTATCTGGAGTTAGAAATCTCTGAACCTCAACGAATCGTCTTTTGAAGTCCTCTGTCTACTGAATCTGCATCATAAAATGATGCAGTGCCAAATGGCGTTAGTATGTGGAATGTACGATAAATAAATGGGCTAAAAGTAAAAAGTATAGACAGAATAATATGGAATAACATCAACTCATCAGGTACTCATCTCATCTAAGAATAAGGAATAGATGCCATCACATCAACATAAATCATGACTTATACCATTACATCGATATCAGAGTACTATCAAAATGGAACCTATCTGGGAGTTTCTCTAATCGACAACCATCACCTATGAGCTGGTGATCAAGCAATGTTTTTGCCACATCCATCCAGTACCTTGCGGCGGTATAGGATGAGTCTAGTCTGTCAGTAGATCCATAAATCTATCATGTCCTCTTTTGGGACTGAGGAAGCACTCATTTTTCGTCAAGCTCTTTAAGACTCTAAAGATATCATTCTCATCAATCCCATCAATATCATGATCAACACATTCAACTCAGGACTCGGGACGCAACATCAAGCACATTCATATCACCAAGGTTCTATACATCAACCCCTAATCTCATTTTGAAATTTTTAACAAAGTAATTATGTCGAGTTTCATATAATAATTCAAAAAAGCTACTTAAACAGTGATTTAAGTTTATGATGATCATCAATCTAGAAAAAATATATATTATAAGAAAATATTCAATAAAATACCCAAGAATTTAACATACAAGACTCTTTACATTCAACTCATTAACTTCCTACTATCTATGGGGCATATGGGAGAACAATCTCATGTTTTCGGTAGCCTTACATACCTGGATGAAGAATTACTAAAGTTTCTTCAAGGAACTGGACCCGAACTTAGGAATCTTCAAGCCCTTTCTTCTTTCTCCTCCAAGAACCCTCATTTAGAAGTTAAGAAAAAAAAGTTTTTGAACCCTTAGTCTGATATAAATGACCCTTAAACACGTTTTTGGGACTTAGGATAGGTTAAGGAATGACCAAAAGGCTCTTCTCGTAATAAAATTGAATTTTCCACTTCGTAATAACATGTCCGCATTATGTCAGGGGCGCAGACATGTGTTTTTTCACAAATTTTTGCTTTTCCAATTTCCCTTCGAAAATTTTAAAATAATTAAGTGTGAGTCCGTGCCCCAGGCTCGTCGCGCTCTAGGCGCACACTCTCTGTCCCGAAATTAAGTAGTAAAAATTATATTTCGACTTAATTGCTCTAAATTGGGTCGAGGCTATTTTCCTACTCAATTTTTTGCACTGATTGCAAATTCGGTCTCGAATTTTCTGTTGGAGCTTGGGAAGACACGTTATGGTCATGATTACTTTCTAGGAGCATTTTGATAATTTCGTGGGGGTGTTGCACTACTGTAAAGATTTTCCCCATCGTTAGGGATATGTCAATGGGGAAAGAACTTGGACCAAAAAATTTCTGAATAGTAACTTGAAAATTTTGAGTGTAGGGCAAATTTAGATGAAATTTGAGTCAGGTGAAATTTTTGGATAATCCGATAATTGATTGAGATTTGGATTATGAGTTTGATATTTTGAGTTGATAGCCAAGAAATAAGGAGCCTATATGATTTTATAGAATCGAATTCGGGTGAGTAGATATCCCAAAAATTGATCTTGGTATAACAGTTTGATTTTAGAACATCATGATTTGAGGGTGTGTTATAAAATGGGGGCTTGGCATGCAAATTTTGAGTTTCTAACTTCATGCAACCCACCACAACAGGACTATTCTAGCTATGGCAGGCTGTTATAATGGGATAAGTGATTGCCATGACAAAACAGTCACAGATTTAACCTTCTGCAGGTTATAGTACATCATTCATTCATAACTTGATGCACTGCAAGAAATACATTAAGGTACAATTTATGTATCAAGTATTTAAGTATTAGATTTATAATTAATGTACCACATAAAAACATACATATTAGTAATGTATCAAAAACAACCTAGCAAAACATGTTATTTAAGTCATGATACATTACGATGTGCATATAGTAATGTATCAGAAATAAAGTCAAAACAGAGCATATAACCCATAGTACATTGGGGGATACATATAAATAATGCATCAGAAATAAATTAGAATAAAGTATTTAATCCATGATACATTGAGAGATACATATAAGTAATGTATCAGAAAAAATTAAAAATGATAGATTAGAAGTCAAATAAAAATAAATACAATAGTGTAGGATGAGAAATTACAGATCGAATTTTTTAGGAGTGGGAAAGGAGGAGAGGTTCCACATTCACTTTAAAAGATGAAGGTACATCCTTGTTGGACTTTGACTTCTCAACATTTTGATTCGTCATTGATAATTGAGAATTTTGATAATGCAAAATAACAAAAAGAACTGTCAGTTGAAAAAGAAGGAAAAAAAAAAGCAATTGCTAAAGTTTAAACCCATTGACCAGAGAAAGAAGAAATTTGAAATTCAAAATTGTAATGAATATAGTAATCGTTGTGATTGAGTGAAGAAAAATAGGAGATATTTTAGAACTAAATAAAGAAAGAGGGAACCATATGAGGGGGAAAAGCTATATATCTAGATGAGTGTGATTTTGGAAGAAAAAGAGAGATTTTTTTTTGAAATATTTCAGAATGATACGGAATAATATGATAAAAACGTATGTGTCGTTAGGTAATTTTCATTTTTTTGCTTTTTATGAACAAACATCCACTTAGTAAGAAAAAAGTATACTTCTGGGGATTGGGCCATTTTAGACTTTTGGGTTGTATTAATATAGGATATTTCATAAATAGTTGAACCTAAAAAAATAATGTAAAAATTTCTGCACGCATTACTTTAAAGATATTTATGACATATTTTAAAATATAGGATATTTCATAAATAGTTGAACCTAAAAAATAATGTAAAAATTTCTCCACGCATTACTTTAAAGATATTTATGACATATTTTAAATATAATTTTTTATAATTACGACTTTTAACATTTTAATTTCAAGTCATAACAGATAGCATTAGATTACAAGATTTACTTTTTTCTAATGTGGGTTCTGGACCGGCCACGTTGGATGAGCTTTCAGGGGCGTTCCCAGCTCATTTCT
>JAABOM020000007.1:11015424-11030739 GCA_011800125.2 Solanum clarkiae
AATATAAAAAATAAAATAAATACAGAATAATTTAAGACATGCTTGATTTGATTCTTGTTTGTAAAAAAATAAACAAATAGCGTTTTATTAATAGTTCAATATGAATATATCATAAACTAAAACGTAGTTGACTTGATATAATAATATTAACAAATGAATTTGTGTACTAAAAAATTAAGCTAATCTAAATATATATATAAAATCAAGATAATTAATAATTAAAATATTTTATTGTTCATTTAATATCTAAAATTATGTAATAAACATTATTATTTTTGTCACTCCCTGGGAGGGTGCCCTATACGTGACTGGCACTCGGAGACTATTGCTAGCCCCCAAGCGGACCATCTAGTCTCATTTGCCTCCGTTCAGTCAATTCAATAGTGGAAGAAAAATGGAGTAATACTACTCATAATCTATCCGTGGCTCAAGCTATCCACTTGATCTATCATGAATGAAATATAATAATAAAAGACAGTCTCAATATAAATAAGAGAAGGGGAAGATCCCTCAACACCTACCATCAATATCTATGTCTATGAAGCCTCTATATTACTGTTTGAGACGATACCATGACTGGCCATTATTACCACAATCTAAGTAAAAAAACTATAAAATTTAAAGAAAATAACCATCCTCCAAATGCAGGGGAGAACTCACCACTCTTAGGAATCCGGAAAGCTCTGAACCTCAATAATTGGGCTACTGAAGTCCTTTGTCTATAGAATCTACATGATAAAACGATGTAGTGCTAGAGGGGCGTTAGTACATAAAATATACTGTATGTAAAATGGGCTAAATACAATAATATAACATTCACTCATCAATCACTCTTCCTCACCTCAGAGTAAAAGACAAGACTCTATCACCTCACTTTCAATCAAACATCAAACAATCACCTCACTTTGGAGTTCTATCACCATGAAATCTATTTGGGAGTTTCTATAACCGACAACCACTATTTATGACCCGGTAGTAATACAACGAAGAGATGTTGTTGCCACATCCATCCAGTACCTTGCCGGGGTAATGGATGATTCTTTCAGGGATCCCAAAAAAGTCTGTCAAGTCCTCCGCGGGACAAAGAAAACATCCGCTTTCACGGTCCAATCCTTTTCTATGCTGGCCACATAGTTAATGAGTATAAATGGGACTCACTATTATCCATTTAGGTGCTAATACTCCTCCCAGGACTCAATATGCTTATAAGTCTATCAACCCATCAAGAACTTCCTTTACTCAACCCCTACGGGCGAGAACACTCACCTCAATTCCTTATCTATCAACTTAATGGGCTAGACTATCCTTTCAAGTTAGGAATGAATACTTATTTAACTCTATCAACACTATTTCTAGCTATTACATTCATCCACACACTCACCTCAGGACTCAGACTCAATCAAACATAACATTCACACAATCAAGGCTCTAGACATCCCCCTAAGTTCATTATTCACGTCTCTACAGAGAGAATTTATAAGGGGTCAAATCATGATCTCATAATAAGGCATGTATACAGTAAATTTTAAACATGATGTCATCAATTTAAGATATGAAATATAATTTAAAAATAACATTCAAGAAGTAAAGATAATATTCAAGAAATACAAATAATATCCAAGAAAATCTCAAGAAATTACCATTCAAGATTCTAAAGTATTAATTTACATCCTAACTTTAGATTGAGGCACATGGAAGAACAATTCCATGCTTTGGGTAACCTTTACATACCTGGAGTGGAAAATCTTCACTTTTTCTCCAAGGAATTGGAACTTCAAAAGAAACCCTGACCTCTCTTGATCTTCTCCTCTCTCTGAACTTACGTAAAGGACTTAGAAAAATTATGAGTTTTAAACCCTTGTTGTATGTAATACTCTTTAATATACATTTTGGGGGTATTAAAATATATTGAAAAGGATAAAATTTCCTTTCTCGAATTAATAGAAAAAAATAATTTTTTGGGACACAGGTGCGCATTGCAGAGGGGGCGTACACTGGTGTTTTTGGTGAATATTTTGTAAAATTGATTCCCATCGAAAACAACAATTTTTTTTAAAACTACAAGTGTAACTCGTCACCCCTGGCGTGCTGCAGAGGGGGCGGAGAAGCTACTATTTTTGCACTTCAAGCGTAATTTCATAATTTGACCCAATTTGTTTTAAATCGAGTTGAGACCATTTTCAGATTCAATTTTTTGCGCTGATGGCAAATTTGGTCTCGGATTTTCCGTCAGAGCTTTGAAAAATGCATTATAAGCATAATGTATTTTAGGGGCATTTTGGTATTTTTATGGGGTGTTACATCATCCCCCTTAGAATCATTCGTCCTAGAATGATGAGAAAAGGTTGGAGTGGAACACAAATAACCCCAAAACGCATCTTATTCCTCACTCGGGAAAACTCAAACTCTCACTATCCATGGTTTATCTATCTCTATCTTAGACTCGGGAATGGAATACAGCAAAGCATCAACTTAATGAAAAGAAGTATTCAAAAATATTAAGGATAAGAATATTTACCTTCAACATCGTTCTCACTTGGCACAAATAGATGTGGGTATTTGAGTTTCATTGCTTCTTTAGATTCCCGCGTAGCTTCCTCAAACAAATTGATTCCTCCATAAGACTTTAACGAAGGCTATCTCTTTATTCCCCGGCTTATGAACTTGTCAGTTAAGGATCTAGACTGGAATTTCATCGTATGATAAGTTATCCTTCACACCCGTACTCTCCACAGTAATTGCTGAGGCTGGATCTCCTAAACACTTATTCAGCATAGATACATAAAACAACAGGTGAACTCCATCTAGCTCGGAAGGCAAGTCTAACTCATAAGAAACATTCCCAATCCTTCTTACAATCTGGTTTGGCCCGATATAATGGGGAAAAAACTTCCCTTTCTTACCAAATCTAATGACACTCTTCATGGGTGACACCTTCAAGTACACCTAATCATCTACTTCAAACTTCAAGTCTATTCTTCTCACATACGTATGTCACTTCTTGCGACTCTAGCCCGTCTTCAACCTTTCCCTAATGACTTTAACTTTCTCCATGGAGTGGTGTACAAGATCAGGCCCCAATCAAAGAAGCTTCCACCACTTCAAACTAGCCAATTGGTGATTTATATATCCTCCTGTATAATGCCTCACATGAAGCCATCTGAATCCTGCCATGATAGCTATTATTGTATGCGAACTCAATCAATGGTAGATGTTCATCTAAATTTCCTTGAAGTCAATAACACATACTCTCAACATGTCCTCCAAATTCTGAATATTATGCTCTACCTGCCCATCGCTCTGAGGGTGAAAAGCAATTCTCAAATTCACCTTCGTACCCAATCCCTTTTGGAAAGATCTCTAAAATTGAGAGGTGAATTGAGCTCCTCTATCTGAGATGATGGACAAGGGAACCCCATGCAACCTTACAATCTCATGAATGCATAGTTGGGCATACTCCTCAGCTGTATAAGTTGTGTTAACTTCTAAGAAGTAGGTTGATTTAGTCATCCAGTCAATAATCACCCATATCGAATCATCCTGTCTGGATCTTGGTAAGCTAGTAATAAAACCCATCTTATCACCTCCCACTTCTACTCTGAAATTTCAAGGTTCTAAGCCAATCCACATGGTTTGTGATGTTCAACCTTCACCTATTGGCAATTGGGAGACTTAGAAACAAATTCAGCAATGTCTTTCTTCATCCCATTCCCCCAATAGACTTCCCCCAAGTCGTGGTTCATCTTGCTGGAGCAAGGATGGATGGAGTATCTCATGCTATGAGCTTCATCCATGATTCTGTTTTGAACACCATCAATATTGGGCACACATAATCTCCCTTGATATCTCAATACCCTATCTCCCCCTTTGGGGGAAACCATCACCTTCTGCTTATGAACCGCTTCTTTCAGCTGGAGTAAGATAGGGTATTGGTCTTGATTTTCTTTCACCTTTGACACTAAGGATAAAGTAGAACCACTAGGAGCATTAATCCCGCCTTCATTGTTCTCCTCAAGTTACACCCCTAATCGAGTCAATCTATGCACCTCTTAGGCTAAGTATCTCTTCCCTTCCTCCACATGGGTAGTGCTACCCAGAAACATCCTTCTAAGAGTATCATCCACAACATTAGCCTTACCTGGGTGGTAGAGAATGCTCATATCATAATCCTTGAGTAATCAGCTATCTTAATAGTAACTTGTGGGCTGATTGATTGGGGGCTATGGTCTCACATCCTCCACCTATTTTCAGGACTATTTTTGAACAGTTTTAGGACCATTTGTATGTATAAATATTGTTGCAACAGTTTGGTTGAAGTTGGTAAAGTTTTGGAATCGTCAATGTCGTAATGTAGCGAAGGGATGTAACGTTATGCCACCTATTTGTATGTTGCATAGAATTGCTATGTCTTGTGCTTTATGGGATTTTGTAAGGCTGTTATGGCATTAAAACAGGCTGCACATGATATATATATGATAATGTGTATTAGAAAATACAATTAGGAGCGAAAAGTTTGAAAGAATATGCTTGGGTTTATAATTATCCGTTGCTGCCCGTATGTTGTTTTTATGAGAGTGGGCTGCCAAGATGTATCTATTGGCTGCTAATGCTAGTTTTATCACCTTCTATGTTGTAGATAAATATTTAGAGGAATGGAAGGTTATCTCGAGGTAATAGCGAGGTCGTACAACGAGGTATGTAAGATTACTTGATTTCGTATTATTTGACATGAAACATAGATCCCTCCTTGGCACATAAAAGGCACTTACCAACTCCGACAAAACTATTAACCATATCTCCACTCTTTCACATGTTCATATTCTCTCATACATAATCATGTTTAAATCTACATACATACTTGGATGCCAAGATACACGAGTTCGTTCTACTTAATAAGGTTCATGTGATGGTCTATCTCCTATGCATTTCATTATTTGTATAACCTACTCCTTTCATTATGATGTTGTCTTTTGTGATTATTTATATGTCATATGTTGTATCTATAGTCCTATAGCTCCAATATTACGACCACCAAGAGAATCATCTCAAAGGTAACTAAAAGATAAAGTAAAGTATATTGCTTATTGATGGGTTGTAACCGAGGAGTGGAAGAATCACCTATCCAGGGTCGATCCTATCACAGGGTTAGCTTACAACGGGTGGAAGAATCACCTAGCCAGGGTCGATCCTATCACGGGAAGTAGCCCAAGAGGTTAAAGGAAAAGCCTAGCCAAGGTCGACCCCGATATAGATTTACCACTGATCAACTGGTCATTTGTATTACATGTTGTGCACAAATTTTATAGTAAAGGTAAAGTAATAAAAAGAACATAAAGAACATGATCCCACAGTATAACTACAGGTGGTATGTTATCCTATACCCATGCATAATTTCATTTGAGTTGTTACTTTATATACAGTATTTCCTGCCTTATATATTCGGTACATTATCTCGTACTGATATCCCTTACAAGGGAACTGTATTGCATGCTGCAGTTACAGGTGCTAGTATCTCTCCCCAGTAGGAGTACAGGATATCCAGCTGCTGTTACCAAGCTCCAGGTTGCTTCGGAGCTTTGTGTATCTAGAGTTCATATTTTTGTACTGTATAGTTAGTCGAGGTGGGGCCTATTCCGATCTTTTTCAGATACTTTTCCTTATCTAGAGGCTTTATAGACTATGTAAATTAAAGTGTGGTCATATCTCATACTTCAAACACCGTGGCCCCGACGGCCTAGCCATATGCATCTCCTTTTGGCTTGTTATCACTGTGTACTTTCTTAAAGGCATGTTGAACGTACGAATCTCTTATAATATGTATAGAAACCGCATAGATATAGGTTAGTTCTCCCGGGCCTTATCGGTAATGGGTGCCAGTTCGCCTTAATGGGATTTTGGGCGTGACAATAATAATGCATGTATATAGTAAATTTGAAACATGATGATCATCTATTTAAGATGTGAAATACAATTTAAAGATAACGTCCAAGAAGTAAAGATAATATTCAAGAAATACAGATAATATTCAATAAAATCTTAAGAAATCACTATTCAGTATTCTTAAGTATTAATTTACATCCTAACTTTAGATTGGGGCACATGGAAGAACAATTTCCTGCTTTTGGTTAGCCTTTATATACCTAGAGTGGAAAATCTTCTAGTTTTCTCCAAGGAATTGGAACTTCAAAAGAAACCCTCACGTCTCTTGATCTTCTCCTCTCTCTGAACTTACGTAAAAGACTTAGATAAATTATGGGTTTTAAACCCTTATTGTATGAAATACTTTTTAAAATACATTTTGGGGGTATTAAAATATATCAGAAAGGATAAAATTTCACTTCCAGAATTAAAAGAAAAAAAATAATTTTCTGGGACACAGGTGTGCATCACGGAGGGGGCACACACCGGTGTTTTTGCTGAATTTTTTGAAAAACAGATTCCCATAAAAAACAACTACATTTTTAAAAAAAACTATAAGTGTAACTCTGCGCCCCTGGCACGTCGTGGAGGGGGCGTAGAGAAGCTACTGTTTTTGCACTTCGAGTGCATTTTCGTAATTCGACCTGATTTGTTTTAAATCGAGTTGAGACCATTTTCTGACTAGATTTTCCGTGCTGATCGCAAATTTATTCTCGATTTTTCCATCAGTGCTTTGGAAGATGCATTGTGCGAATGATATATTTTAGGCGCATTTTTGTAATTTTGCGGGGTGTTACATCATCTCCCCCCTGTAATCATTCGTCCTCGAATGCTGAGCAAAGGTCGGAGGGAAACACGAATAATCCCAGAACTCATCTCATTCCTCACTAGAGAACACTCAAACTCTAACTATCCATCGTTTATCTATATCTGTCTTAGATTCGAGAATGTAAAAAAGCAAGGCATCAGCTTAATGAAAGAAGCACTTGAAAATGTTAAGGATAAGAATATTTACCTTCAACATCATCTTCACTTGGCACGAATAGATACGAGTATTTGAGATTCATCGCTTCCTCAGCTTCGTACATAGCTTCCCCAACAAATTGATTCCCCCAAAAAACTGTAACGGAGGATATCTCTTTATTCCTCAGCTTACAAACTTGTTAGCCAAGGATCTGGATTGGAATTTCCTTGTATGATAAACTATCCTTCACACTTGTACTCTCCATAAAGAATCACTAAGGATGGATCTCCCAAACACTTCTTCAGCATAGATACATGAAACATCGGGTGAACTCCAACTAGCTCGAAAGGCAAGTCTAACTTGTAAGCAACTTTCCCAATCTTTCTTACAATTTGGTATGGCCTGATATAACGGGGCCTCAGCTTCCCCTTTTTACAAAATTTCATGACACCCTTCATGGGTAACACCTTTAAGTACACCCAATAATCTACCTCAAACTCCAAGTTTGTTCTTCTCACATTCGTATATGACTTCTGGCGACTCTGGGCCTTCTTCAACCTTTCCCTAATGACTTTCACTTTATCCATAGATTGGTGTACGAGATCAGGCCTAATCAACTCAGCTTCCCCTACCTCGAACCAGATAATCAGTGATCTACATCTCCTCCTGTCTAAAGCCTCATACAGAGCAATCTGAATGCTGGCATGATAGCTATTATCATACGCGAAGTCAATCAATGGTAGATGCTCATACCAATTTCCTTTGAAGTCAATAACGCATGCTCTCAACATATCCTCCAAAGTCTAAATAGTATGCTTTGCCTGCCTATCAGGCTAAGGGTGAAAAGTGGAGGTCAAATTCACCTTCCTACACAATCTTTTCTGGAAAGATCTCCAAAATTAAGAGGTGAATTGAGATTCTCTGTTCGAGATGATGGACAAGGGAACCACATGCAACCTCACAATCTCACAAATGTAAAGTCGGGCATACTCCACAGCCGTATAAGTTGTCTTAACTGCCAAGAAGTGGGCTGATTTAGTCATCTAGTCAACAATCACTCATATCGAATCATGCTGCTTTCTGGATCTTGGTCAGATGGTAATAAAATTTATCTTTATCACCTCCCAATTCCACTCCAAAATTTCAATGTTCTGAGAATCCACACGGTTTCTGATGTTCAACCTTAACCTGTTGGCAATTGGTACACTTAGAAACAAATTCAGCAATGTCTTTCTTCATCCCATTCCACCAATAAACTTCCCTCAAGTCATGGTACATCTTGCTGGAGCCAATATGGATGGAATATCTAGTGCTATGAGCTTTGGCCATGATTGTATCTCGTAAACCATCAACATCGGGTACACACAATCTCCCTTGATATCTTAATAGCCCATCTCCCCCTTTGGAGAAAACCATCACCTTCTGCTTGTGAACCATTTATTTCAACTTTTGTAAGACAGGGTCTTGGTCTTTCTTTTCTTTCACCTCTGACACTAAGGGTGAAGTAGAACCACTCTGAACATTGACCATGCCTTCGCTGTTCTCCTCAAGTTGTACCCCCAATCGAGCCAATCTATGCACCTCTTTGGCTAATTCTCTCTTGCCTTCCTCCATATGGGTAGTGCTTACCATAGACATCCTGCTAAGAGCATTAACAACAATGTTAGCCTAACCAAGGTGATAGAGAATGCTCATATCATATTCCTTGAGCAACTCCAGCCATCTCCTCTGCCACAGGTTGAGCTTTTTCTAGTTGAATACGTACTGCAAGCTTTTGTTGTCTGTGAACATGTCCACATATGGTCCATACAAGTAATGACGCCAGATTTTAACTGTGGCACCATTGCTTCTAACTTAAGTTAATGAGTTAGATAATTCTTCTCATGAACCTTAAGTTGTATGGAGGCGTAAGCTATCACCTTCCACCTCTGTATAAGTACACAACCCAATCCCACGCGGATGCATAATAATATATCACGAAGTCCCCGTCCCATTTGGCAAAGTCAACACTGGTGTTTTAGTTAATCTAGTCTTCAACTCCTGAAAACTCTTTTCACATGCCTCAAACTACTGAAACTTGGCCTTCTTTTGAGTCAACTTAGTTAATGGGGCTGACAGAGAAGAAAAGCCCTCAACAAATCTGCAATAGTACCCTGCTAAATCCAAAAAACTTCTTATTTCTGTTGGAGAAGTGGGTCTTGGCTAGTTCTTAACTGCCTTAATCTTCTGAATATCCACCCGAATACCATCTCCCAAAACAACATGGCCTAAGAAAGCCACTAACTTAGCAAAAACTCAAACTTGGAGAATTTTGCATACAACTTATGACATTTGAGTGTTTGTAAAATCACTCTAATGTGATTAGCATGCAACTTCTCATTCCTCGAATATACCAGAATGTCATAAATAAACACGATCACAAACATATGAAGATACGACCTGAATACCCTATTCATCAGATCCATGAAAGCCGCAGGTGCATTTGTCAACCCGAAGGACATGACCAAGAACTCAGAATGGCCATATCGCGTCCTAAAGGTTGTCTAAGGAATATCACTTTCCCTCAACTTCAATTGATGGTAACCCGATCTGAGGTCTATCTTGGAGTAATAAGAAGCACCCTAAAGCTGGTCAAAGAGGTCATCTATTTTGGGAAGAGGATACTTATTCTTTATGGCAACCTTATTCAACTGTTGGTAGTTTATACACATCCTTAAAGACCCATCTTTGTTACGCACAAAAAGGACAGGAGCAGCCCAAGGAGAGACACTAGGCCTTATGAAATCTTTCTTTAACAAGTCTTTCAATTGCTCTTTCAATTCTTTTAACTCTGTGGGGGCCATCCTATAGGGTGGAATTGAGATAGGTTTGGTCTCGGAAAGAACATCAATCCCAAAGTCAATATCCCTATCATAAGGGACTCCAGGAAGATCATCAGGAAATACCTCAGGAATCTCATTAACAATCGGGATTGACTCAAGAGTAGGAGAGTCAACATCATCAGACTTTACTTGCACGAGGTGGTAACTAGAACCCTTAGATATTAACTTTCTAGCTCTAAAATAAGAGATGAATAAAGCCTTATGGGCAACAGAACTCTTTTTCCACTCTAATACAGGCTCATTAAGAAATTGGAACTAAACAATCCAGGTTCTATAGTCGACAGAAGCATAACAGGCATGAAGCCAATCCATGCCCATTATTACATCAAAATCAACCATCTCCAGCTCTATCAAATCAGCTAAGGTGTCTCTATGATAAATAGACACTACACAATTTCTGTAAATTCTCTCAGCTAAGATAGACTCAGCAGTAGGAGTGGAAAACGAAAAAGGTTCACACAAGCATTCTGGAGGAACTCCAAACTTACTAGCCACACACGGGGTCACAAAAGACAAGGTGGCACCCGGATCAATCAATGCATAACTATCATAAGTAAAGACTCGAAGCATATTTGTGACAACATCACGTGTAGCCTCCTGATCCTTTCAGTTAACCATAGCATAAAGGCAGTTCGTCTCACCTCCTATACCCGTAGTAGTACCCCTCTGCTGGTTACCGGCAGGGGGTGCTATGGAAGACTGAGTTCTGTTGCTCCCATCACCTCGCCTCCTCTTTGGACACTCAAAACTAAAGTGACCAGCCTGACCACATACATAGCACACATCCTTGACAACACGACACTCACCTAGATGAAGCTTACCGCACTTGCTATAAGGTGGATTTCCCCTCGTACCTTCAGTCTTACTGGACTGAGACTGAGCAGTCGGGTCTTGAAATTCTGATGACCATAAGATTTCTGATCATACCTGTTTGGCTGCACTGGCGAACTTGCAACATATGGTGTAGGATGTGATGATCTCTTCCGAAAATAGGACTTGTTACACGTATTCTTTCCCTATAGGCTAGGCTTGTATCCTACTGACATTGCCCTTGTACTCACCTACTCTTCTCTATCTTTCTTCTTATCCTCCTTTGTTAGCTGGCAATACACCATAATTCTAGAGATATCCATGCTAGGAATCAACAAAGTAGCCTTACACTTATTCTGCACATGTCTGGCCAGGCCAGACACAAACCTCCTCATTCTTGTCTTTATGTCTTTCGCTATCTTTGGAGCATACCTTGATAGTTTGAACAAACTGAAGGCCTCGCTCCTTCACAATCATCCCTCCTTGTTTCAAATTCATGAACTCATCCACCTTCGCCTCTCTCAACTCTTGAGGAAAAAAGTGATCAAGTAAGACGGTCTTGAACTTATCCCAATCCGCGGGCTCAGCATCTTCACCTCTATTGTCCTCCCATTGGTTGTACCAAACATTTGCAACATCCTTCAGCTGGTAGGAGACACGTTAAAACCCGCTAACATGCATGGCCCTCAAAACCTTGTATATCTTGTCAATGAAGTTCTGCGGATCCTTCTTAATTTTCACCCTCGTTTACACAGGCGGGTTCATCCTCAAAAAATCTCTTAGTCGGGTTGCAGCTGAGGCCTCATGTGAGCCAGAACTAGGAGTTTGGGAACCTTGGATATTTCCTTGGGAGGCCACCAACCAAGTCAGCATGGTGATAGCTCCTCTAAACTCTACCTCAGTAGTGGGAGCAGGCTGGGGCTGAGCAGGGATCATCTATGGGACCTCAACAATTCTAGTGGGGCGTCTCCGTCTCCTAGGCTCGGTCTGAAGTAGAGCCTCCGGCTGGGTATTCTCAGCAGCTGGGGATGGGGCATCTCTCCGAGTGGCAGTTCTCTTGGGCGATATTTTCTATAAGCGTAAAACATAAGAGTTAAAATAAGATCTCACAAGTTAAATTCTATGGCACGAACTCATATTATAGAAGAAGGGTAACACTTCCTAATGTCCTATAACCTCCTGTTTATGAAGTGTGGTGCACAACACTCCCATTAACAAGACACTACTAGACATGGATTCATAGACTCCCTAGGGCACTCGAACTTCGGGCTCTGATACCAAGTTTGTCATGCCCCGAGAGGGTACCCTAGATGTGACTGGCACTCGAAGACTATTGCTAACCCCCAAGTGGACCACCTTGTCTATTTTGCCTCCGTTAACTTAATTCAACAGCGGAAGAAAACTGGAGTAATAGTATTCATAATCTATCTGTGGGCTCAAGCTATCCACTTGATCTATCATGAATGGATTATAATAATAAAAGACAGTTTCAAAATAAAGAAGAGAAGGGGAAGACCCTCAACACCTAAGGAATCCGAAAAGCTCTAAACCTCAATGGTTGGGCTGCTAAAGTCCTCTGTCTACAGAATCTGCATCATAAAATGATACAATGCCAAAAGGCATTAGTATGTGGAACGTACTATATGTAAAATGGGCTAAACTAAATAGAACAATATAATAGTCACTCATCAATCACTCTTCCTCACCTCAGAGTAAAGGAAAGGACACTATTACCTCATTATCCATCAAACATCAAACAATCACATCACCTCGGAGTTCTATCACCATGAAATCTATCTGGGAGTTTCTATAATTGACAAATACTACTATGAGCCGGTAATGATACAATGAAGAGATGTAGTTGCAACATTCGTCTAGTATCTTGCCAGGGTAAAGGACGAGTCTGTCAGGGATCCCAAAGAAGTCTGTCAAGTCCTCTATGGGACAAAGGAAACATCTACTTTCACGCTCCAATCCTCTCCTACACTTTCCACGTAGTTAATAAGTATGAGTGGGACTCACTCTTACCCATTTCCGTGCTAATACTCCTCCCAGGACTCAATATGCTCATAGGTCTATCAACCCATCAAGAACTTCTATCACTCAATCCCTACGAGCAAGAACACTCACCTCAACTCCTCATCTATCAGATCAATGGGAAATACTATCCTTTCAAGATAGGAATGAATACTCATTAAACTCTATCAACACCATTTCCAGCTATTACATTCATCCACACACTCACCTCAGGACTCAGATTCAGTCAAACATCACATTCAAACAATCAAAGCTCTAGACATCCCCCTAAGTTCATTATTCACGTCTTTACAAAGAGAATTTATAAGGGGTCAAATTATAATCTCATAATAATGCATGTATAAAGTAAATATGAAACATAATGATCATCAAGTTAAGATATGAAATATAATTTAAAGATAATATTTCAAAAGTAAAGATAATATTCAAGAAGTACAAATAATATTCAAGAAAATCTTAAGAAATCACTATTTAAGATTTTAAAGTATTAATTTACATCCTAACTTTAGATTGGGGCACATGAAAGAATAATTCCATGCTTTTGGGTAGACTTTACATTCCTGGAGTGGAAAATCTTCAAGTTTTCTCCAAGGAATTCGAACTTCAAAAGAAACCCTCACCTCTCTTGATCTTCTCCTCTCTCTGAACTTACGTAAAAAACTTAGAAAAATTATGGTTTTTAAACTCTTATTATACGAAATAATCTTTAAAATATATTTTGGGGGTATTAAGATATATTGGAAAGGACAAAATTGCCCTTCCAAATTAAAAGAAAAAAATAATTTTCTGGGACACAGGTGCGCGGTGCGGAGGGGGCGCACATTAGTGTTTTGGTGAATTTTTTAGAAAATAGACTCCTATCGAAAACAACAACTTTTTTTTCGAACTTCAAGTATAACTCCGCGCCCCTGGCGTGTCACAGATAGGGTGTAGAGAAGCTAATGTTTTTGCACTTCAAGTGCAATTTTGTAATTCGACCTGATTTGTTTCAAATCGTGTCAAGAACATTTTCTAACTCGATTTTCTGCACTAATCACAAATCAAGTCTTAGATTTTCCATCAGAGCTTTGGAAGATACGTTGTGCACACGATATATTCTACGAATATTTCGGTAATTTTACGCGGTGTTACAATGTTCATTATGTAACGTGAAATTATTTGATAATTTCAAAATATTACTTGAGAAACACAAAAAAAACTTTAAACTGGATACATGTCAGATTGAGCCGCATGGCAGCAAGTCTACATGCCATGCCATCAACCCTTCATTACCCTTGCAATTTCCTTTTTTTGCCGTTTCAGGTTCGTTTGAACTCCAATTTTAACAAACAAACTGTGTAGCATATGAATTTTAACATTTCAGATCCAACGGAGTAGTCGAAATTCCCGTGGAGATTCCCATGATAAAGTGAGGGTCCTAATTTTTATATGCAACTTATAATTAGAATCCCCAAGGGTTCCAAATCACTTCCTGATGGCCCCAGTATCAAAAAAGGGTCTTCCTATTGAAACGACCTCAAAAAGTGTCCGAAAATGTGCCTCGGAATATATGAAATTTTAACTTTCATATATCTCAAAATCCATGCTCGATATCAAAAATACGACATCATATTCTTGTTTAGGGGTCAAAATTAGGGGGTAGAAGGTCTAACCCCAATTTAAGAACGAAACATTAGCAATTATAATTTTTCAAAGTGCAAATTCCAGAGAGGATCCGCGTCGCGGAGTTAAATAATTTTACCTATACTTAGCCATATTTCACCCTCATATCATCCTAAAAATTTCTCAATACTCACTCAAACATTTAGCTATATTTTCACTCCTAAATTCAAGTCTCAAACCTTCATTCGGAGCTAAGGATTTCCTTCAAGGCTCTTCTTTAAGCTTCAAGTCTCCATCTCCAATCTTCACCAAGATCATCTCCAAGCTAAAGTATGTGAGTTTCTTTTATGGGTTCCTTTTAACCATGATACCCAAGTCTCCTTTCACTCAACTTTCATGATTTAAAGTTGATTTAAAAATAGGTCTTACATAGGATGAAATTCACTACACACTAAGATAAAGCTATATGAAATTGTGACTATTTTACTATGCTTTGAGCTATAAATCTTGGATCTATTGTACAACTTGAGGAGAGGTTTTGATGTATGTTACTTAAGGTGTTGCATGGTGTTGATTGATGGTTTTACAATGGATTTTTTTGCATGATTTCATCTCTATATTTCATTATTTTATACTAGCATTACACACCCTCTAAATGTTTGACAAAATGTCCGAATGTGGTTTCTTGAGAAATTGAAGGTCCAAAATATGAGATATGATATGAATGACTATATAATGATAAAAAAAGCTTGTACATATTATATATTCTATATAAAATGTTGCATTAGACCATGATAGATCCGGGTAACCTAGTTGAGGGGTTAATATCTCAAACATTAGGGTGATGGATGCAATCATCACGAACCTTAATGAGGGTTTTGTACCTCACAAACTAGGGGGTGGGTGCCATCATCACAAAACCTTGATGAGAGGTTTGTACCTTATACACTAGGCTGATGGGTGCTATCATCTAAGCTTGATGAGGGGTTTGTACCTCACACACTAGGGTGATGGGTGCTATCATCTAACCTTGATGAGGAGTTTGTACCTCACACACTAGGGTGATGGGTACTATCATCACTAACCTTGATGAGGGGTTTG
>JAABOM020000007.1:11047460-11058969 GCA_011800125.2 Solanum clarkiae
ATTCAAGTTTCAAATAGGCATAAGTTGAATTTTTCTAAGTATAAAAGTGCTAAAATTCAATTTAACAAGTATATAAACTCCAAGTTCTAAATTATATTCAACTTAAAGTTCACAACTACGCAAAGTTTACTTCATATCCCAAAATATAATAATTCAAGTTTCAAATAGGCATAAGTTGAATTTTTCTAAGTATAAAAGTGCTAAAATTCAATTTAACAAGTATATAAATTCCAAGTTCTAAATTATATTTAACTTAAAGTTCACAACTACTTAAAGTTTACTACATATCCTAAAATATAATAGTTTAAGTTTCAAACGGGCATAAGTTGAATTTTTCTAAGCATAAAAGTACTAAAATTCAATTTAACAAGTATATAAACTCCAAGTTCTAAATTATATTCAACTTAAAGTTCACAACACTTAAAGTTTACTTCATTTCCTAAAATATAATAATTCAAGTTTCAAATAGGCATAAGTTGAATTTTTCTAAGCATAAAAGTACTAAAATTCAATTTAACAAGTATATAAACTCCAAGTAAAATACATTTACCTTTTCCGATTAGCTTGACTGGTCGATGGGCTAACCTTGATGGGTCGAATATATCCTACAATGATGAAAAAATTATGAAGTTCAAAATTTATATACATGGAAGTTTGATTTGTAGTCTAATTCAAAATACCCAATTTAAACTACAATCCAAGAATCTACGTTCACAAATTCAGACTTAAATATTCAAACCAACAATGTCAATAACTTCAAATACGCTTTAATTCCAACTAACAAAACCCAAATCACAAACTAATTCAAAACTCATTTCAAGCTAAAATCCAAAAATACTAATTCGCAAATCTAAACTACACTCAAATTTATAGTCTAATTCAAAATACTCAATTTAAACTACAAATCCAAGAATCTACATTCACAAATTCACACTTAAATATTTAAACCAATAACTTCAGATACACTTTAATTCCAACTAACAAAATCCACATCACAAACTAATTCAAAACACATTTCAAGCTAAAATCCAAAAATACTCATTCACAAATTTAACTGCAATAATCAAATTTATAGTTTAATTCAAAATACCCAATTTAAACTACAATCCAAAAATTTACATTCACAAATTCACGCTTAAATATCCAAACCAACAATGTCAATAACTTCAAATTCACTTTAATTTCAACTAATAAAACCCAAATCATAAACTAATTCAAAACTCATTTCAAACTAAATTCCACAAATACTCATTCACAAATTCCTACCTCAATACACTTTCCAAAAATGATAATCACTTCAAATACACACATTAATTACAACTAACAAAATCCCCCAAATCACAAATTAATTCAAAATACCAAATTTAAACTAAACCCTAAAATCAAAACATAAACTTTATTCACTAATTCACAATCAATATTACAATATAACAATGACAACAACATATATAAACAAAACTAACAAATAATTCAAGATTTCATAATTTTAAAAAATAAAAAAATATAAATAATGGCTAACAAATTAAAAGTGGAGAAAAAGAGAGGAGAGAGAGAGAGGCGGACTTACCTTTGGACAGCCGTCGGGGTGATGCCGGCGAAGTGGAGGAGGTGACGGCGACATATGGGTGGTGGGTGGAATAGCCGAGGAAGAGCTTTGAGGGTGAAAGGCGGGGGAATTTTGGGATTTTATGTTTAGAAAGTGAGGGAAAAAGATGGGTCAAAAGGTTATATTCGAATAGGGGGACGACAGATGGCGTCCCTAAATATGTCGCCCTATTTAAAAAATTAATTATTTTATTTAATTTATAACTTAATTTTTTTGAAAAAAAAAATGACGGACAACGTCATGCTATCTGTCGCAAATTTTTTTAAAAAAGAATTATTATTTATTTATTCAAATTCATACAATTAAAATATTTAAAGGTTTAATTTTAATTAAAAAAACTAAGCGACGGACTTCGTCACTGTGTCCGTTGTAATTTATAAAAATATATTAAAAAATTAATAAAATTTGCCGGAAAATTTTGAATAAAAAAAAGTGACGGACTTATAGTTGCGGTCGGTCGCTTTTCGTAACTAAAATATTTAAAAAGAAAAAAAAAAAGCAACCCGTCTTTTGGAGCGACGCAGTTCGTCGCTTTTTTCTCCCTCGTTTTTTTTGCCACTTTTTAGTAGTATATACCTAAGGATCTTAACTGCTCTCTGAATTGGGCAATACTTGTTGATACAAATATAATGGAATGAATCAACTACTTTGTCAGCTATTTGGTCCCCATGGAATTGATACACCCAATTGTTTACAATCACTTTATCACTTGACGACCACATACAGTTACGTGTGCTATGGGGGAAACAACAAGGTTTTTGCGTCATTGCAGGGTACTTAAAGTATTGAAAAGTTTGAAATATTTTTGTCATTTTTATCGTTAAGGTGTTGACGGATTGATCTTAGTTGTTGTGGTTGTAGATGACAGGTTTTATGCAAAACTCTTAACAGCAAGGTATGAAGTTGAAGGAAACCTGACTCCATCTCATAGGAACCCGAAAGGTTCCTTCATCAGATATTGAAGGAACAAGCCTTGTTGCAAGTGCAACGCAACCCACCAGCCGTAGTAATGGCAGCTCAACCACAAGCCTCAATAACAGTGCGCAAAGTGGCAGTCCCACTACTAGAAAAATGTAAACTCCAATATTGCAAAACCTAACATTACTGGAAGATGGAAGCTAATTGCTGCACACAAGCAGGCAGTTCACATGCTTACCACATGAGGACCCGCAGGCTCATCTCCAGAATTTCTTGGAGATGGCAAATACTTACATTCCACAGCATGCCTCATCGAAATGTGAGACTCACCCTGTTTCTGTTCTATCGGTTAGGGGAAGCCAAAAGGTGGCTTACAACTGAACCTACCAACTCTATCACTTCATGGACTAATTTGGCAACAAAAGTTTCTTGCAAGGTTCTTTACAGCTAAATTGAGGAATGAGATCTTGGATTTAAGGTGGAAGGTAGGTGAAAGCTTTCTCCAAGCATGGGGACGATATAAAAATGTTGTCGCTAAGTTATTCCATCATTACCAGACCCCAGGAAGTCCTAGCACATAAAATTGTAGAGTTTTTAGATATTCAAAGTTATTTTGTGATTAAGTTACAGGTGGATAAGCACAAGAGAGAACATATGATGAATTGGTGCTACTCTTAATCAGGTTGGCAGCCAGTAATCCTAAGTGGATTAATGTCAGTAATCCTGAGTGGACCAGCGAGTCCAATAGAGATGCATTGAAAAAGGAAGCAAGTATGCTAGTGGTTGATGGGAATGACTAGTATACAAGCACAAATTTTGCAGCTATGAACAACTTTAGCCAATTGAACAAATTTTTTATAGGTCAAGCGCAAGTGCAAGCTCAAGCTCAGTCGGTTCAACAAGCTCAATTGTTCTGCAAAAAGTGGGGGTTGGTGATTATCCAGCAGCTATGTGCAAAGCTAACCCAGAATTCATACATTTAGTGGGAAACGCAGGTACAGGCACATTAAATCAAATTTCGAATCAGAGGAACCACCCAAACTTCTCATGGGATGGACATTAAAACCAAAACCAATAGGCCAATAGCAATGGTATCATCAGAATTAGGGTAATACCGTTCAAGGCCAGCTAGATGAGATTAAAGAGATATTGAATAAATTAGTAGATGATCAGTCAAATACTGCTAAAAACCACAACTTGGCAATCCGTGGTCTTGAAAGAAAGATGAGTCAAATTGTCGGAGCACAGAATACTAGGCCCCTAGGAGATCTACCTAGCAATGTACATCCTAATCCAGAACAGGTTAATGTTGTGGCTACAAAAAGTGGTAAAGATTTGGGTCATGAAGTGCCAGAAGAGAGAAATGTGAACCAACCTACACTGGGAGCTGCTAGACCTCCTCCATTTACATATGTGAGGAACAAGCAGAAAGAGGAGGCAGCATTCTCAAAATTCTTCGATCTACCGAAGCAGGTAAATATTAATACATCGTTTTTTCTACGACAAGGAGAAACTCCAGCCACTACTCTTTGAGTGCACACTGCTCCTATGTAACTGCTCGCAAACCACATAGGAGAAGTAACCTGCACTAGGCAAATCCGGTGTGACGAGCTCGATCCAAAAGGCAAACCCCTTGCTTTCGCTGCAAGGGGTTTCGAACGTGGGACCTCCAATATGGAAGTTTCAAGCTCAAACCATGGGACTACCCCGAATATGTTACTAGGCATTCCCCAATATGCGAAGTATGTAAAGCATATAAGAGCCAACAAGAGGAGACTGACAGAGTATGTGATAGTAGGGGTGATAGAGCAGTGCTCATCTCGAATTCGAAATAGATTGCCAACAAAAGTTTCACTATTGAGATTTCCATTGAGCAACAGTGATAGCTAAAGTACTTATGAGGCATCAATCTGATGCCCTCGTTTTTGTGCAACTGTAACACTAAAAATCAATTAAATTTCATAGACATATTAAATATACTCCCAGTTCATTTCACCCTGTTGCATAAGTCATAACACATCTGTGTGGGGTGAAAAACAGTTTTGAGTAAGTGGATGAATGATGTAGTAACGTGTGTCAAGAGTGATCGGTCAAAACAATCATTAAAAAAATTGAGTCAACATCTTCAGAACAAGACTGGGGAAGGCAACTCAATTCAGGAAGATCCAAAGTGGATACGACTGAGACCAATATATAATGTCAATAAGGCTCATCTAGCTCCAAAGAAATGAGACCGTGCGCCGAATCATATGGAATAAGATAAGGATGAGAAAGCTTGTACTTCTTATATTATGGACGAGGCCGAGACTCCTGTCAATCGGTACCCAAAGTTTCTGAAGATGTGATCAAGTAGAAGAGTTTAACAGAAGTTGCTTCATAGCATGCATATTTCCACTAAAGCTCATAGGTTCAATGTAAAATCAAGAAGAGGTTTTATTGTGGAAGAAAAGCCCAATAATTATCAGGAAAAATAGACCTAATTTGAAATTATTTATCACTCATACATTTAATACAAATTATTTAGAGGAAAAATAAGTTTGCACCCCTTTAAAATAAATTATTTATATTCATATACCTCTTTACATTTTATACCCCCATACTATTAAAACTTACCCCCCTAATATTAAAATTCGCACGCCGACGTTAGCGCCCGCTTGTATAATATACCAATAGGGTATACATATACCAACAGGAGTATCACAGATAATTAAGCTCAGTCCCACATAATACCGATATGGTATCAATATACCGATACAGTATCATAAAGAATATATTTTCTACTAATTTAAAATTTAATAGATAAGTTTGTAACTTTAATAATTTTCTCTTAATTATTTTATTTATAAAAAAGAAAAGTTCAAAATTATATGATACCGTTAGAATATCAATATACCAACGGTGTATCACAAGAATATATTTTCTATTAATTTAGAGTTTAATAAATAATTTTGTAACTTTAATAATATTCTAGTTCTATATGATACGATATGATATAAATATACTGATGGAGTGCAACACCCTGTAGAAACATAATTGTGTGCACAACACGTATTCCAAAACTCTGATGGAAAATTCGAGATCGGATTTGCGATCAGCGCGAAAAATCAAGTGAGAAAATAGCCTCGATCCGATTTACAACCGGAGTGAAAAATAAATTTTTGCTAATTTTCACCCAGACATTTTTTGTCCGCGCCCCTGGCGTGACGCGGAGGAGGCGCGGAGACACACTTAATTATTTTTTATTTTCGAGGGGAATTGAATTTTTTCGAAAATTCACAAATATACGCTGGTCCGTGCCCTAGGCACCACGGATCAATGTACCATTTTTAATTTTTTTTCTTTTAATTTGGGAAGGGCCTTTTGGTCATTCTCCACCCTATCCTAAGTTCTAAAATGTGCTATTAAGGTTGTATATTGTTGATTGAGGGTTTCTCAACCTAATTTTCTTAAGGTTCTACACAAGGAAACCTTGAGAGGAGAGACAGGAAAGCTTAGAGGGTTGAGGTTGAGTCCAAGTTCTTGATGTAGAGTTGGTACTTCGTCATCCTAGGTGTGTAAAGGCTACTCAGAGCATGGGGTTATTCTCCCATATGCCCCCGTGATTAAGTTAGGATGAATAGTGGAATATAATGGGTCTTGTTGTGATTTCTTGAAATAATCTTGAAGACTATCTTTAATTATTACTTATGTTCTTGAATTGATGATCATCATACTCTTAACAACCTTTTTCATGTATCATTGGGTGATTATGTCATTTACCCTACATGAATTCTTTATAAAAGATTTCAAGAATGAACTTAGGGGTAATATCTACAACTTTAACTGTATGACTATATTGATTTATATTGTTTGAGTCTTGAGATGAGTATGTTGATGGCTAGAGTTGATGGAATTAGTGTTCTTAGAGTTTAAATGAGGTTGAACCTTAGCTTTGAGAGGAAGAACTTATTCCTTGAGTCGATAGATCGTTAGATGAGATGAGGTCCCTTCCTGGGGGGGAGGGTTGCATAACCAGTCTGGTGATGTATGAGCATATCGAGTCCTGGGAGGAGTATTAGCATCGACATGGGTGAGAGTGAGTCTCACTCGTACACATTAACTGTATGGCCAGCGTAGGAGAGGATTGTACCATGAAAGCGAATATTTCCTCTGTCCCATAAAGGACTTGACAGGCTTCTTTGGGATCCCCGACAGACTCATCCTTTAACCCGGTAAGGTACTAGGTGGATGGTTCAATGAAATCTCTTCATTGTATCATCACTAGCTCATAGGTGGTGGTTGTCGTTTATAAGAACTCCCAGATAGGTTTCATACTGATAGTACTACAAGATTGATTGATAATTTGATGTCTTAATGGATAATGATGTGTTAGAATCATGTTCCTTACTCTGAGTGAGGTTGAGTGATTGATGAGATGATGTCATTGTATATCGTATAGTCTTATTGCTTACTTTAGCCCGTTTTACATACAATACATTCCACGTATTAACGCCTTTTTTGACGCTGCATCCTTTTATGATGCAGATTCTGTAGACAGAGGAGTTCAGCAACCTAATCGTTGAGGTTTAGAGATTCGTGATTTCCAGACTTGGTGACTCCTCCCCTGCTTCCAAAGGACATATTTATTCTCTATTTTCTATTTTGATATCATTTATTTTGATTGCGGTAGTCATGGCCTGTCATGGTACCTTCATAGACACTAGCTATAGGGTCTTGACAGACATAGACTGTTGATAGTTGAAGTAGAAGTTGTTTCCTTGTTTCTTACTTATATTGAGATTGTTCATTTACTTTTAGCCCGTGTGATAGACCGAAGGATAGATCTTATGATAGCCTGTAACCCACGGATAGCCCTTTTAATTCTTAATAGCTTTCGCAAATAAATGGAATGAACGAATACGATGAGACTAGGTGAACTCCTTCGAGTGCTAGTTACGCCTAGGGTACCCTCCTGGGGCGTGACACGAAGTATCATAATAAATATATTTTCTACTAATTTATAGTTTAATAATTTTTTTTATTTGTTTCATATTTATTTCTTAAAAAAAACATAATCCTACATGATACCAATTGGGTATCAATATATCGCTATAGTATCACAAAGGATTGAACTCATTATATATGATCCCGGCATGTATACATGTACTGTTGGAGTATATTTCATTGTATTTATACTAAGACGAAGTGGGTAAAAAGGTAAACAGTTTGGGTCATGGGTCCATTAAGAGAAAATAGTTTAGATTGAATCTATTAAAGGTAAATGATTTCAAATTAAGTCTTTTTTGTACTTTTTCCAACTGTTTACTAGAGTCGTCAATATGGGCTAGGCCCGTTGGGCCGACTTGGCCTGACCCCTATTTTAGCAGGGCTGGGCTACGATTTTTGGAGTCCATTTTAAAAATGGGCTTTTTAGCCCTACCTGAATAAGCCTGCTGATTTGTGGAGCTTTTGCAATATGGTTTGGGTCGGCCCGTGGGTCGATTTAAAAAATAATTAAAAATAAAAATAAAAAATAATATTAAAAATAATAAGTGTCCAAACTCAAAGTTCATTTAAAAATTTTAAATATTAAAATTTAGATACAAATTATATTTTTATAATATGTACTCCCTCTATCCATTTTTACTTGTCCTTTATTGTTTAGCATAGGGATTAAGAAACAGTAAATAATATGAACAATTTTACTAAATCACTTTTTGAATATAGCAATTACAATGTAACAAGAAAAAAACTACTATAATTAATGTTAAGGGTAAACTAAAAATTAAGTTTGAAATTATCTCTTGATTTCATGTAGTGGACAAGTATTGTTAGACATCAAAATGGTAAAGTGGACAAGTAAGATGGACGGATGGAGTAATAGTAATACTAATACTATGTAATATTATCCTGATGCTATTTATTTTAATATGTTTAAATTATAATTTAGTTCAAAAATTTATTACAAAAATATAAGAATGAAAATGTGGAGGCCCGGCAAGGCCCGTGGCCCACGTACAAATGAGTTGGGCTAGCTATTTTCTAGCCCATACGAAAAAGGGTCAGTCCGACCTGGCCTGTCAAATTCCAAAGCCTGTAAGGGCTTGCCCGAATGGGGTGGACCGGCCTATATTGACAGCTCTACTATTTACCGTTAATTGACCCATGACCCAAATTTACCTTCTTATCCCACTTACCTTTTTTTTTTTATTTTGCTCTGGCATCATGCTGACGTCAGCGTATATACTATAAAATATACTCCAGTGGTATATATATTATATCGATATCATATAGAATGAACTCAATCCTCTATGATACTCTGGTGGTATATTGATATCCAATTGGTATCATATAGGATTATGTTATTTTTTTTAAGAAATAAATAAGAAACAAATAAAAAAATTATTAAACTTTAAATTAGTAGACAATATATTTGTTGTGACACTCCATCGGTATATTTATACCATATTGATATCGTATAGGACCTAAAAAACATTAAAGTTACAAAATCATTTATTAAACTCTAAATTAGTAGAAAATATATTTTTGTGATACTACGTTAGTATATTGATATTATATCGGTATCATATGCTTTTGAGCTCTTTTTTCAATAATTAAAATAATTTACTAGAAAATTGTTAAAATTACAGACTTATTTATTAAATTCTAAATTAATAAAAAATATATTCTTTATGATACTCTATCGGTATATTGATACCATATCGATATCATATACGACTGAGATTAATCATCTGTGATACCCTGTTGGTATATGTATACCCTATTGATATATCATACAAGGTGGGTGTTGACGTCAGCATGACATTAGCATGTGAATTTTAATATTAGAGAGTGAATTTTAATAGTATAGGGGTATAAAATGTAAAGAAGTATATGAATATAAATAGTTTGCTTTAAAGAGAAATAAGCTTACTTTTCCTACCAATAAGTGGACTAAGTTCTAAACATATTTCATGGTCCAAGTTTGAGTCCAAGAGCCGAAAGACTGGGGCCACATGAAGCCCAAGAAGAACACAAAAGAGATCCAAAATTTCATCCCAAAGTGAGTTGAATTCTCGCCCAACAATGGCTGAAAATCACAACACCGCAAAGCCTAAACATGAGGTGAAGCCAATTTTCCCCTTATTCTTGTACTGCTAATTTTAGGAAGAAGTTTGATATTTATTTCTACATGTTTTTCTAGTTCAAAGTGTCCTAGTTTAAAAGTTCTCTAATCATTATTTCCGTTAAAGTAGGATTTGAATCCCATGCTATTTGGGAGAGGTGGGTGGATTTTGTTATTTTCAAAAGACATGATTAATATTATTTGAGAGATTTCTTTTCTTTAACTTTTGTATATGGTGACTATCTATTTATCTCACAACTTTATAAGAACGATCCTATAAGAGATAAGATTAACTTTTAACTTGATATATTTGATTTCTACTAAAGTAATTAAAGAAGGTAATTAGTCTTATACGAATTGTTGTCTATAATTTCTTCAAAATAGGGATCTAGATCACTTCTAATATAAGTTCTTAAATTGACTCTATAAGTATCATAATTAGTTTTAATCTGTTAATTTTGAATAGAAATATCAATTAGAGTTCTTAACACTTTATTTTATAATTTGGAGATTTTCTTCTCGAATTTCACATATCTGTTGATTCTTGTCTTTAATCTTTGTATTTTCACTTGCACATTATTTTCTTGTTTATTCAAGTAATTTGATTCTTATCATTATACCCTAGGGTTTCTCTACTATTCCTGATTAACACATACAATCTTTGATAAGCTTAAACTATAAAGCTTTTTGTTCTCAAGTTCAATCAGGCTACATTGTTCCAAAGCAACAACACAAGCTCATAATCTAGATTCTACATTCAGCTATTTATTATTGTTCTTGCACTCATTTACCATTCAATTGTTATCATCTATTTCATTATATAAGGTCAATTTTATATGTGAGCCCTTTAACCACACTTGTACATTTTCTACAGGTAAACATCACTGAAAATAAAAAGATAGAAAACAAAAAGGCACAACATATACATTGTACGGAAACAAAGTTCATAACTTCCCTTTCACTAACCTTTTTGGAGGTTAATATGACAATATCAATTCTATTTTCCTAAAAGTAAAACTTGAATAGTCGGGAAAATATAATTAGCTGCAGCTATTCACGTACCAAAGATGGAGAAAAAAATTCATTAATGCGAGTGAAAATTCTCTTGAGGGATTTACGGCCATAGCCAGAGCTGATAGCAAAGAACTCCAAAGAGGACTGAAACAATATTTGCTGCTCCAATTGCTGAAACGAATGGTAACAAGAGAAATTTGAGAGAGACACCTGACAAAAAAGTAAATCTATTTTTTAAATTTTTTCTTTTCGATTCACCTTTTTCGTCGTCTTCATCGTCACTGTGAGATTTTAGAAGGTAAATGATAAAATAAAACCTCTTTTTCGTTAGGGTTTTTGGATTGAAAATGTTGTTTTGAAGAAGAAGAGGAGGAGGAGGAGGAAGAAGAGGAAGAGGAAGAGGAAGAGGAAGAGGAAGACGAGGTAGAGGAAGAGGAAGAGGAAGAGGAAGACGAGGAAGAGGAAGAGGAAGAGGAAGAATATATGAGCCTCTTCAAACCGGGCTTATTGCTATTGATTCGATGATCCCTATAGGACGTGGTTAACTAGAATTAATTATTGGGGACAGACAGACCGTTAAAACAGCAGTAGCCACAGATACGATTTTCAATCAACAAGATCAAAATGTAATATGTGTTTATGTAGCTATTGGGCAAAAAACGTCTTCTGTGGCCCAGGTTGTAACTACTTTACAGGAAAGGGGAGCGATGGAATACACTATTGTGGTAGCCGAAATAGCGGATTCCCCTGCTACATTACAATATCTTGCTCCTTATACAGGAGCAGCTATGGCTGAATATTTTATGTATCGTGAACGACACACTTTAATCATTTATGATGATCTCTCCAAACAAGCACAAGCTTAT
>JAABOM020000007.1:11067926-11129926 GCA_011800125.2 Solanum clarkiae
GTGTGTGTGTGTGTGTGTGTGTGTGTGTGTTTTACTTATGAATGATGGCATTACAATTTTATGTTTGCACTGCATCTCACATACTTAGTACATTCTAAAAGTACTAATGCATATTTTTCTTGCATGATTTAATCATGTAGATACAGGTACTCCTCCATCAGCTCGTGGCTAGTTTTCAGGCGTTCTAGACTAATACTTTTATACTGAGTCCTTAGTTCAAGTCTCTACCATTTGCCATTCTTTCTATATGTTTCAAACATTAACGTATATGTTATCCTTTAGAGCCTTTTACTTTTCTATGTTGTTAAACATTGGAGTCTTTTTTATTTGATGGAAACTGACTGATATCGGTTCTGTCTATTCCGTGATTTGGATGGTATGATGTTTGGAAAAATTAATTGAGTATACTTTTTAATGTTTTATACTTTTTAATGTTTCTTCATTATCTTATGTCGCCTTTTAGACCCTTTCTCCATTTATTTCCCCAAATCTTTAAGTTTTACGCCTATGAATGCATGAGATATTAAAGATTGTTGGGTGAGGTGCCTTCGAGTATCTCATTCACTGTATGATGACTAGGCCTAGGTCGGGGCGTTACATCTTTGGGAATGGAAGAATGGACTAATCATGTTTAAAGCAAAATATATGTATCTAAACATATAAGCCAAACAACACAAATAAAGTAAATTATATAGCATTTAGCACATAAAGAAAATATAACACATCCTAATGTATATGTGTGACCCTTTATTCCGAGGGTAGATCTAACAATTTGAAGGATGTATTACACCATTTGAAGTTTTCTATTGTCCCGAAAATATATTACAAGTTTTATGAATAAACCTAGGAAAAAGGGAATATAAATAATTAGTCCCACATAGGGGTACCATACTGAACTAAGCCGTCAAATAAATCTTTTTTCTTGAACTTCTCGACGTTTTTGCAGATCTTTCTTTATCTTCAACAGCAACAAATTTCCTATTTAAAAAGATAAATACCAAACCCCAAGGGACAATGATTCAGTAAATAGCGTATACAACCTTCACATTTTAAATACGTAAACATGATCGTCCATTTAGGCCAGAGACCACTTTGGACTCAAGGTAGTATGTCTAATGGGTCTAACATGCCTTACGTGTTGGGCCATCTTAGGCCAATGCTCCTACATGACTTTGATTTCTCTCTACTCTGGATGAACTAAGAGTAGCTTTTGAGAAGACTAGGGGCACAGACAGACAACCTGAGTTGGAAATCATGACAAACATTGAATGCATCACGGACTAATAAATTATCATTTTTTCCAAAAAAAGTTAACTGTTTAAAAATCTGACTACAGGTTCACAAAAGCATTTTTTAATATACACAAGGTAAAAAAAATGTCATGAATTTCAATGACAATTAAATATCTGAATTTAACCAAATAAAGTGCAGATAAAGAAAAAATAGTAAATATTAAAATTTCAAATAGTTAGTCAACTAAGTCAAATCTAATGGTCAGAACCTAATTAAATCCCTAGCAAAGTAGTCATTCCTGTTAATTGTAAAAATGGCTATTTTTGAAAAAGTCAATTTGAACTTAATTAATTTAAAGAAAAACCAATTTTTTCAAAAAAAAAATGAATGAGACACCACTTAAATTTAAAAAAAAAATCAAGAAAACTTAAAAGGATTTTAAGACTCTAACAAAATAGTAATAAATTTTAGAGAAAATGAGTAAGGTCTCCTATTACTATTTTAAGAAGGTATTAGCACTCAAAATAACCACTAACACGCGATTAACCGACGATTTAAAACTTAATTTAACTATGAGAAAAAATAAGCTAAAATAATGAAATAAAAATTAATCAAAATGAATCCTAACTTTAAATACTAAAGTATTTGAGTGAATGTAACTTTTGCTAAAATTGAGTAATGAAAGAAATTTTACAGTCATTTCAAAAGATATTTTAAAATAACTAAGTGAATAAAAATTAACTTGAAAAATTGACTTGGAAAAAGCATAGAAGAATGACCAAACTTAATAACCAAAATATTTCAAATAAAATAGGAAAGTGAAGTTTAGTAAAACCTAATTTAAAATGGGCTAAAATAATGTAAATATATTTTTGAAGGAAGCATTCCTTAAAATACTTTAAATTAATTAAATAAATCATATTTTGTCGAAAATCATTAACTACAAAATCATGCAACAACAACAACAACATGCCCAGTAAAATCTCACAAGTGGGGTCTGGGGAGGGTATAATGTACGCAGACCTTATCACTACGATAGAAGTAGAGAGGTTGTTTCCATGTCAATTCACACATCACCAAGGCAAACAAGAAAGGGCTTAAGACAGATGATTGGTGGAGCCCCATCTTAATTGAAAAATACTCTGAATAAAAAAAATCACATAAATACAATAGTAAATATGTAGGAAAAATAAAAGAATATTTTTTTGAAATGACAAGTTTTAGATATATTATTTATGGGAATGACATTAAATATTGAGTTACAAGTTATAACAATAGATTTGTTGCAACCTGTAGCATTTTTAAATTAAAAAAAAAAAGAGAGAGAGAGAGAGAGAAAATATTCCCAAAAAATGAGAAAAAAATAAAAAGTAATTATTAAAATTAATGATCAGATATAGTTTTCTATTAAATTAGGAATCTGGAATCTATCATTAATTCGAATTCCATATGTAAGTACCAATTCAGTTACAATCCACTGCATAAAAGATCAATTAGTTCCTTTTTTTACTCCTTATTTAACTCTATATGCACCAAATATTTTGTGTTCAAATGACTTAGTTCCCAAGTGCTATTATACCTTTTGATGTTATGGGTATTGTTGAAGACAATTTGACTTATGAAGAGGTTCCGATAGAAATTTTGGATAGGAAAGTGAAAAGGCTAAGGAACAAGGATGTACCTTCCGTTAAGGTCCTTTGGAGGAACTAATAAGTTGAAAGTGTCACATGGGAAGCCGAGATGAACATGCAAAAGCGATATCCCCATCTCTTCCATTCTATGCAAGCCTAAGGTACCAACTCAAGTCCCTTATGTGATTTCAAGTCTTATGTATCAACCCTTATGTCATTTGCATGCATTCATGTTTATGTTGACAAGTTCATGGTGATTTTGACACTTATGCTGAGATTTTAGAAAATAGTGCTTAAGTTATTATTGCATTCTTGTTGGGGCTTATTTCTTCATGATTAATCTTCTTATATACGCTTCTTTGACATTCGGGAACGAATGTTCCCAAGGGGGAGATATTGAAACTCCCTAAAAAGTGCCCGAGAACGTGCCTCGAAAATGCCCATGAAGATAATTTCTTCATATTTCAAAATTCGTGCGTGATATAAAAAAATCTGACTTCATATTCTTTATCGGGAAAAAATTAAGTGGGAAACGAGTATAACCCTAATTTAGAGCAACCGTAGAAAAATTTAATTTTTTCAAGTTTGTGCAAAACAGTGGGGGTGCGCATTGGCTCTGCGAGGCGGAGCCGTCACGGAGCAGTGTATATTTCCTGTTGCTAGTTTTTCCATGTTTCGGTCTAAGGCTTTGGTGCCTTGGGCCTAAGCCTTCCTATGCGTAAAAATACCTATACTTAGTCATTTTTCAACCCCATATCATTCAAGACATTCCCCAAAACCCTCTCTAACACTTAGTCTAATGTTTCAGCCATTTTGCAACCCCATATCATTCAAGACATTCCCCAAAACCCTCTGTAACACTTTGCCTAATATTTCATTCAAAATCAAGTGTCCCAAACTTATTCTAGATCACAAGGAATTAATTCAAGCTTCAAGTTCTCATTCCAATCTTCATCAAGGAAATCTCCAAAGTTGAGGTATGTGGGTTTCAACCATTGGGTCCTTTAACCCATGGTGCCCAACCTTTTTTTTCATATAAACTGCATGTTTTCAAGTTGATTATCTATGGTATCTTCTATTACAAAATTTGAATATAAACTATGTTGGAGTTTCGTAAAATGTGATTGTTTAAGCATTTTTTGAGTTATGAATCTATGATCTATTATGAGATCTGATGAAGGGTTTCAAGGTATATTGTATGAGGGTATTACCAAGTGTTAGTGGGTTCATTTACCTTATGTTTTCTCACATAATTTCACTTTTGAATTGTATGATTTTAAACTAGCATTATACATCCACCAAGTGTTTGATAAAATATCCAGTTATGGATTCTTGATTTATTAAAGGTCTATTTCAGGGTTTATGAATTAAGTGACTTTATGATGATGAAAGGTATGTATATATATATTGAATTCATGAAAAGTATCTATAGTGTTGCAAGTTTACCACACCTTGTTGAGGGGGTGCTATGCCTCAACCACTATCACGGAGTGTGCTATGTCCATCTACTAGTTAAGAAGTATATACCTTATCCACATTGATGGGTTTGACATTTCCATCTATCATGTAAGGGGTATATATGTTGACCACTTTGATAGGAGGTGACATGCTCATCTACCATGTTGAGGGGTATATACCTTGACCACTATGATGGAGCGTGACATGCCCATCTACTAATTGAGGGGTATATACCTCAATCACCTTGCAAGGGGGTGACATGCCTTGGATTCCAAGTATTAGTTTCTTGGTCTATGATGATGGTCTCTTTCTACATATGCATTATGTTCCACATAAGCATGTTTTACTTCAAGTAGTGACCATGCATATCATGTTGGTAATATACTACCCTTTGTTTATGTATATGCATTTTGATTATGTTGTCTATCTCTTGTTGTATTTCATCCTACATACTTAGTACATTCAAACATACTAATGCATACTCTATGCCTACATGATATTATCATGTAGGTACCGAAGCCCCTCACGATCATCCTCCCCGTGGCTAGTTGGTCCTCTTGAAGAAAAGCTATTGGTGAATCGTTATATTCGGAGACACTAGCTTTGCACTCTTACTATTGCAATTTATTTATGTTGAACTTTGATACTAAAAAGGTGAGCCCGTAAAGTTGTTTTGGCCCCTGCCCGATCTATGTTAGAGGCGTTGTTGGACAAGTTATGTAATGCTTTGACTCTTTTGATTATTTATGCTATGAAAGGTTTTCCCTATCCCCTTTATCCTTGTTTATATTCTCTTATTGTTGTTTACTTTGCTTCCGTGACCAAGGATATGTAAATGATATGCTAAGAGGCTTATTTGGAGTCCCTTTGGGTTCCCATTCACTGTGTCATGTTTGGGCCCTAGATTGTAGTCATGACAGCCCCCAAGGCCTCTAATCATTAGATTTAATCAATAGAACTCACACGTGAGCTCCAGCTATCTTGAGGGAAACTTTCGAAGAAACCAGCTACAAGATGATTCAATTAGTCTTTCACCCTTATAGCTAAGTCAGACGAATGATTTGCATGTCAGTATTGCTTTAGGCCTCCACCAGGGTTTCCTCTAGCTTATCCCTGCTCAGTCATAGTTTACCATTTTTCGGGTCTTGACAGGTATGCTCACACTTGAACCCTTCTTAGAAGATCAAGGCCGATAGGTGGTGCACCCCTCGAAGGGATCCCACCAATCAATTTCCTTTCACCTTAAGGTTTTACTCGCCCATTGACTTACATGCATGTCATATTCCTTAGTCTATTTTTCAAGATGGGTCGAATGGTGAGCCCACCGGCCGACATCTAGAGTACTTAGATGTCGAAGCATGCCAAAGGCACGCGCTGCCTACTATGATCGAGGAGACAGTATTCGACGGGCAAATCAGAGGTCCAAGATTTGGCCACCCTCCCCCAATCCATGATGGTCCATGCCCCGAGTTGATTGACGGACCGGCTCGTCGCCATTCCACCTCAGATCGGGGCGCATTACTGGCCCCATTTGCATCCCTCTTGACAAATTCAACCACTCTTTGACTCTCTTTTCAAAGTCCTTTTCATCTTTCCCTCGTAGTACTTATTCTCTATCAGTCTCTCGCCCATATTTAGCCTTAGTTGGAATTCACCACCGGATTTGGGCTGCATTCCAGACAACCCGACTCTTAGATAGTGCCTCATGGTGTGAAAGGGTCCAGGCACAACAGGGCTCTCACCCTCTCTTCCGCCCCCTTCCAGGGGACTTAGGCCTGGTTCGCCACTGAGGACACTTCTCCAAACTACAATCCGGATGAGGAGCCGTCGGATTCTGAGGCTGGCTTATTCTCAGTTCACTCACCATTACTAGGTGAATTCTTATAAGTTTATTTTCCTCAAGTTATTGATATTCTTAAACTCGGCGAGTAATCCCTCTTGACTTGGGGTCGCAGTCAGAGTGCCCGAGCACTGGGAGGATGGAGAAGTCCACATATGTGATGGACTGTAGCCGCGACACTAAGAAAGTTGAGTTACAACCACAACTTGTTGTGACATTCATTGACATGGACTCATAGTTAGGCCGCCATGGGCACGAGGCACACAGGAGACCATGATCCAGCCCTATGACACCCAAGCAGACATGCCCTCGGCCTGATGACTTCGGGCACAACTTGCTTTCGATGACTTGATGGTTCATGCGATTCTACAATTCACACCAAGTATCACATTGTGTTACGCTCATTGATGTGAGAGTCGAGATATCTATTGCCAAGAGTCATTTTTGTTTTGAAAGAAGCATGTATCAACCCGCACGCTCCACGGACGGGGCACGCAGCGAGGGAACTCATTTGAGTATTCCTTTGTGCTTTCTATGTTGGGGTTCATTTGGCCCCCAAAATAAGTGCACAAGCGCACCATCGGACATATCGCCCTCACCATGCGGCTCCCCCAATCTTTGAACTTATTCGTGGGTCATTTTATTGTGCAATTTTAGATAACGATCCCTTCGCAAGTTCAACTACGAAAACCTTGTAACGACTTCTCCTTCCTCTAAATGATAAGGTTCAATGGACTTCTCACGACGTTGTGGGCAGTGAACCACCCACGTCACCGTGATTCAAACATTTCACCGATAATTTAATCAGTAAAAGTGATGGGCAGTGTGTACAAAGGGTAGGGACATAGTCTATGCAAGCTGATGACTCGCACTGACTAATAATTCCTTGTTGAAGACCAACATTTGCAATGATCTATCCTATCACGATGAAATTTTAATAATTACTCGAGCCTATCAGCCAAGGCTATAAACTAGTTGAATATATCAATGTAGCATGTGTGCGGCCTAGAACATCTAAGGGCATCACAAACCTATTATTTTCTCAAACTTTCACGGCCTAAAATGTCATAGTCGTTCTAAGAAGCTAGTCACGAAGGATACCTCCACATAGCTAGTTACCAGGCTAAGGTCACGTTTGTTAATGGAATTAACCAGATAAATCGCTCCACCAACTAAGAACGGCCATGCACTACCACCCTTAGAATCAAGAAAGAGCTCTCAGTCTGTCAATCCTTACTATGTCTGGACCTGGTAAGTTTCCCCGTGTTGAGTCAAATTAAGCCATAGGCTCCACTCTTATGGTGCCTCTCTGTTAGTTCCTTTATGTTTTAGCCTTGCGACCATACTCCCCTAAGAACCCAAAAACTTTGATTTGTCATAAGGTGCCGACGGAGTCCTAAAAGCAACATCTACTAATCTCTGGTGGGCATCGTTTATGGATGAGACCAAGATAATATCTGATGTGCTGCCAAAATACAACACTTTTGATGCTTAAAACTTGGAATTTTGTGTGTTCTCAATGCGATGTTAGTTGGTTATATATGTTTTTGTGTATATGTTTATGGGATTATAGGTTGGCCTTGATTTTGGAAAAATTGCAGAAGTTGCTGATGTTTTCCTGTTATACGAGACCCTTTACGAGCAAAAGGTCAGTCTATGGGTTGTAGGGTGGTTTTGTGGAAAATTCCAGTGAGAGGCTATTTCTGAAGTTTATTCTAGAACATGCAGATGAGCCGTAAAGAGTTTTACAAGTCATAGAAGATGGTTTATGCCTTGAGGATCAGAGACTTGGACTTTCAGGAATTTCAAAAGAGGAAACCCCCTTTACGGGTCATAAACCATTTTACAAGTCATAAAGTGGTGTCGTACAGTTGAAGTACAAATTTCCAGCAGCTGAGTACAAGATCGTGTTTACGAGCCGTGGAATGCAATAAGGCCCGTAAAACACCTTTCTTATGGTATGCCGACCAATTCTCCTATTTTGTTTAGGACTTGAATTTTAATTGTTATAAATTGGTTTTTAGGTTATTTTTTAAAAGTTATTGACTAGTACTCAGAGAACCCAATATTTAGAGAGGAAAAATTGCAAGATCATATTGGATAGTCTTTAAGAACACCTATGTTTTGAATTTTACCTTGAAGCTTGTGATTCTTACTGAAGTTGGATTGTGCTTGTTCTCAATTCTATTGTGTAAGTGTTCAATTATGTCTTGTCAATTCATAATTCTTGTATCTACACCTAGCATGAGTAGCTAAATCAAAAATTAGGGTTGTGGAAACCATGAAGAACTAACAAAGTAAAACCAGATAATTCATGACTCTTGGAAATTGTATATGCATGTATTAATTAATTCTCTTCGCATTGAATGTTTTCTAATGGTAGCCAACATTAGAACCCACCTTGTGTTACTAACTAGACAAAGGTAGTAGTGAATAGGAAAAGAAATTAATCAACAGGATTCGATCGATGTGTTCTCGTCTAATCAACCAAACTGGGACAAGGGGAGGTTGTACTGGGATTAATAGGTAAGGGGTAGTAATGCACACTATGATGATGGGCCAAGTCATAAGTGAAATTCACCTCTCACCTTTGACCAAAGGGCATGGTGAGCATAACTTACCGTCGTGCATTCTATACACTAGAAAAGAATTAGGTTATCCAATAATACTGAGTTGGAGAATAATGGGGAATACAATGCCCTAGTTTCTCTCTATATTAACTTCTCTCTTGTGATAGTTAGTTAGTTGTATTTCTTATTGATTATTGCAACCCCCCCGGGAAGTAAGTCGATTAATCAGTCGGATTGCAAATTGCTGAATTCTCTTAAGTCTCCATATTCCCTGTGGGTTCGACCCTAACCTTTGTTAGGTTCTATTTCTTGACAACGATCGCTTTATCCTCTAAAAAGGAGGTGTAACTTGGGCGATATCAGTATCTGATCATCTTTGCGCCCCCAAATTTCATTCTTGATTAATGAAAATATCCTTCGCAAATGCTTTCATAGCTGTTTGTCTTTCATAAATCTAAGAATTTTACCTCTGACTATGAATTACGAATACCCCCTAACTGTCCCTGTTAATCATTACTCCGATCCCACAGGCCAATATAATAGGACAAAATTCCTATAATGTTATCTTATGCTAATATATACAACACATAGGCTTGGTTTGAGCACTCTAATTTCTTCAAATTAACAGCGCCGGAGGTACGATCTGGCCAATTAAGGCCAGGAACGCATCACTGACAAAAGGGAAGAGACAATCGGTGCACAACTAGGGCGGAATGATCGACTGATGTGCTATCAAAATACAACACTTTTGATGCTTAAAACTTGGAATTTTGTGTGTTCTCAGCATGATGTTAGTAGGTTTGATGTGTTTTTGTGTTTGTTTTGCAGGATTTCAGGGTTTGCACAATGTTGGGCAAAGTATGCAGAAGTTGTTGAATTTGAAGATTCTCGAGACCCTTTACAGATCGTAGAGAATTCTACAAATCGTGAAGGAGGTTTCGTGTGCAATTCCAATGAAGGGTGTATTTTTGAAGCTCGGACTATGCACATGCAAATGGGTCGTAGAATACTTCACGAGTCGTAGACCTAGTCTTGTAATGTGACAACTAGATATTGACGACTTTTTGAAATATTCCATTAGAAAGAAACCCCTTATGGGTTGTAGAACCTTCTACTAACCATAGAGGGCTACCATAGAAGCCAAGTCCTGAATTGAAGCAACAGAGTACAAAAGCCTGACTAGCAGCCATAAATCACTATACGGCCCGTAGAGAATCTCGCGGAGCCTGTCGATCCAGTTATCCTATTTTTTTATATTTGTATTTTAAACACTATAAATAGGTTTTTAGGTCATTGTTCTTAAAAAGGCAGTGAGAATAGAGTAGAAACACATTAGAGAGTTTGAGAAACACTTGTAAACTTTAATTTAATCTTCTAATTTCACTATTGTGATTCTCATTGAAGAGTTGAATTTTGTTGTGCTTAATTCAATTGTGTAATTGCTCAATTATGTCATTCAAATTCATAAGTCTTGCATTTACACTGATCATGAGTAGCTAAATCCATAACTAGGGTTGTGGGAACCATGAAAAACTAATAAGGTAAAACTGGATAATTCATAATTCTTGAAAAGTGTGCATGCATATATTAATTAATTCTCCTTATTTTGAATGTTTTCCAATGGTGGCCAACATTAGAATCGCCTAGTGTTACTGACTAGATCAAGGTATTAATGAATAGGAAAAGAGATTAACTAACGAGATTTGATCGATGTTTCTCATCTAATCAACCGAACTGGGCTAAGGGGAGGCTGTACTGGGACAATAGGTAAGGGGTAGTAATGTCACTCTATAGGGATAGACCAAATCACATAGTAAAATTCGCCTTTCGCCTGGGCCAAATGGTTTAGTGAAATTAACTTACTATTCTGCATGCTACACACTAAAAAAGAATTCGGTTGTCCAGTGATACTAAGTTAGGGAATCTTGGGAACACAATACCCTAGTTTCTCTTCATATTGGTTAAACACTTATCTTAGTTTAGAGTTATTTTTACTAGTGATTATAACCTCTCTCCCCCTTTTGGGGAGATAAGTTGGTTAATAAACCCAAATTGCAAAATTGAATTCTTCTAAGTCTACCATATTCCCTTGGGTTTGACCATAACCACAGATAGATTCTATATTTATCCTTAAAAGGAGGTATAGCTTGGGTGACATCAAGATTTTGGTGTTGTTGTCGGGGAATACGGCTAGACTTGTCTAATTTAAGTAAATTGGGAATTAATCCTTATTTCCTTCATTTTACAGTTCTTTGTTGTTTTTATTTTCTTTCAGGGTATAAGTGTAGTGTATGCCCAACATGCAAAGTCAAGGTATACCCTTGACTCCGTTTGACCTAGAGAAACAAAGAAAACTAAGAAGAATGGCCCAAGATAATGCCAATAACATGGCAAATGTAGCTCTGAATTGAAATGAGAATGAGAGTGCCCACAATGAAAACCCACCTCCTCTTTAGGACATTTCTTCATAGCCGTAGTACTTCAACGCCGAAGCTTATCAGTGGAATCAATATCGGCTGAACCTTATGGCTATGGAGATTGCTGGAGCTATTGTATTACCACCACTACCAGATGACACAAAGTTTATGGTTTCAAGTGGGTCACTTTAGATGCTGCAGAACCATGGGTTATTCATGGCCCTACTATCATAGGATCCAAATAGCTATCTACACAACGTTGCATTTGTCTGCAAGAGTGTGATGGGAACACATAATCTGTCTGTGAATGCTGTGAGACTTCCTATCTTCCTATTATCTCTAACAGGCAATGCAGCCCTATGGCTATCCGAGCTCCTGCAGAGTTCAATCGCCAGCTAGGATGAGTTGCAGAGGGTCTTTTTGGAGAGGTACTTCCTGAGATCGAAGAAGCTCAAATTACAAGACCAGATCAACAAATTTGAGCAACTTCCTGGTGACTTTATCAGTACTACGTAGAAGAGGTTCACTAAGTTCTCAAGAAGTGGCCTGAACCACAAAATTGTTTATGATGCCTTGGTGGAGATCTTCTACCGTGCGCTAGATGAGAATAATCAAGCTTGTGCTGATACCATTATGGGGGGCGTATTCTTAGATCAACCATTTGCAAGGATCACTGAAAAGGATGGAAAGAGTGGCCAAGGCCAATTATTCTTGGGGGTAAAAAGGTAGAGCTTCTACCAAAATTTCGTGCACTGTCAGTATATGTTTGGAGCAAGATAAAATAAATGAAGAGATTATGCAAGAGCTTGCTTGAATCCATACAGGTATGGAGGTGATAATGAAGCAGAATTAGGAATGCGTCAATGCATTTGTTCATCAGCCTCTACAAGCACCCATGTATGAATATCCCTATTATAAGGAGGACACTTGCTTCATTGCTGATCAGACGGGGGGTTTCCAGACCAATGCCTAAGGATCCAATCAGGACTATTGGCACCATGGTCAATAAAACCAAGGTCGAAACTTTAATCAAGATGGAGCTTTCAGAGACAACCGCAGAGAGTACTATGATAGGAATCATGACCAAGATAGAGATACAGATTAGGACCACAAAGATGGGTACAAAAATGGTCCTTATGTGCTAGCACACAACCATGACACTAGTGTTAGTAGTTCTAGAGTCGAGGAGATGTTTGACCGCCTATTGAAGAAAGTTGAGACACAAGATAAGACTCTGAGCGGGGTGAAATCTGAGATCTCCAGTATAAATGAGAAAATTGAGTCTCACTCTTTTGCTATCAAACATCTTAAGCAACAATTTGGTCAATTGTCAACTCAACTTAATCAGTGTCAGAGGGGTATATTGCCTAGCAACACAGTTCAGAATCCAAAAAATGATAGGCAATGCGTGACGATGAGTATTCATGGTGGCAAGAGTAGCATTGATCCTCCCATGTTAGTAGATGAGGATGATGTTCAAGAGGAGACAGTTGAGGTCAAAGATGTGGATACAAGAGATGATTATGGCAAGGATAGGATAGGGTGAGTGATGTTGCAGATGTGCCAAAGAAGTTGAAACCCATTCTCAGGCCTCCTCCTCAATTCCCTCAGAGAATTAAAAAGAAGGAGAAAGGCAAGTTCAATCACTTTCTCTCCATGCTGAAAATACTCTCCATCAACATCCCTCTTATTGAGGCATTGGAGAAGATGCCACGTTATGCAAAGTTCATGAAGGACCTAGTTACAAAGAAGCACACTATGAGTGAGGAGCTCTCCCAAGAGCTTCAACATTTTCGTTCAATTGCTACGAGGACCTTAGTTCAAATGTGAGAAGATCCCAATGCTTTTACCATACCCTGCACCATTGGAGATGTGGAGTTCGCAATGGCATTGTACGGTCTCGGTGCTAGTATGAATCTGATGCCCCTTGCAGCCTTCAAGAAGCTAGGATTGGGAGCCCCTATTGCGAGAAGCATATGGTTATTGATGGTTGATTTCACGGTGGAAAAGCCTTTAGGGATTCTTTATGATATGCTTGTCAATGCTGAGAAGTTTATATTCCCCACAGACTTTATGATCCTAGATTGCGAAGTCGACTTCGACATCCCAATCATCTTGGGAAGGCTATTCCTAGCCACTGGTTAGGCACTAGAGGATATGAAAGCTGGTTAATACAGGTTTAGATTAAACGATGTAGAAGTTGTCTTCGATATCTGTTAGTCAATGAAGAAGCCAGATCATATGAAGAATGAGGTATAGGCACTTGGTGAAGTCTAAGTGACCAAGTTGTCCAAGTCGTGTTGCGATAATAAATTAGACACTATTTGGGAGGCATATAACAATTTTCATAATAATATATAAAAAAAAACAGGAGTGCTCTAACAAGTACAAATCACTATTTTACAAGGCTAATGTTTGAAAACAAAAGATGACCAGCAAAAAGAAGTAGACTATGAAGTATCTGAAGCTGCCGGTGCTCACCAATAGTCTCCTGAGCGCTCCCGAAACTCCTAAAAGTCAGTGTCCACACCTAAAACTTGGACCCGCACAATGGGAAGATGCAGAAGTAGGGGTGAGTACTAGAATAAGGTACCCAGTGAGCATCATCAGCTGACTATGTGCAATAATGTACATAATGAAGCTCAAATGTATATAAATGCAACAATCCCATAAATCAACACCATAACCTCGAACTGAACCAAAATATCATCATATACATGGGTATAAGGCCCTAATATCTATACTTGTATGCTACCCAACCCCCTATAAGCTGGGAAGGTATACCTATGCATAATCTAAGCACAGATCATTACAGAACCAAACAGAATCATCACAGAACCCAACTCTCCATGTCACCAGATAAAGGGTTAGTTATACGTGGCTGTAAGGCCCTAATGTCTATGCTTGAACGCCCTCTAAACACCTATAAGCCCATAGGGTACACCCATACACAATCAGGGTGTGTATAGATGTGTGTACCTATGGGTATTCAATTAGGCCTCCGCCCCCAACAATCATATGTAAACTGGCTCACTGACTTGGTGCTGGAACATGGCACCTAATCCAAATATACATGGATAATGGTGGGAATATCCCCCGCGGGAGAAAGAATCCCCTAGCATAAACAATAATTTATCAGCTCAAAATATTAATCACGGGGCATAGCCTCAAAAGTGGAATCAGTGGGGTCCTTAACCCAAATCTCAGCCAGCGATCGGACCTCAGAATTGGCATCCATAACTCGGCATCCCAGTCATGGCCACCGAGACTCAGACCACGGGAAGCATCACCCAAGACTCAAACTCTCGGACGTGGCCATCGAAGCTCGAAGCATGGGAAGCATCATGTAGGACTCAAGATATCATAATCGTGACTTACTCAACCAGCCTATTCGAATATGGAAATCTAAAGTCATATCATTCCCAGAGTCAATGTAGGCAACGACACTCACAACAGAGGTATCCCATATAATCTAACCAACATAATCGCAACTATCACTATCCATCCGATAACAACTAAACCCATCCTCAGGTAAGCAAAACTAGAAACCAGCAGCTATCGATAGTAGACAGGAGCGTATGTCTCAATAATCAATGTAAAATCAGATCTAAAATGGTCAAACATGCTATAATACAGTGAACCACAGGTAATGAGAGTGAAACACTATGACAACAATGATATCATAAGTATCCAAAATAGCTAGACCCAACGAAATCATAGTTAAGTTAGAAATCAAGTCACAGTATGACAAATGTTTAACAAGTAGCCTCACAGCTATCATATCTCACTAACATCTAGTAACATTATCCCTCAGACAATATTTAAGTTAGAATACGTACCTACCCTATGACATCAGCCAATATACGGCCCTTATCAGGCCTTCCTGTAAACAGAAGTACCAGAATATATCGAAATTACAGTATTCACAGCCACCAACACAGGGTGTAGTCCCACAACAACATATGCTACCAATACATAGAAAAACCAATATCTTTATATACATTTTTCAGTTCAACATGCGTATAGTCTCACTCAATCTAAGGTTTAGGGAAAGCCAAGCCTACCTAGCAAACGACGCCTCATGTCTCAAATCAAAACAACTGAGATTTTCCCCTCCTAATAGCTTCCCGGTGCTGCTTACCTGTTGAAATATAATTCACAAGGTTAACACAATCATATTGGCCATAAAAACTTGAAAAGGGCTGAAATTAGGCCAATAGCAGCTCAAACGGGAAAAAATAGGGTCCACTCCTGGAAACTCAAACAAAACCCTAAAAAATGATCCCCCATAGCAACCGAGTATACAGCCAAAAAGGTGGCCCAAACAGACCCCAGAAGACCAAGAAATGGCCCAAAATGAAGTTAAAAACTTCACCGGAAAAATATTCTTTTCAAAAATTCCTTGATCAATATTTTAAAAATGGTCAAATTCAGCGAATATCCAGCATACCACAGTGTTCTTCTCAGAACGTAGAACAATTTAGACTCAACTTTCACCTGATTCCATTAAGAATCGATATAGATATCAAGGCGCAAAGTGTTCATAAATTTCGAGAATGAAATCAGACAAAACAACAAATTGACCTAAAAAATACATGTCGACTCCTGAATCTGACTTCACCATGGTGTTCCTTGAAAAATTCCAAGTCAAGTGGACCTTTGAATCGTCCAAAATAGATCTAAAATGCAATTTTTACGATCTGGTGAATTTGGAATAGAAGGCTGGTTTGCAAGGGTGAAGGCCATTATATAAGCCACCCCCATGGCATCCGCGAATGCGAACTAGGATCCACGAAGGCAGAACTATAGGGGAATTGCCCTTCTCCGTGAACGTGGACTATGATCCATGAATGAGGAGTTTTGCCATGTTCCCCTCTGTGATCGTGTTAGTTCCATCCGCGAATGCAGAGGGTTAATTTTGTTGGTTCTGCACCAACCAACTTGAAAAATTCCCTGGGGCATCCTTGCGGCTTTCAATGAAAATATTATCCAAATGAATGATGAAACCACATGGATTTCAACATTCCAGTTCCAAAAATACAGTTGGAATTCCCGACGAAGCATTCTATGAAAAATGAGGGTCCCACTTCTTTCCAGCTAATTTTAGCTAAAAGAACTGACGGGGTCAAAATGCAACCGGATGCCTATGTCAACTGATGAAGGGTCATTTTGGACTTTTTTGACGTTCTAGAGCTGGCTGTGTTATTAGATTTCCATTTCAAGCACTTTTAGTTGGGTTTTTACAAATATCCAATTTTTAGCTTTCGGTTGAACTCATTTTGCAACTTTTCGCTCAAATTCATACCAGGACCCTCCATCCAAGAACCAACCATCCTCCTAGTGTAAATAAGCTATTTTGGAATCGATAGAGCTGTTACAATTGCATTCCGAGGCCGTTTGCTGGGGTTTTGTAAGAAATCTCCTTTTTGCGGCTTTAACTTCTTGCTAACTTGCAAACTCGCACAATTCACTACTAAAATACCATATAACCATCCCGACAAACCCCGATAGGCCATAAAAGGTCTAAGGTTGCCTTATAGAAGCTCAGAACAACAGAAGTATCACAGAAACACAAAATTGATCTGAGGGTCATTACAACATCCCCATTATATGACTTTAATTCGCAAAGGTAAAGGCCTACCCGGTGGATCAAATATGTTGACGTATTGCACCACATATGTGCCTCCATCTCCCAGGTAGCCTCCTCAATCAAATGGTGATGCCACTGCACTATAACCATCGGTATGACCCTAGAGCGTAACAGTGTGGTATCCTTGGCTAAAATGGCCACCGTCTCCTCAACAAATGTCAGATGGTCATCTAACTCCACTGAATCTCACTGCAACACATGTGACTCATCCAGGATGTACTAGAGCAGCATTGATACATGGAATACTGGATATATATGGGAGAGTAAGTTGGAGATAGCGCTAACCCATAAGCAACTGGTCCAACCCGTCTCAAGATCTCTAAAGGGCCAACATACTGGGGACTCAACTTACCCTGTCTCCCAAACTAAATTACCCCTTTCAGGGGCGACATTCTCGAGAAGACTCGATCTCTAACCTCAAATTGCAAGAACTAGCATCTGTGATCGTCATAACTCTGGTGTCGACTCTAAGTTGTCCTCAACCTATCTTGTATAATCCAAACCCTAGCTAGGGCATCCTATAACGATTCTGTACTATATGGACTCAGCTCTATAGACTCAAACCACCCAACCGAACTACGATATCATCAGCCATATAATGCCTCAAACGAGGCCATTTGAATGCTGGTCTGACAATTGTTATTATAGGCAAACTCAGCTAATGGTAGAAACTGATCCCACTGACCCCTAAACTCTGATACACAAGCCCGTAATATATCCTCTAGAACCTATATAGTGTGGTTGGACTGGCCATCAGTCTTGGTGAAATACTCTGCTCAGATCAACCTGGGTGCCTAACTCGCTCTGAAAAACCCTCCAAAAGCTAGAGCTAAATTGTGACCCTCTGTCAAATATGATGGATATTGGCACCCCATGCAACCGAACTATCTCCTGAATGTAACTGCGGGCTAATGGCTTGGCACTGAAGGAAGAACGAACAGGAGGGAAGTTTGCAGACTTAGTCAACTAATTGACCACCACCCAAATGTTGTCATAACCCCTAGATGTACAAGGGATCCCACAATGATGTAATAGTCATGCCTTCCTGCTTCCACTCAGGAATGGGTAACTGCTGAAGTGTCCCACTGGGTCATTGGTGCTCAGCCTTCACCTGCTGGCACCAAAGACAACACGATACATAATCTGTAATATCTCTCTTAATACCATCCCATCGGTAATGCTATATCAGATCTCGGTACATCTTAGTTTTACTTGGATTGAATAGAATATTGGGAATCATGTGCCTCCTATATGATAAGTTGTATCAAATCTACCACCCTAGGAATGCATAACCAATCTTTAAACCTAAGGGCCCTGTCTAAATCAACTGCAGCATGACCCTCAATCCCTTGTAACAGTTTGCCTCAAGACCAACTAAAGACTCATTCTCGAACTATTGGGCTCGAATTGATCAATTAGTAAAGACTAAGCCCTAGGAAGGGCCAATAATTGGTTAGAGTTTGAAATATCCAATCGGACCAACCTATTGGATAGGGACAGAATGCTCAAAGCTAATGGTCGCTCCTCCGCTGCCAGGTGGTCTAGGCTATCCATACTTACTGCCTTCCAACCCAAGCATCTGCCATTACATTTTCCTTGCCTAGATGGCATAAAATAGAAATATCATAGTCATCCAACAATTTGATCCACCATCTCTGGCAGGAATTCAGGTCCCACTGAGTCATAATATACTGTAAGCTCTGGTGGTCATCGTTGATATCAAAATGCACTCCATACAAATAATTCCTCTAAATCTTGAGCAGAAATACTACTACTGACAACTCTAGGTCGTTTGTGGGGTAGTTACGCTTGTGGGCTCATAATTGATGAAAAGCATAAGCAATAACCCAACCTCACTGCATCGATAAACAACCCAGCCCGATATGGGAGGCATTATAATATGCCACAAAGCTTTTTCCCTCAACAGGGAGGGTCAGAGTAGGAGTTGTAGTTAATAACTCTGTCAACCTTAGGAAGGTGGCCTCACACTTGTTAGACGATACAAATAGCACCCCTGGCATGTCAACTGAGTCAATGGAATGGTAATGGTATGGAAGCCCTCAAAAAATTGTCTATAATACCAGCTAAACTAATAAAACTCTGAGCCTCTAGCATTAAAGTAAGCCTAGGCCTACCACGAATCGCCTGAATCTCAGTCGGATCCACTTTAATACTCCTGCCGGAGACTACGTGACCCAAGAAAGTCACAGACTCAAGCCAAAACTCATACTTTGAGAATTTAGCAAACAACGTGTAATCCCGAAGTGTCTGTAACACAATATAGAGGTGTTGTGCATGTTGTTCTTGACTTGGCGACTATACTAAAATATCACCAATAAAATCCACTGCAAAAGAATCCAAATACAGTTGAAATACCCAAGTCATCAAGTCCATAAATGTTGTAGGGGCATTAGTCAGGCCAAAAGGCATGACTAGGTAATGCCGATAATGGGTCTGAAAGGCAGTCTTCTAACTGTCGTCTGCCTAGTCCTCAGCTGGTGATGATACCCTATTCACAAATGAACCTCAGAAAATACTGCTTTCTGATCAATACATGACAAAGGATAAAGGTTCTTGATCGTCACCTTATTCAACTGTCGATAATAGATGCACATCTGGAGAGTCCTGTCTTTCTTTGTCACAAATAAGACAGGATCTTCTCAAGGAGAAACACTCCGCCATTAAGCCCTAGATCTAGCAAAATTTGAAGCTATATAAACTCCAGATCTAGTAAACTCTGAAGCTATATATCGAGCTTCTTAAGCTCTATAGGAGCCATCCGGTTCGGAGGAATAGTTCTGGGCTTAGTCCCCTACTCAACCTCTATCCCAAAAATTAATCTCTTTCTCAGGTGGAAACCTAGGCAAATATGTAGTAAATACATCATGAGACTCACATACAAGTGGCACAGACTCCATATTGGGTGTCTCAGCTGCCACATCATGCACATGGTCTAAATATGTTGAACACCCTGCAAATATCAATCTTTGAGCCTGAATATATGATATAATACCCGTTAGTACCCAACTCACAGTCCCCTGCTAAACCACTGGAAGTATCCCCAGTATCACCAAGGTGACAGTCTTGGCATAATAATCTATGCAGTATCATGTGGGGCCAACCAATCCATACCCAAAATAAGGTCAAAATCAAGCAAATCAAAGAGTATCAAATCAACGCACGTATAAAAATCCTGAAGAGTAATTGTACAATCTCTGTAAACCTGATCTACTGCATGTGAATCCCCTATTGGGGTTTATAATCGAACTCAGGAGAAAAGAGGCTTGGGAGTCACACCCAGGCAAAAAGCATGATGTGCTGTCAAAATCAACACTTTTGATGCTTAAAACTTGGAATTTTGTGCGTTATCAATGGGATGTTTGTAGATTTGACGTGTTTTTATGTTTGTTTTGCTCTAAAATAGGGGTTAGACCCATTTCCCACTAAATTTGACCCTCGAAAAAGAATATGAAGTTAAATTTTTGATATCGCACATGGATTATGGGATATATGAAAATTATGACTTCGGACAATTCCGAGGCACATTTTTAGGCACTTTTTAGGGTTGTTTCAATATCTCCCCCTTGTGAACATTCGTCCCCCAAATATCAAAGAAACATATAAGAGGGACATGAATATGACAATATCAGCCCACATAAGGATGCAACAATACAGTTAAATGTCATTTCAAAAATCTCATCATAAGTGTAAAATCATCATGAGCTTGTCAATTTAAACATGAACATATACAATGACATGGGCTGATCTTAAGACATGAGATCATATAAAGGAGTTAGATCAATACCTTAGGCTTGAGTGGAGTGGAAAAGGTAAGGATATCGCTTTAGCATGTTCGATTTATCCTTCCAAATAGCACTCTCAACTTGTTGATTCTCCATAGGACCTTAACGGAAGCCACCTCTTTATTTCTCAATCTCTTCATTTGCCTAGCCAAAATCTGAACCGGAACCTCTTCATATGTCAAATTATCTTCGACAACACCCATAACATCAAGAGGCATAATGGTATTCGAATCACCCACCTATTTCCTCAACATAGATACATGAAAGACTAGATGAACCAAATCCTTTTCACTAGGCAATTCCAATTCATAAACTACCTTGCAAACCCTTCTTATCACCCTATAAGGACCCACATATCTTTGGCTCAACTTGCCCTTCTTACCAGAAGGAACCACACCCTTCATAGGTGACACCTTTGAATAAACCCAATCGCCAACTTGGAATTCAAGATCCTTTCTCCTCACATCCGCATAGGACTTTTGGCGACATTGGGCGGTCTTCAACCTTTCTCCAATCATTCTAACCTTCTCAAGAGCATCAATAACTAGATCTAGTCCCAACAAGGCTACCTCATCAACCTCAAACCAACCAACCGGTGATCTACAACGCCTCCTATAGAGAGCTTCAAAAGGAGCCATACTGATGCTAGAATGATAGCTATTGTTATAGGCAAACTCAATCAATGGAAGGCGATTATCCAAACTACCCTTAAGCTCTAAGACACAAGCCCTAAGCATATCCTCAAGTTTTTGAATGGTTCTTTTGACTTGACCATCCATTTGAGGGTGAAAGGTCGTAGAAAGCTTAACTCTAGTACTAAGACTCCTTTGAAAAGATCTCCAAAAGTGTGAAGTAAATTGAGCACCACGATCTGATATGATGGACAAAGGAACCCCATGTTACCTCACCAAGTCATGAATGTACAAACTTGCATAATCTTCAGCCCCATGTGTGGTTTTCACCAGTAGAAAGTGAGTCGATTTTGTCATCCTATCAACCACAACCCAAATGGAATCAAAACCTTTTCTAGTCTTGGGCAATCCAACAACAAAATCCATATTAATCTCTTCCCACTTCAAAGTAGCAATCTTTATGTCTTGTGCTAGGCCACCCGGCCTTTGAATTTCGACTTTGACTTGTTGACAACTATGGCAACCAAAAACAAATTTGGCAATGTCCCTCTTCATGCCTCCCCACCAATACACATCCCTCAAATCCCTATACAGTTTGGTGGAATTGGGGTGGATAGAATAAGAAGAATTATGGGCCTCATAAAGTTCTCCCTCAAACCATCAACACAAGACACACACAACCTACCTTGGTATCTAAGGGCACCGTGTCTCCCTTGGGAGAAAACCTCCACTTTTCCCTCTTTCAACAAGGCCTTCAGTTCAAGCAAGGAGGAGTCAAGATCTTGTTTTGCTATCACCTCATCAACCAAGGAAGATTTAGACCCATCAACAACAATACCACCATTACCAACCTCTTCCAACCTAACCCCCAATCTACCCAATCAACGTACCTCCCTAGCCATCTCATTATCACCACCATCAACATGAGCTAGGCTACCCATAGACACCCTACTCAAAGCATCCGCCACAGTATTATCTTTACCAGGATGGTAATGCACACTCATATCATAGTCCTTAAGGAGTTCTAACCACCTACTTTGCCTCAAGTTGAGATCCTTTTGAGTGAAGACATATTGGAGGCTCTTATGATCGGTGAACATATCAACATGCAACCCATACAAATAATGATGCCAAATCTTTAACGTAAACACCATGGCGGCCAATTCAAGATCATGAGTAGGATAGTTCTTTTCATGCACTTTGAGTTGCCCAGAAGAATAGGTTACCACCTTACCATTTTGCACAAGGACACAACCCAAACAAACTCTAGAAGCATCACAATACACAACAAACCCCTCTAGCCCATCCGGTAGTGACAATATAGGAGCGGACACAAGTTTATCTTTCTATATTTGGAAGCTCCTCTCACATTCATTGGTCCACACAAACTTAGCCTTCTTTTGAGTCAATTTTTCATAGGAGAAGCAATGGAGGAGAACCCATTCACAAACCTCCGATAGTAACCCACTAGGCCCAAGAAACTCCTAATATCCGAGGAGGTCAATGGTCTAGGCCAATTTCTAATCACATCGGTCTTCTTAGGATCCACCTTATTACCATCCTCTGACACCACCTAACCTAGCAAGGTAACTTCCTTCAACCAAAATTCACACTTCTCATATTCAGAATACAATTTCTCCTCTCGCAATCTTTGCAACACAATTCTCAAATGGCCATATATTCCTCCCTACTATGGAATAGATCAAAATATCATCAATGAAGACCATAATAAAGGAATCAAGGTAGGGTTTGAAGACCCTATTCATTAGGTCCATGAAGATGGTCAGTGCATTGGTCAACCCAAAAGACATAACCACAAATTCATAATGCCAATATCTAGCTCGAAAAGCCATCTTGGGAATGTCACACTCCCTCACCTTTACTTGATGATACCCGGACCAAATATCAATCTTAGAGAAATGGCTAGCTCCTTGTAATTAGTCAAACAAATCATCAATTCTTTGAAGAGGATACCTACTCTTGATGGTAACCCTATTGAGTTATCGGTAGTCAATATAGATTCTAAGGTACCTTCTTCTTCTTTTCAAACAACACCAGTGCACTCATAGGAGATTGGCTAGGCCTAATAAAACTCTTCTCCATCAAGTCCCTCAATTGTTTCTTCAACTCCTTTAACTCTGCCAGGGCCATACGACAGGGGGGATGGAGATAGATTGAGTATCGAGGAGAAGATCTATACCAAAATCTATTTCTTCATTGGGAGGAAGACCGGGAAGGTCATTTGGAAAGACATCAAGAAACTCATTTACAACCAGGATTGACTCGATGGGAAGGACTTTAGACTCCATATCCTTAACCTTCACAAGATGGTAAAGACACCCCTTAGAGATCAACTTATGGTCTTTGATGCAAGAGATGAATCTACCCTTTACCACCACATTTTGACTCTCCCCCTCAAGGACGGGTTCATTTGGGAATTGGAACTTGACCCTATGGGTTTTACAATCAATAAAAGCACAGTATGCATACAGCCAATCCATTCCAAGAATAACATCAAAATCAACCATATCTAACTCAACAAGATCACAAGGCAATATTTTACGCAAGATGCAAATTGGAAAACTTTTATAGACTTTTCTAGCGACAATAGATGCACCAATAGGAGTAGACACCTTATATGACTCATGTAACAATTCGGGTTCAACATGGAACTTTTTGGCAAAAAAGGCGGTAACAAAAAAAAGAGTGGTACCCAGATCAATCAATGCATACACATTAAAATCAAAGATTTTCAACATACCGGTAACAACTTCGGGGACCTCCTAAACCCCTTGCCTCCCATACAAAGCATAAAACCGATTGTGCCTTGAGGAAATATCTTGTCGGCCACCTCTCCCAAATGGAACCACATTAGCACCTTATGGATGAACCTCCTTACCCTTGTTGCGATTTCGAGGGCAATCCACCTTTTTGTGACCCATTTCCTCACAACCAAAACATGCATTAGTATCCCTCAAGCATGGGGCTCTATGATCGTTACCACACATTGGATACATATCATTAGGAAACACAACACCCGCACCTTGGTCCCATAGAAAGTTATTGGCAAAACCCCTATTAGAAGCATGACAAAACCCTTGGCCTTGGTGAATCTGGCCACCCTTTTGGAACTTATCCTCAAAATGGGCCCTCTTAGCCTAATGATCCCTCATCTTCCTTAACTTTTCCCCCTACCATTTATTCAGCATAGGTCATAATATGGGATAAATCCATGTTACCAATTAACATACTGGACCGGCATTCTTCACTCACTAGGTCGGACACACCCATCACGAATTTATTCATTCTCACCCTTGAGTCAGCAACTAAGTGTGGAGCATACTTTGAAAGTTAGTTGAATTTGAGGGCATACCCCTCACTCTCATCGATCCTTGTTTCAAGTTCATAAACTCCACCAATCTAGCTTCCCTAAGTTCAAGAGGGAAGAACCGATTAAGGAAAACCATTTTGAACTCTTCCCTAAGCACCACATAGCTAACTCCCTTCTCTTCCTTCCATTGGTTGTACCATATTTGTGCTACTCCCTTGAGTTGGTAGGCCACCAACTCCGCCTTATCTTCCGACCTCACACCCATGAAAGCCAATATCTTGTAGAACTCATCAACGAACTCGTGAGGGTCCTCATCAATCTTTCACCCATAGAATTCAGGAGGATTCATCCTCATGAAGTATCTCACCCGAGAAGCTGGTGTAGGAGCATGAGGGACTTGGGCCCCTTGGTTGGATTGATTAGCCCCAACTTGTGCAAGCAGGGTAAGAGCATCCCTAAGCTCTCCATTGGTCGATTGCTCCTCAGGTGTGCGGGCTCGTCTTCCCCTTGTGTTAGGCATGATCTAACATAACAAAGAACAATCGTTAGGGGGAAAAACTTACGTCAAATCTATAGCACGACTTAGAACAAGAAGAAGGGGAAACATTTCCTAAACGTCTCATAGCCTCTTACTCATAGTTGTGGTGCACAACACAACCATGAATAAGACTCTAATCAACGCGGTGTGTTGGATTCCGAGGATTTAACAACCTAATGCTCTGATACCAAGTCTGTCACGACCCAAGCCTAGGTCCTAGACATGACACGAGGCATGGGGAACCCGAAGGGACCCCAAGCAAGCCCCTTAGCACATGATTACACATCCTTGGTCATGAAAACAGTAAAATATCCATAAAACATTAGAAGTAAGGGTAAAAGGACCAAGGGAAACCTTAATATAATAAACAACAAGAGTCAATACAGTTAAGGCTTATAGAATAAATACATAACATGTCCAATAACACCTCTACTACATAAAGATAGGAGCGGGGGCCAAGACAAAGAAACTGGGCTCACCCTCATAGTCAATGCATAATCAAAAGAGAGAAAAGTCTTAATACATAGAAAGATATCATAAGTAACATTCCTGGAATAAAGGACTCACCAGCAAGCGTGAGCAAAGTTGTACTCGCCACGTGGAGGAGGATGCTCAAGTGGGGCTCAGGTTTCTGCATGGTGACATCATGTGGGCGTAGAGTATGTCTTAGTACATTTTAATGTACTAAGTATGTATGATGCAATGCAACAAGAGATAAGTGACATAATCAAAATGCATAAGTATAGGCAATGAGTAACATATAGCAATATGGCATGTATGATCAATGCTTAAAACATGCTTACATAGAACATAACATATGTGTAAGAAGAGACCACTATCTATTGGCGGATCATCATACCCTACCACCCTTGGTGATTGCCGAAACCCCATCATTATATAGGAGAATATCATATAATTATATATACATCCATCTCATCATCCTTTCATCATCATATAATCACTATAACTTCATTCAACTCATAAGACATGCACTGGACCTTCAATTCCTCAAAAAACCATAACCAGATATTTTATGGGTTTTGAGCTGAGGGTTTTAGGAAATAACCTCTCTACTTCTTTAAGGTAGCGGTAAGGTCTGCGTACAATCTACCCTCCCAGATCCCACTTGTGTGATTTCACTGGGTATGTTGTTGTTGTTGTTGTTAGAGGGTGTGTGGTTCAAGTGTAAAACCATGCAATTCAAGAGTGAAACCATGCTAGTAACTTCAATGTAAAAGCTTTAATAGATACTTGGTAACACCCTTAATCAATATACATTAAAACCTTTCAACAGACCTTAGATGCATAGCTCAAATTATGGTAAAACAGTCATAATTTCATAAGTCCAAACATAGTATGCAGTGATTTTCATAATAGATAAGACCCATGAGTAAACCAATTTTAAATCATGGAATTTCGAGGAAAAGGAAGCTTGGGTATCATGGGTGAAAGTAACCCATGAAAGAAACCCACATACCTTAGCTTTGGAGATGAACTTGGTGAAGATTGGAGATGAAGACTTGAAGCTTGGATGAGAATCTGGAAATCCAGATGAGGGTTTGAGACTTGAATTTAAGAGTAAAATATTTGGCTAAGTATTTTGGTGAGTATTGGGAAATGTTTTGAATGTTATGAGGGTGAAAAATGGCTAAGTATAGGTACATTCACGTTTGGGAACACTTAGGCCCAATACTTAAAGTCTTGGACGGAAGTCAAGAAACTGACCCCGTTTTATTACTGCTGCACGTCGCGGGGAGGTCGCACAGTAGCTATTGGAATTCATCATTTCGAAATTTGAAATTGTGATTCGTTTGCTCTAAAATCGGGGTTAGACCCTTTTCCCCCTAAATTTGACCCCCTGAACATGAATATGAAGTCAGATTTTTGATATCACATACGGATTTTAAGATATAAGGAAATTAGGATTGCGGGCGCTTTCGAGGCACATTTTCGAGAACTTTTTGGGGTCATCTCAGTATCCTTCCCTGAAGCTCTCAAAAACCTCAGAGGAACCAATCTCGTAAAATACCCATGTAGCCACTGATCGTGAAAATTGAAATGGTACGGCTCCCTCCAATGGGGCCGAAATTGCTAGAACAACAGGCTTTGTTGGTGCGTAGACTGGAGGAGCTAGAGCTAGTGCCTAGTGGTGGGGCCAAGATTTTCCTTAAAGGGTATCAAAATATAATGTAAAAATGTATATTCTACTAACAAGGGTAGAGCAAAAAATCTCAAGCAATGTTTGCCACCGCTTAACTAATACACTCAACCTTCAAATTGTGTCAATAGGTGTCAACACTTGTATATATATCTCACAGATCATTTTTTTCCTATATATACAATGTAATTTTCCAACAAAGGGGTTTCTTTCGACACCCCTAGAGTAAGAATAGCTTTACCCTTGTTGGCATTGCACAATGTGGTAAGGCTCCAAGCGCTACCAAGAATTATCCAAGGGTCGCCAGCACCTCTGGTGTAACTTCAAAGGCAGCTAGGGGAGCTGCTGCGGCAGGCTGCAGTCTAACTGGGTCCTCCGATCTCTGCTCTACAAGCTCGGGGGTCTTCTCCCTATCAAAGACTGATGGTCCAGCCCTACCTCAACCCACGAGCCACCCTCTATACATCATATCTATGAAAAGCGAATGAAGTCAGATCCCCAAAAATTGGAGAACCATTGAAAAAATGCACAACAAGAATCAATAACATAGGAGAGTTCCTAAACATCCCCTAGCCTAATAGATATAAGCCATGGACATCTCCACACCTATCCACAGGACTGTAACGACCTGGCCCAATATTGTGAAGTATTGTCCGCTCTTGGACCTAGCCCATCACGAATTTGTCTCTTTGGGCTCACCCCAAAAGGTACCTCATAGTATATTGATTAGTCCTTTACTTAAATAGCCCAGAACTCTCCCTCTTTTTTCCGATGTGGGATTTTCCTTATAAATGGGATGGCGATATGTAACGTCTGGCTCACTTAGGCAAATCCCACATCGGAAAAGAGAAGGAGAGTTCTTTGCTATTTAAGTAAAGGACTGGTCAATATACTGTGAGGCACCTTTTGGGGTGAGCCCAAAGAGACAAATTCATGATGGGCTAGGTCTAAGAGCGGACAATACTTCATAATATTGGGCCAGGTCATTACAGGTGATATTAGAGCCAACTCTCGACCAATACAGTGGTGGGACAAACCTCAACAAGGATGCTGAGTCTCTACAGGGTGTGAGTGCAGGGATGGAAATATGTAATGCCTGGCTCACTTAAGCAAATCCCATATCGAAAAAGAGAGGAAGAGTCCTGGCTATTTAAGTAAAGGACTCCTATAACGACCTAGCCCAATATTGTGAAGTGTTGTCCGCTCTTGGGCCTAGCCCATCATGGATTTATCCCTTTGGGGTGAGCCCAAAAGGACAAATCCGTGATGCGCTAGGCCCATCTCACCTACAAGCATGCCAATTGCCCAATGCCAGGTACCTATACAAGCTTTCTAGTCAAAACCATAACCAATGAAACAATATAAACAACAAAACCACCCAGAACTTGAAAATCAACTGTACAGAGGTACAATAGACACACATAATATTGAAATACATATGTAACCATAGTCATAATAATATATACAAAACTAGGAGTGCTCCAACAAGTACAAGTCACTATAGTACAAGATCAATGTTTGAAAACAAAAGATGGCCATCAAAAGGAAGGAGACTGTAAAGTATCTGAAGTTGTCGGTGCTCACCAGTTGCCTCCTGAGCGCTCCCGAAACTCCCAAAGACCATGCATATGGATAGAACCTTGACCTGTGCCATTACAAGATGTAGAAGTAGGAGTGAGTACTAAAATAAGGCATCCAGTAGGCATCATCAGTCGACTGAGTGAAATAATGTACATAATAAAGCTCAAATGTAGGTAAATGCATCAAACCCATAAATCAACCCCATAACCTCAAACTGAGTCAAAATATCATGTTGTACGAGGCCACACGGTCTTAGTATATATGCTTATATGCCACTCAGGCCCTCTATAAGCTCGAAAGATACACTGACATATAATCAAAGCAACAGATCATCACTGAACCCAACAAAATTATCACAGAGCCCAACTCTCCACGTCACCAGACCAAGGGCCAGTTGTACATAGGTGTAAGGCCCTAGTGTATATTCCTAAATGCCCCTTAAGACTCAATAAGCCTAGAGGTTACACAAATGCACAATCAGGGTATGTATAAATGTGTGGATCTATGGGTAATGAATGAGGCCTCCATCCCCAACAATCACATGTCATTCAGGTCTCTAACCCTATGTTGGAACATAACACCAGATCCAAAATATACATGTGTAATGGTGGGATGTATCCCTTGTGGGAGAAAGAATCCCCCTAGCATAAACGATAGTGTCTTGGCTCAAAATATCAATCACAGGGCCTATCCCCTAAAATAGAATCAGCAGGGTTCTCGACCAAAATCTCTGCTGACCCCAGATGTCAAAATTAGCCTGCGTAACTCGACATCACAGTCGTGGCCACCAGGACTCAGACAATGGGGAGTATCGCCCATGACACATACTCATAGATGTTTCCACCAGAGCTAAGAGCATGGGAAGCGTCATTTAGGACTTGAGATATCAAAATAGTTACTCACTTAACTAGTCTATTTGGATCCAGAATCCCAAAGTCATATCATACCCAAAGTTAATGTAGGCAATGACACTCACAACATAAGTATCCCACATAATCACAGCTAGCACCATCCCTCCAATAAAAACCACTAAACCCAGCCTCAGGGAAGTTGAACTAGAACCCAATAGCTAACGGCACTACACAAGAATGCATGTCTTAATAATCAATGTAAAATTAGATTTTATAGGTCAAACATGCTATAATCTAGTCAACCACAGGTAATGAGAGTAAAACACGATAACAACAGTGATATCATACGTATCCACAATGGCTAGGCCCAATAGAATCATATTGTCATAAATAAAGTCACAGTACGACAAGTATTCAACAAGTAGCCTCATAGCCATCATATCTCACTAACATCCAGTAACATACTCACCTAAACAACAATAAAATCATAGTACACACCTATCCCACGACATCATCCCCTTATCAGGCCTCCTTATAATCAATAGTACTAGAATATATCGAAATTACAGTGTTCACAGCCACCAACACAAGGTGCAATCTCATAACAACATATGCTATGTATACATAGCACAACCAACATCTTTATTAACATTTAAATTCAACCGATGCATATAGTCTAACTCATTCTAAGGTTTAGGGAAATCCTAGCCCACCTCACAATCGATGCCTTATGTTTCGAATCAGTTGAGCTAAGCTTTTCCCTTTCTAAGAGCTTCCCAGCATTACTCAGCTGTTGAAATATAATTCACAATGTCAACACTGTTATACTGTTGTAAAAACATGAAAAACATGTGAAATTAGGCCAATAGCGCCTCAAATGGTGAAAAATAAGGTCTACAGTTGAAATCTCGAACAAAACCCTAAAAAATGATCTCCACAACAACCCAATCTATAGCCAAAATTTTATCCAAAATGGACTACAGAACATCGAGAATGGACAAAAAAAAGTTCAAAACTTTGTCAGGAAAACATTCTTTTCAAACTTCCTCAGTCAAAATTTATGAAAACCGACCAAATTCAGTAAACACCCAGCATACCACAATGTTCCTTGGAAGATAGAACAATTTAGACTCAAGTTTCACTTAATTCCTGTCACGACCCAACTCTAGGGCCTAGACGTGACCAGCGAATGGGGAACCCAAAAGGAACCCTAAATAAGCCTCATAGCATACTATTACACATCCTTGGTTGTGGAAGTAATAAAAATGGCAATAAGAGATAAGCATAAACAAGGGGAATTGGGACTAAGGATAATCTTCCATATCATAATCATCAAGAACAAGAGAGTCAAGGCTCATAGCATAGATACATAACATGTCCAACAACACCTCTATAACATAGATAAGAGCGGGAGCCAAGACAAGCAACCGGGCTCACCCTTATAGTCAACATATACATAAAAGAAAGATAGTTTTAGAACATAATATGAGATCATAAGCAACATCACAGGAGTGGAGGACTCACCAACAAGCTTGAGTGAAACTGTACTAGCCACGTAGAGATGCTCAAGCGGGCTCCGGTTCCTAAATGGCAACATCATATAGGCATAGAGTATGCATTAGTACGTTTGAAAGTACTAAGTATGTAGGATGCAATGCAACATGAGATAGGCATCATAGGTAAAGTAGATCGTCATAAGCAATGAATAGCATACTAATAATATGACATGTATGAATGATACTTCAAGTAAAACATTCTTATATAGATCATATTACGTAGATAAGAAGAGACCATCATCATACACCAAGCAACTAGCACTCGGAATCCAAGGCTTAACACCCTTTTCGTAGTGATCGAGGTACCAACGCCTCAACAAGGTTAATGGACTTAACACCCTCCATCAAATTGGTTAAGGCACCAACCCCTAAACAAGGTTAATGGACTTAACTCCCTCCATCAAAATTGTCAAGGTACCAACCCCTCAACAAGGTTAATGGACTTAACACCCTCCATCAAAGTGGTCAAGGTGCCAACCCCTCAACAAGATTAATGGACTTAAGATATAGAAATATAGAAGTTTATCATGAAATTAACGCATATACAACATACTTTCATTATCATAAAGTCATATATCTCATATGCCAAGAATTAGGCCTTTAAAAACTCAAGAATCATAAATCGAACATTTTATCAAATACTTGACGGGTGTGTAGTGCTAGTGTAAAATCATGCAATTCAAGAGTAAGAACATGCAAGTAAATCCAATATAAAATCATCAATCAATACTTGGTAGTACCCTCAACGAATATACATCAAAACCCTTCATCAAATAACACAATAGATCTTGGATCCATAGCTCAAAACATGCTAAAATAATCATTATTTCATAAACCCCAACATAGTGTCTAGTGATTTTCATAATAAATAAGACCCATGAGTAAATCAACTTTAAATCATGCAATTTTGTGTAAACAGAAGCTTGGGCGTCATGGGTGACAGGAACCCATGAAAGAAACCCAGATACCTTAGCTTTGGAAGAAGCCTCGAAGATGATTGGAGATGGAGACTTGAATCTTGGTTGAACTCCTTAGGATCCGAAGAGGGTTTTGGCAGTTGAATTTTGAGAGAAATATAAGACTAAGAGTTTGAGTGAGTATTGGAAAATGTCTTGGGTAATATGAGGGTGAAATAAGGATAAGTATAGTCATTTTCATATTTGCGAACCCTTAGGCCCAAGACTTAAAAGTCTTGGACAGATTTAAAAAAATGATCATAAAATAGTCTGGGGCGCGTCGCACTAGCAACGCAGAAAGCCCACTAGAATTAGACATCTTGAAATTTGAAATTGTGAATCGCTCATTCCAAAATGAGAGTTAGACCCTTTTCTCCGTAAATTTGACCTCCTGAAGAAGAATATGAAGTCAGATTTTCGATATAAGGCATGGATTTTAAGATATATGGAAATTACGATTCCGAGTACTTCCGAGGCACATTTTCGGGCACTTTATGGGGTCGTTACAATATCTCCCCCTTGGCAATATTCGTCCCCGACTGTCAAAGAAACGTGTATGAGAAGAGTAATTATGAACAAATCAGCCCCAACAAGAATGCAACCATATATTTAAAACACTAGTTTTAAAATCTCAAGATAGGTGTAAATTCACCATGAACCTTTTCAATGTAAACATGAATGCATGCAAATGACTTAGGGGCTGGAACATGAGACATGAGATCACAAAAAAAAAAGGCTTGACGTATTATCATAAGCTTAAATAGAATGAAAGAGATACGGGCATTGCTTTTTTGTGCCTGCTCTGGCTCCCCGAGAGACACTTTCGACTTAACGATCCTTCTAAAGGGCCTTGACGAATAATACATACTTATCAATCAACTCCTTCACCCATCAATCCAATAACTCTACTGGAACCTTCTCTTAGGCCAACTTATACTCCACAACATCTACAATCTCACGAGTTCTATAGCACTAGAGCCATCACCAAATCCCTTCAACCTAGGAACATGAAAAATCGGACAAACCATAACCATATCCCTAGGTAATGCCAACTCTTAAGCAACCTTACGAACCTCCCTCTACATTCTACAATGACTCACAATTCCAAACCTAATTGTCAACCTTAAACCTACCTAGTCCACTTGGTACCATAAACCACCATCTCCCCCATTGGGAGACAACCTCCACTCTACCACCACTTCACCCAAAACTTCCAACCCCAATAAGACGGAATCAAGGCTTTGCTTAATTTAAACCTCTCCAACCAAAGAAGATTTGGAATTATCAAGAACACTACACCACCATGCTCAACTTCCTCCAATCTAATCCCCCCCTCCAATCTAGCCAAATAATGGACCCCTCAAATCACCTCTTTGCCACCATCCTCAACATATGCTAGGCTACCAAGAGCACCGAATACAACATTAGCCTTATTGGAGAAAAATAATTCACACTCATATCATAATCCATAAAGAGTTCTGACCACCTTTTTGTTATATTTTATTCATACCTATCTTAATTAGCAAACAATCCCCTCATCATCCAAGACTTGCAACACTACCACCAATGATTCACAAGCTCTAAATAAATCAATGCTTCACCACTGGAGCCCACCTCCAACATGCCAAGGTAGGGTTTTAAGACCTTATTGATGAAACCCATAAATATAGTTGGTGCATAAGTCAACCAAAAAAGTCCAACAATACTCAAATGCTCACCCCTAGTCCAGAAAAACACTTAGGAATATCACCTACCCTCATCCTCACTTGCAGAAAAAACACAAAACAAAGGTCAAGCTTAGAGAAGTAACTAACCTATTGTAGTTGACCAAATGAACCGGCCATCCTTAATCATCATATTACAACCTTACAGGTCATACACATTAAAATCACGATATGTAAGTAGCCAAACCACCCAAAGACCTCCAACCATCCAGCTAAGCTCCAAAAAATCTCAAGATAAGACTTCATGTAATAAGAACATGAACAACCCCTAAATCCTTCTAGCAACAATAGACTCACATAATCATAACCTACTAGCAACAAAAGGAATAATGAAAGGTAAAGTAACCCTTAGAACCATCAAAGCATGCACAACAACATCAAGTAAATCCTTTTAACATGTCGATAGCATCATCGGGAACCTCTTCCCCTCCTTGCCTTCTTTGAAGTGTATAGAATCGATTACGTATTGGAGCATCCCCTTGATCAACATCATCACCTCTACCGTTTTTGCACCTATGAGGACAATCTATTATCTTGTGACCCTCCTCTCCACAACCATAACAAGCATTAGTCTTCTTCAAGCATGGGCCATCATGGCGTCTACCACATTTTGGGCATCTATCATAAAGCACCATACTACCACTGCCTTTGTGATTTTGGAACTTTCCTTCAACACGGGCCCTCTTGGCCTCCTTACCTCTCCTCTTCCTTAGCTTTTCCTCCTCCATTTGTTCAGAATAGGTCATCAAGCGGGCCGAATCCATGTCACTAATCAACAAAGTGGACCGGAACTCCTCATCCACCAATTCGGAGACACCTATTACGAACTTGTTCATTCTAGCCCTTAGGTCGGCAACCAAGTGGGGAGAATATTTTGAAAGTTGATTGAACTTGAGGATATGCTCCCTCACACTCAAGGAACCTTGTTTTAAATTCATGAATTCTACCAACTTGGCTTCCCTAAGCTCAAGAGGGAAGAACCAATTAAGGAAGGCCGCCATGAACTCCTCCCAAAGCACCATATTGTCAACCCCCTTCTCTTCCATCCATTGACCAAACCATATTTGTGCTACCCCTTTGAGTTGGTAGGCCGCCAACTCCGCCTTTTCCTCCGATCTAACTTCCATGATAGCCAATACCTTGTAGACTTAATCAATGAACTATTGAGGGTCCTTATCAATCTTTGACCCATAGAATGCCAGTGGATTCATCCTCATAAAGTACCTCACTTGAGATGCCAGAGTAGGAGCATGAGAGGCTTGGGCCCCTTGGTTGGCTTGATTGGCCACACCTTGGCTAGCAAAGTGAGAGCATCCCGGAGCTCTCCATTAGTTGGTTGATCCTAGGGAGTGGGGGTCCGTCTTCCTCTTGTGTTAGGCATGATCTAAAATATCAAAGAACAATCATTAGGGGTAATAACCTTACCTCATCTCTATAGCATGACATTGACCATGAAGAAGGTGAACACTTCCTAAAACGTCTCATAGCTTCTTACTCATAGTTATGGTATACAACACAACCATGAATAAGACTCTAGTCGACGCGGTGTGTTGGACTCCGAGGATCTAACAACCCAGTGCTCTACAAACTTCTTTGTTATGACCCAAGCCTAGGTCCTAGATGTGATCGGCAAATGAGGAATCCTAGGGAACCCCAAACAAGCCTCATAGCATATCATTACACATCCTTGGTCACGAAAGCAATTAAAATGGCAATGAGAGATAAGCATAAACTAGGGAATTTGGACTAAGGATGATATTGCATATCATAATCATCAAGAACAAAAGAGTCAAGGCTCATAGCATAGATACATAACATGTCCAACAACACCTCTACTACATCGATAAGAGCGAGGGCCAAGACAAGACACTAGGGTCACCCTCATAGTCAACGAATATACAAAAGAAATATAGTTTGTGAACATAACATGAGATCATAAGCAATATCCCCGGAGTGGAAGACTCACCAACAAGCTTGAATGAAACTGTACTAGCCACGTGCATGGAGGTGCTCAAACAGGGCTTCCGGTTCCTACATAGTAACATCATGTAGGCATAGAGTATGTATTAATATATTTGAATGTACTACGTATTTAGGATGCGATGCAACAAGATGTAGGCATCATAGGCAAAATTCAAAGTCATAAGAAATGAATAACATACTAACAATATGACATGTATGAATGATACTTGAAGTAAAACATGCTTATATAGAACATATTACGTAGAAAAAAAGAGACCATCATCATAGACCAAGCAACTAATACTCGAAATCCAAAGCTTAACACCCTCTTGGTAATGATCAAGGTACCAACCCCTCAACAAGGTTAATGGACTTAACACCCTCCATCAAAGTGGTAAAGATACCAACTCCTCAACTAGGTTAATGGACTTAATATATAGACTATAGAAGCTTATCATGAAATTAACACATAAACAACAAACTTTTATCATCATAAAGTCATATATATCATATGCCAAGCATTAGGCCTTCAATAACTCATTAATATAAACCAGACATTTTTATCAAATACTTGGTGGGTGTATAGTGCTAGTATAAAACTATATAATTCAAGAGTGCAAAAATGCAAGTAAATACAATGTAAAATCATCAATCAATACTTGCTAACACCCTCAAAAAATATACATCAAAATCCTTCATCAAATCTCATAATAGATCTTAGATCCATAGATCAAAACATGCTAAAACAATCACCATTTCATAAACCCCAACATAGTATGCACTAATTTTCATAATAAATAAGACCCGTGAGTAAATCAACTTTAAATCATGCAATTTTGAGTAAAAGAAAGCTTGGGCATCATGGGTAAAAGGAACCCATGAAAGAAACCCACATAGTTTAGCTTTTGGAGAAGCCTTGAAGAAGATTGGAGATGGTGACTTGAAGCTTGCTTAAATTCCGTAGGATCCAAGGAGGGTTTTCGCACTTGAATAAGAGAAATATAAGACTAAGTGCTTGAGTGAGTATAGGAAATGTCTTGGGTTATATGAGGATGAAATAAGGATAAGTATAGACATTTTTTCTTTTGGAAACATTTAGGCCCAAGATATAAAAGTCTTGGACAGAGTAAAAAAAATGAACAGAAAATAGTCAGGGGTGCGTCGCGCCAGCAACACAGAAAGTCCACTGGAATTCGATATCTTGAAATTTAAAATTGTGAATCGCTCGCTCTAAAATCAGAGTTAGTCCCTTTTGCCCTTAATTTGACCCCTCGATCAAGAATATGAAGTTGGATTTTCGATATCATGCACGAATTTTGAGATATACGGAAATTACGATTCGGGACACTTTTGAGGCACATTTTCAAGCACTTTTTGGGGTCGTTACAATATCTCCCCCTTGGGAACGTTCATCCCTGAATGTCAAAGAAACGTATATAAAAAGAGTAATCATGGACAATTCAGCCCCAACAAAAATGAAACAGTACATTTAAAACACTATTTTCAAAATCTCAACATAGGCGTAAAATCACCATGAACCTTTTCAATGTAAACATAAATGCATGCAAATGACATAAGGGCTAGAACATGAAACACGAGATCACAAAAAAAGGATTAATATGTTATCATAAGATTGAATAGAATGAAAGAGATATGGGTATTATTTTTCCGTGCCTGCTCTGGCTCCTCGAGAGACACTTTTGACTTAACTATCCTCCCAAAGGACCTTGACGAATATACATGCTTATCAATCAACTCCTCCACCCATCCATCCAATATATCTATCGGAACCTTTTCTTAGACCAACTTATACTCCAAAACATCTATAATCTCACGAGTTCTATAGCACTAGAGTCATCACCACATCCCTTCAACCTAGGAGCATGAAAAAATGGACAAACCATAACCATATCCCTGGGTAATGCCAATCCTTAAGCTACTTTACCAACCTCCCTCTACATTCTACAATGACTCACATTTCCTAAACTCAATTGTCAACCTTAAACCCACCTAGTCCACTTTGTACCATAAACCACCATCTCCCCCCTTGGGAATCAACCTCCACTCTACCACCTTTTCACCTAAAACTTCCAACCCTCATAAGATGGAATCAAGGCCTTTCTTAATTTTGACCTCTCCAACCAAAGAAGATTTGGAACCATCCCGAACACTACACCACCATGTTCAACTTCCTCCAACCTAATCCTCCCATCTAGCCAAATGATGCACCCCTCAAGTCACCTTTTTACCACCATCCACAACATATGCTAGGCTACCTAGAGCACCGACCACAACATTAGCCTTACCGTGGAAAAATAATACACACATATCATAATCCTTAAAGAGTTCTAACCACCTTATTTTTATATTTTACTTCACACCTATCTTAATTAGCAAACAATCCCCTCATCATCCAAGACATGCAACACTACCCTCAAAGATTCACAAGCTCTAAGTAAATCAATGCTTCACCACTAGAGGCCACCTCCAACATGCCAAGGTAGGGTTTTAAGACCCTATTCATTTAAATCATAAATATAGCCGGTGCATAAGTCAACCAAAAAAGTCCAACAATACTCAAATGCTCACCCCTAGTCCGGAAAGACACTTAGGAATATCACCTACCCCATCCTCACTTGGAGACAAAACCCAAAACAAAGGTCAAACTTAGAGAAGTAACTAACCTATTGTAGTTGACCAAATGAATGGACCATCCTTAATCACCATATTACAACCTTACGGGTCCTATACTTATTGGAATCACTATATGCAAGTAGCCAACCACCCCAAGACCTCCAATCCATAAAGCTAAGCTCAACCAAAATCTCAAAAAAAGACCTCATGTAATAAGAACATGAATAACCCCTAAACCATTTTAGCAACAATAGACTCACATAATCATACCATACTAGCAACAAAAGGAATAATGAAAGGCAAAGTAACCCTTAGAACCATTAAAGCATGCACAACAACATCAAGGAAATCCTTTAACATGTCGATAGCATCATCTGGCACCTCTTCCCCTCCTTGCCTTCTTTGAAGAATATAGAATCAATTACGTCTTGGAGCATCCCCTTGATCAACATCACCACCTCTACCCTTTTTGCGCCTATGAGAACAATCTATGATCTTGTGACCCTCCTCTCCACAACCATAACAAGCATTGGTTTCTTCAAGCACGGGCCATCATGGCGTCTACCACAGTTTGGGCATTTATCATAAAGTAGCATACTACCATTACGTTTGAGACTTTGGAACTTTCCTTCACCACGGGCCCTCTTGGCATCCTTACCTCTCCTCTTCCTCTACTTTTCCTCCTTCATTTGTTTAGCATAGGTCATCAAGCGGGCCGAATCCATGTCATTAATTAACATAGAGGATCGGCACTCATCACTTACCAAGTTGAAGACACCCATCACAAACTTGTTCATCCTAACGCTTGGGTTGGCAACCAAGTAGGGAGAATATTTTGAAGGTTGATTGAACTTGAGGGCATACTCCCTCACACTTAAGGAACTTTGTTTCAAATTCATGAATTCTACTAACTTGGCTTCCCTAAGCTCAAAAAGGAAGAACTGATTAAGGAAGGCCACCTTGAACTCCTCCTAAAGCACTACATTGTCAACCCCATTCTCTTCCTTCCATTGACTAAAATATTTGTGCTACCTCTTTGAGTTGGTAGGCTGCCAACTCTGCCTTTTCCTCCGATCTAACACCCATGATAGCCAATACCTTGTATACCTCATCAATAAACTATTGAGGGTCTTCATCATCCTTTGACCAATAGAATGCCGGTGGATTCTTCCTCATAAAGTCCCTCACTCGATATGCCGGAGTAGGAGCATGAGGGGTTTGGTCCCCTTGGTTGGCTTGATTAGCCACAACTTGGGCTAGCAAAGTGAGATCATCCCAGAGCTCTCATTAGTCGGTTGCTCCTCGGGAGTGGGCGCTCGTTATCCTCTTCTGTTTGGCATGATCTAGCATATCAAAGAATAATCGTTAAAGGGAAATAATATTACCTCACTCTATAACACAACATTAAACATGAAGAAGGAAAACATTTCCTAAAACGTCTCATAGCCTCTTACTCATCGTTGTGGTGCACAACCCAACCATGAATAAGCCTCTAATCAATGTGGTGAGTTAGACTCCGAGGATCTAACAACTGAGTGCTCTACAGCCATCTTTGTCACGACCCAAGCCTAGCGCCTAGACGTGACCAGTGAAAGGGGAACCCAAACAAACCCCAAACAAGCCTCATAGCATATCATTATACATCCTTGGTCGCGGAAGCAATTAAAATGGCAATAAGAGATAAGCATAAACAAAAGGGATTGGGACTAAGGATAATCTTCCATATCATAATCATCAAGAGCAAGAGAATTCTCATAACATAGATAGATAACATGTCCAACAACACCTCTACTACATCGATAAGAGCGAGGGCCAAGACAAGCAACTGGCTCACCCTCATAGTCAACGTATACATTAAAGAAAGTTTTATAACATAACAACAGATCATAAGCAACATCCTCGGAATAGAGGACTGACCAACAAGTTTGAGTGTAACCGTACTAGCCATGGGGTAGAGATGCTCAAGCGTGGCTCTGGTTCCTACATGGTAACGTCATATAGGCAGAGTATGCATAGTACGTTTGAATGTACTAAGTATGCAGGATACAATGCAACAAGAGGTAGGCATCATTGGTAAAATGCATAGTCATATGCAATTAATAGCATACTAACAATATGACATTTATGAATGATACTTAAAGTAAAACATGCTTATATAGAACATATTATGCAGATAAGAAGAGACCATCATCATAGACCAAGCAATTAATACTCGGAATCCAAGGCTTAACACCCCCTTGGTAGATCGAGGTACCAACCCCTCAACAAGGTTAATGGACTTAACCCTTCTATCAAAATGGCCAAGGTACCAACCCCACCAAAAGGTTGATGAACTTAACATATAGCACTATAGAAGCTTATCATGAAATTTACACATATACAACATACTTTCATCATCATAAAGTCATATATCTCATATGCCAAGAATGAGCCCTTCAACAACTCAAGAATCATAAATCAGACATTTTATCAAACACTTGATGGGTTTGTAGTGTTAGTGTAAAACTATGCAATTTAAGAGTGAAAACATGCAAGTAAATCCAATGTAAAACCATCACTCAATACTTGCTAAAACCCTCAACCAATATACATCAAAACCCTTAATCAAATCTCAAAATAGATCTTAAATCCATAGCTCAAAACATGCTAAAACAATCACCATTTCATAAACCCCAGCATAGTGTGCAGTGATTTTCATAATTAATAAGACCATGAGTAAACCAACTTTAAATCATGCAATTTTGACTAAAAGAAAGCTTGGGCATCATGGTTGAAAGGAACTCATGAAAGAAACTCACATACCTTAGCTTTTGGAGAAACCTTGAAGAAGATTGGAGACGGAGACTTGAAGCTTCCTTGAATTCTTTAGGATTCAGAGAGGGTTTTTGCACTTGAATTTGAGAGAAATATAAGACTAAGTATTTGAGTGAGTATTGGAAAATGTCTTGGGTGATATGAGGGTGAAATAAGATTAAGTATAGGCATTTTCACATTTGGTAATAATTAGGCCCAAGACTTAAAATTCTTGGACCGAATAACAAAAATGAACAAAAAATAGCCAGGGGCGCATCGCACCAACAACACAGAAAGCCCACTGGAATTCGACATCTTGAAATTAGAAATTGTGAATCGCTCGCTCTAAAATCGGGGTTAGACCCTTTTCTCCCAAACTTTGACCCCCTGAACAAGAATATGATGTCCGATTTTCGATATCATGCATGAATTTTAAGACATATAAAGATTATGATACCGGACACTTTCGACACATATTTTCAGACACTTTTTGGAGTCGTTACAATATCTCCTCCTTGGGAACATTAATCCCCGAATGTCAAAGAAATATATATGAGAATAGTAATCATAAACAAATTAGCCCCAACAATAATACAACAATACATTTAAAACATCATTTTCAAAATATCAACATAGGTGTAAAATCACCATGAACCTTTTCAATGTGAACAAGTATGCATGCAAATGACAAAGGAGCTGGAACATGAGACATGTGATTAAAAAAAGGCTTGGCATGTTATCATAAGCTTGAATAGAATGAAAGAGATATGGGTATTGCCTTTCCATGCCCGCTTTAGCTCCCCGAGGAGACACTTTCGACTTAATGATCCTTCCAAAGGGCCTTGACGAATACCACATCCTTATCAATAAACTCCTCCACCCATCCATCCAATATCTCTACCAGAACCTTCTCTTAGGACAACTTATACTCCAGAACATCTACAATCTCATGAGTTCTATAGCACTAGAGTCATCACCAAACCCCTTCAACCAAGGAGCATGAAACCCCGAGCAAACCATAACCATATCCCTGGGTAATGCCAATACTTAAGAAATCTTACCAACCTCCCTCTACATTCTACAAGGACTCACAATCCTAAACTCAATTGTCAACCAACCCTCCTAGTTCACTTGGTACCATAAACCACCATCTCCCCCCTTGGCAGACAACCTCCACTCTACCACCTCTTCACTCAAAACTTCCAACCATAATAAGACAGAATCAAGGCCTTGCTTAATTTAGACCTCTCCAACCAAAGAAGATTTGGAACCATCAAGGACACTACACCACCATGCTCAACTTCCTCCAACCTAATCCCCCAATCTAGCCAAACGATGGACCCCTCAAGTCACTTCTTTGCCACCATCCTCAACACATGCTAGGCTACCTAGAGCACTGACCACAACATTAGCATTACTAGGGAAAAATCATGCACACTCATATCATAATCCTTAAAGAGTTCTAACCACCTTCTTGTTATCTTACATTTTATCTATCATAATTAGCAAACAATGCCCTCATCATCCAAGACTTGAAACACTACCTCCAATTATTCACACTCTCTAAATAAATCAATGCTTCACCACTAGAGACCACCTCCAACATGCCATAGTAGGGTTTTAAGACCCTATTCATGAAATCTATAAACATAGTCGGTGCATAAGTCAACCAAAAAAGTCCAACAATACTCAAATACTCACCCCCAGTCCGGAAAGACAATTAGGAATATCACCTACGCTCATCCTCACTTGGAGACAAAACCAGAAACAAAGGTCAAGCTTAGGGAAGTGACTAAGCCATTGTAGTTGACCAAATGAATTGACCATCCTCAATCACCATATTACAATCTTTCAGGTCCTACACTCATTAGAATCACAATATGCAAGTAGCCAAACCACCACAAGGCCTCCAAGCCATCAAGCTAGGCTCAACCAAAATCTCAAGACTAGACCCCATGCAATACAAACATAACAACCCCTAACCTATTCTAGCAATGATAGACTCACATAATCATACCGTACTAGCAAAAAAAGAAAAATGAAAGGTGAAGTAACCCTTGAAACCATCAAAGCATGCACAAAAACATCAAGAAAAGCCTTTAACATACTGGTAACATCATCGGGCACCTCTTCCCCTCCTTGCCTTCTTTGAAGAGCATAGAACTGATTACGTCTTGGAGCATCCCCTTGATCAACATCACCACCTCTACCCTTTTTGCACCTATGAGGACATTTTATTATCTTGTGACCTCCTCTCCACTACCATAACAAGCATTAGTCTTCTTCAAGCACAGGCCATGATGGCATCTTCCACGTTTTGGGCATCTATCATAAAGTACCATACTACTACTACCTTTGAGACTTTGGAACTTTCCTTCACAACGGGCCCTCTTAGCCTCCTTACCGCTCCTCTTCCTAAACTTTTCCTCGTCCATTTGTTTGGCATAGGTTATCAAGAAAGCCAAATCCATGTCACTAACCAACATAGCAAACCGGCACTTCTCACTCACTAATTCGGAGACACCTATCACGAACTTGTTCATTCTAGCCCTTGGGTCGGCAACCAAGTGGGGAGCATATTTGGAAAGTTGATTGAACTTGAGGGCATACTCCCTCACACTCAAGTAACCTTGTTTCAAATTCAAGAATTCTACCAATTTGGCTTCCCTATGCTCAAGATGGAAGAACCAATTAAGGAAGGCCACTTTGAACTCCTCCCAAAGTACCACATTGTCAACCCCCTTCTCTTCCTTCCATTGAACAAACCATATTTGTGCTACCCCTTTGAGTTAGTAGGCCGCCAACTCTGCCTTTTCCTCGGATCTAACTCCCATGATAGCCAATACCTTGCAGACCTCAGAAATGAATATTGAGGGTCCATTTCAACCTTTGACCCATAATATGCTAGCTGATTCATCCTCATAAAGTCCCTCACTTGAGATACTAAAGTAGGAGCATGAGGGGCTTGGGCCCCTTGGTTGGATTGGTTAGCCACAATATGGGCTAGCAAAGTGAGAGCATCCCAGAGCTCTCCATTAGCATGTTGCTCCTCGGGAGTGGGGGCTCATCTTCCTCTTGTGTTTGGCATGATCTAGCATATCAATAAATAATTGTTAGGGGGAATTAACCTTAACTCTATAGCATGACATTGACCATGAAGAAGGGAAACATTTCCTAAAACGTCGCATAGCCTCTTACTCATAGTTGTGGTGCACAACACAACCATGAATAAGACTCTAATCAATGCAGTGTGTTAGACTCTGAGGATATAACAACCTAGTGCTCTACAATCATCTTTATCACGACCCAATCCCATGGCCTAGATGTGACTGGCGAATGGAGAACCCGAAGGAACCCCAAACAAGCCTCATAGCATTTCATGACACATCCTTGGTCGTGAAAGCAATTAAAATCTCAATAAGAGATAAGAACAAACAAGGGGAATTGGGACTAAGGATAATCTTCCATATCACAATCATCTAGAACAAGAAAGTCAAGGCTCGTAGCATGGATACATGACATGTCCAACAACACCTTTACTACATTAATAGGAGCAGGGGACAAGATAAGCAATCGAGCTCACCATCATAGTCAAAATATACATAAAAGAAAGATAGTTTTAGAACATAACATGAGATCATAAGCAACGTCCCCAGAGTGGAGGACTCACCAACAAGCTTGAGTGAAACCGTGCTAGCCACATGAGTGGAGATGCTCAAGTGGGGTTCCGATTCCTACATGGTAACATCATGTAGGCATAGAGTATGTGTTAGTATATTTGAATGTACTAAGTATGTAGGATACAATGCAATAAGAGATAGGAATTATAGGCAAAAGGCATAGTCGTAAGCATGAATAGCATACTAATAGTATGACATTTATGAATGATACTTGAAGCAAAACATGCTTATATATAACATATTACATAGATAAGAAGAGACCATCAACATAGACCAAGCAACTAATACTCGGAATCCAAGGCTTAACACCTCCTTGGTAGTGATCGAGGTACTAACCCCTCAACAAGGTTAATGGACTTAACACCCTCTATGAAAGTGGTCAAGGTACCAACCCCTCAACAAGGTTAATGGACTTAACATATAACACTATTGAAGCTTATCATGAAATTAAAACATACACAGCATAATTTCATCATCATAAAGTTATATATCTCATATGCCAAGAATTAGGCCTTCAACAACTCAAGAATCATAAACCGGACATTTTATCAAACAGTTGGCGGGTGTGTAGTGTAAGTATAAAATCATGCAATTCCAGAGTGAAAATATGCAAGTAAATATAATATAAAACTATCAATCAATACTTGGTAATACCCTCAAGCAATATACATCAAAATCCTTCATCAAATTTCACAATAGATCTTAGATCCATCCATAGCTCAAAAGATGCTAAAACAACCACCATTTCATAAACTCCAACATAGCGTACAATGATTTTCATTATAAATAATACCCATGAGTAAATCAACTTTAAATCATGTAATTTTTTTTAAAAGGAAGCTTGAGCATCATGGGTGAAAGGAACCCATGAAAGAAACCCACATACCTGAGGTTTTGGAGAAGCCTTGAAGAAGATTGGAGATAGAGAATTAAAGCTTGGTTGAATTCCTTAGGATCTGCAGAGGGTTTTGGAACTGAAATTTTGAGAGAAATATAAGACGAAGTATTTGAGTGAGTATTGGAAAATGTCTTGGATGATATGAGGGTGAAATAAAGTTAAGTATAGGCATTTTCACGTTTGAGAAACTTAGGCCCAAGACTTAAAAGTCTTGGAGTGAGTAAAAAACAACAACAACAACATACCCAATGAAATCACACAAGTGGAGTCTGGGGAGGGTAGATTTTACGCAGACCTTACCGCTACCTCATAGAAGTAGAGAGTTATTTCCTAAATTGGAGTGAGTAAAAAAATGAAAAGAAAATAGCCAGGGGTGCATCGCGCAAGCAATGCTAAAAGCTCATCGGAATTCGACATCTTGAAATTTTAAATTGTGAATCGCTCACTCTAAAATCGGGGTTAGACCCACGTTTTCGTAAATTTGAACCCCTGAACAAGAATATGAAGTCAGATTTTTTATATCACGCACGAATTTTGAGATATTTTGAAATTGCTTCTCTGGGCACTTACAAGGCACATTTTCGAGCACTTTTTGGGGTCATTATAATTCCGTCAAGAATCAGTTTAGATATCAAGGAACAAAATTTTCACAAATTTTGAGAATGAAATCAGCCAAAACAGCAAATTTACCTCAAAATGCACACCGAATCCCAAATTTGACTCACGGCATTTCTTGCAAAATTCTGAGTCACGTAGACCTTTAAATCATCAAAAATAAAGCTAAATTGCAATTTTTATGAGCTGATAAAGTTGGAACTGAAGGCTAGTTTGTGGGGGTGAAGGCCATTATATAGGCCACCCCTATGGCCTCCATAAATGCGAACTAGGCTCCGCGAACACAAAGTTGTGGGGAACTATCCTTCTCTGCAAATGCAGAGCTTTGCCGTATTCCACTTCAAGATTGCGCCAGTACCCTCCGTAAATTTGGAGGATTAATTTTGTTGGTGCTGCATTAGCCAACTTAAAAACTTCCCGGGGGCATCCATTATTCGTTTTTATGCAAAAGAATAATGCAACCACATAGATTTTGATGTTTCGGATCTAACAGTGCAATCAGAATAGACCATTTTATGAAAAATGAGGGTCCCTGTTCTTTTCAACTAATTTTAGCTAAAGGAATTGATGAGGTCAAAACGCAATCGGATGCCCTCATCATATTGGATTGTTCTCGACATTTCGAAGCTGACCGTGCCTATAGATTTCCATTTTGAGCACGTTTGGCTAGGTTTTTATAGAAATGCACTTTTTAGCATCCAATTGCACTCATTTTACAAGTTTTAGCATAAAATCATACTGGGACCCTTCATCCTTGGACCAACCATCCTCCTAGCCTAAATCGACCATTTTAGAATTGATGGAACTGTCAGAATCTCATTAACTTCTCGCTAACTAGCAAACTCGCACAATTCACAATCAAAACACCCTTTAACCATCCCAACAGCCCCAATAGGTCATAAAATATCTAAGGTTACTATACAGAAGCTTTAAATAGCAAAAATATCACATAGACGTAGAATTGACATAGAGGGTCATTACAACGCATACCAAACTATAGACCAATTCGATATCTTATACATACAATTTTGGATACACTGCAATTACTTACTGCATATATACTAAGTTATTAACATATAAATAACAAATATATGCAACATATATATACATGAACAACATCAATATTAACTTAGTATACTTATCATTTTAATACCATCCATGTACACAACACACACACACATATACATGCATACAATACTCAAACTCATAACATTTCAAATCAAGAAAAATCAAGGTTTACTTTATTCAAATAATAAATGATAAATTAGAGGAAACAAAATCAGAGTTTGATTCTTCATCTGGCCGGTATTGACTATATGAAGATGATACCATCTTACCCTTCCATTTTTTAGCACTTTGATTAGCCAATTCAATTTTTTATTGCCTTTTCTCTACCTGCCAATTTTTCATTTTCCCTTTCGACTCCTAATCGAGTAAATTGACTAGACTTTTCTTGGGGCTTCTTCATTGGGGTTCGTCTCTCTTTGTTCGGAGACTTGGTGTTCTTTACTAGAGTTTGATTTAGAATTTGGAAGCTTGGGGGGTTCTATCTCTACTTGTTCCTCTAATAACATAGAGTTTTTTTCTAGGAGTAACTAAAGTATTATTTTATTTTATTTTGCATAATGTCAAGGAATTAATTTAAGTTAGCTAAGATGAATAGTGTTGAGCAGAGGTTTTTTTTTTTTTTTTGCTTTTCATTAATGGCGGATTAGACAAGGCATAGAGGGAAGAGGAAGAGACTCAGTTACATTGGGAGAGATGCACGGAAAATTTTGATGATAATGTTGATTGAGAGAATTACAGCTGATTGATACTAATGACAAAAAAGTGCATATTTTAATAATAACAAATTCCTTAATTAGAGTATTATTGTACTTTATTTCTTTCTATGATGGAGATAGTCGCACGTAATGATAGATCATGGCCATATTATTAAAATCTTGGGTAAGAATGGGGCGACGATTTGTTGATACAAGAAGAAAGTTCTGTAAAAGCAATGGGAAGAATTGCACAGATACCAGTGAATAAGGCTTATTTGGGTCGTATTGTAAATGTCCTAGCTAAACCTATTGATGGTAGAGGTAAATTCTCAGGTTCATGATTTTGATTAATTGAATATGCTGCCCTGGGTATTATTTCGCTTCATAAGGGATTCTAAATATGTTTTTATATATTTTTACTTAGACATAAATATTATTAATAAAATAAAACTAAATATTAAAACCTAAAGCTAGTCTGTTATAACTTGAAATTAAAATGTTAAAAGTTGTAATTATAAAATATTACCTCTAAAATATGTAGTAAATATCCTTAAATTGATGTGCGGAGAAATTCTTACAAAACAAAAAAAGACTTTGGGCTTTACGAAAAATCAAATTCAGGCCCAAATCCACCTGACCTATTTCTAATAAAAGAGGGTTGCTGCATTTTTGGGCTCTGGCCCATTTCTGCCAAAGGACTATAACAACTGGTAAATATGGCCACTGTAATACACAATGGATATTTCCTATATATTGAATGTATAAAGTTATATACCGGATGTATACAACCCATATCTCTCGTCCGAAATCTGCATAATAGCTTCCTCATAACTTGAAAAAGTTTAACTCGACCTGAGACTCACTAGCATGCAAAGATGGAGCCCAAAATGGACTCGGATGGAATTTCATGCATCAAAAGATGAAGTAAATATAAGAATCAATATATTTAGTTGATCACACAACCTTAACCAATTGCATGGAAAAAATGCATCAAGCCACAGTATTAAAGTCTAAAATTTCAACATAACAATTTTAGGCAAGTATAATAGAAGAGTGATCTGTTCATTGAGGAGAACATGAGACTAATCCTCCATAGAATACAATGAAAGGTTGACATGACATGGCTTCTAAATTATAACAGTAAAAATAGACTAATAACAAATATAGGTCCAACAATACGTAATCATTAAAAAATCAATTGAATTAAAGTTGTAATTCTACACAAAAGTAACTACTACTCATGTTGAATACTAATAAGTAACCAGGTTGCCAATAAATCGGTATGTCCAATCCTTTAGCATTTAATCATACATTATTAAAAACAAAAAGTCAACATTTACAGCAAGCAAGTTGAGGAACTAGGAACAGTGTTTAGATAAATATGTTTTCATGACCTATCAAACCCAACAAAAGTAGCCGTTATGCTATATATGATTTATACAGAATAGAACATCCCTGATTAAATTACTTAAAAAGAAAAACCCAAGGAATCATAGTCTCGCTGGAAAAGAGATTTGAAAGGAAAGAGTATAAGCAGGAGACTAAAATTAACTAAAGATACACAAATCAATACTATACATTGGAAGGACACATACATGAACCCGTTTAGATAATAGGACAACATCGCAAATGTATTAGGATGTATTCTAGTATCATTCTAGCAGCCCTCAATGTAAAACTGTCACAACTTGGGCGTAGGGTCTAGACGTGACACGGCGAATGGGAAACCCAAAGGCAACCCAAACAAGTCTCTTAGCATATCCTTTGCACATCTCTGGTTGCAAGATAATCAACAAGCATTCAACAAATAATTCTAAGGAAATAGGGACTTATGACTCATACTATGAGGACAATTTAGGAGAATAGGATTTGCATGAATCACATAGCATGAAAATACTAAGGGAGGGTCATAATCACGCAAGCTTTGGGGAAGTGGGGACTTGGGACTTTTACCACTTTCCATCATCATTAACAACATCAAATAGCATCACATAAGGGATAAGGTCTAAAGGATAAGTCTCCATTAAAGCTCAACATAGCATAGTGAGTACATAGCATAGCATGATATCCAACAATACCTTTATGCATGATAGGATGGGGGCCAAGACATATCCCCGGTTCACCCTCAACATAAAAAGTAAAGTGCTAGTGTCTCAACATAAGCAAGATAGAAGTAGCATATTGTCCCTGAAATGGAGGACTCACCACAACAACAAATCTTCACGAATCCAAGCTAGCCACGTGGAGGAGGATGAATAGGAGTCCAGTCCTTACATAGTTAGATCATTTAGGAAAAAAGTATACATTATGTCAGGACCCAAGCTTAGGGCATAGGTGTAACACGGTGAATGGGGAACCTGAAGGGGCCCCAAACAAGCCTCTAAAGCATACATGGCATATCTTTGGTTGCGAAAGCATATTTAAACAACAAACACATAAATTCTAGGGGAAATGGGACTTTGGACTCAAGCTATGAGGATGTTATAAGGAAGAGGATTAGCATGATCACATAGCAAATAATACCTAAGGGACAGGTAAGTATGGCTCACGCTATGGGGAGAAACAGGGACTTAGGACTTCCATCTCAACAATACAACAATCATCAACACATAGAAGGGAATAAGGGACTAAGAGATATTTTCAATAATACATAGACCTAATGGGAGCCGAGCTCATAACATACAAATCTATTATTAATAACATTCTTATATGAGTGAAACGGGGGACAAGACACCTCTTGGGCTCACCCTCAAAAGATAAATATATGTAAGTAGACAAGTCTTAACTAAAGTATGAAAGTAAGTGAATGTTGTCCCCAAAGTGGAGGACTCATCAATAGCAATCTTGAACAACCCGTCTAGCCACATGGAGGAGGAGGATGGATAGGAGCTCTAGTCCCTACATGGATCATGTAGGAAAAAAGTATGCGTTAGTACTTGAAATATACTAAGTATGCGGGGTGCAAATGCAACAAGGAACATAATTTATAATCAAACAATCTCCATAATCATAAATAACAGATACAAGTTCAATATGCCATGAATGATAGATGCTTAGTCCAAATATGCATGCAGAATCATCAAGTCACAAGATATGTCATACATAGGTGGGAAAGTACCATAATCGACATGTAAGACCAAGCGAGCTACTACTTGAAATTCTGATGTTCACTCCACACCAAACAAGGAGTGGTCTACTTTGCCAAGGTAAACCAAACACTCACCTTACAGTACGGTTTTTTCTAAAAATGTCTCCTTATATTCCCTTACCTTATAACATAGCCTTTTTGATAAGTGTCATCAATTATCCTTACCTTATGGCATTGCTTTTTTGATAGGTAGAAGCTCATATAGGGAATCATTAGCATGAACCTATGGTGGTACATAGATTAGTGACAATGGGAGATTACAAAGGTCCTCTTGGTGCTAGATCACAATCCCTCATAATACTTGAATCATAAGCATAGTTACATTAATCATAGTCTCAGAACATCATCATTTACTTCTCTTAGTAGCTCATTAAGACGTAGCTCATTAACATTAAAGATAGGACTTTACATCATTTTTAACATTCATATCATTCTCATGAGCTCATAGCATACTTGTTGGCCCTCTTATTAGTCTCGATATGTGTGACATACATATATTTCCATATGGCATTCATCAGCACAAGAAGCTTTGTACACAACTTTAATTAAACATGGGGTGGGGGTATCTATATATGCTCAAATAATGCAAAAGTCAAGATTTAGGACATGAGAAGAGTAAACAAAGTCTTTTTCAAATCATTCAAAGTAACCCATCATAACAAAGTAAAGCTTAGTTAGAGCTTCCTTAATCCCCATAAAAATCCATGAATTTCACATGGCATTTCAATACAATATAATGTACAAAGGTAGAATACCATAAATTACTTCATAACATCATCATATAGAAGAGTTCATAAAATTTGCATAAATTTTCATGACTAGATGAGAAAGAGGAATGGTTAATCTTTGTGGAGCAAAGGTCTCTACAAATCAAAATCCATATAGCTTGGTGTGATTGGGGATGAAAATCTTATTGAAGAGTATAGGAAATCTGAAACCCTAGCTTGGACTCTTTTTTTGAAGACCTTGAAAAACTTAGAAGTATTTTAGAGGAGTGAGACTTAGGGTATTCTGAGAATGATGTGGAATGGAGTGAGTTTGGCATGTATCAGGTTGGAAAAGGCTTAATTGGGGGCTAAAACGATGTAACTTAGGCTTAGAATATTGGAAAAATGACAAAACTACCCCTTCTTGGAAGCTATCGGATAGGACAATGAGAACTCGATTATGGGTCGTAATCTATTCCACGGGTCCTGAAAAATGGGGTCTCTTCTGGTAACTTTTTGGACCCTCAAAAAATTTTTACGAATCACAATCCATGATATAGCTTATGGCCTGTCAACTAAAGTATGAGCCGTACTGGTATCTCTTACTCTAAACTCTAGAAAATCAATTTCACCAAGAACACCCTCCATTCAACGAGCACAACCTACAGCCCGTGGAACAACTTATGGCTTATAGACCCCTTCGTGAAAGCCAATGGTACTTTGAAAAATTTCAGATTTCATTTCTTAGGCACTTTTACACCTTCCAACATGTGGGGCCTTACACATTAGTACTTGGAATGTGGTAGTATGTGAAATGCAATGAAACAATAGATAATAAGCTTCATAAATAGGATGCATAGTCATATACAATGAAATATAAGCTCAATATGATATACATGAATATGCTTTGATGAAAACTTGCATGGAACATAACTTCATAATATCATACATGTGTGGGAGAAAACTGTAACTGACATAGACCATGTGAGCTACTACATGGAATCTAATGGCCTCCTTCTATTGGGAAAAGGCCAATGCACTTCTTCCATTTGAAAAAGGCCAATGAACTACCTTCCATTGGAAAAAAAGGAAATCTACTTGACAAGGTAGAGTTCCAAACCTTACTAACTTCGCAATTACATCTTTAATAATCACAATGGCTTACATGGATCCACTAGCCTAAGGATAGCCTACAAGGGCTCCTAAGGTGGCGCATGGTTAATGAGAAGAGGAGACTTTATATAAGGACCCCTTGTGTTGAGCCCCCACCTCCTAGTCCATTCTGTGCTAAGTCATTCCCACGGGATACATTTGAAAACATATTCATAATCATAATCATCATAAACTTGAAAGCATAGCTTTAACATCGTATACATGTAGGAGTAGCTCGTCTTAACATAACGTAGCTTTGAGGGACTAAAAACATCATAACTTTAACTTTCACAAGCTTTTATAGCATTTATAACTTTCATAACTTAAATTGAACCCTCATCTTTTGGAGATCATGTCTCCCCTTTGAAACTTTGATATGATAATTGGGTGGATCTCATGCAATGATACTATAAATCAAGTAACTCAAGAGGACTATGCATCAAGTAACATTTTCTTAAATTCAAGAGATCTTTTCATAGGCGTTTCACCCAGATTCAATCAGGGGATCGGATTGATTATAGAAATATGAGTTTAATTAGTCAATTTATTATTGAACAAGGAAAATTATTATCAAGATATGTGAACAGATTGACTTTGAAACAACAATGATTAATTACTCTTGCTATAAAATAAACACCAATTTTATTTTTTTTTTACCTTTTCTCAATAATGAAAAAAAATTGAAAAAACTAAGTCGATTGCTGGAACTACTGGTTTTAAAGCCTGAAATAAATAGGCTTACTTTTTCTTCACTTGAATGATAATTATTGTAATTTATCAATTTAAATCAGTCTTAAAACAACCCACCACAATCATACATATCATCTCAATCATGAAAGTCATCTTATAAAATCATCAATTTCATCATGACATAATAGTATCATAACTTCCATAGATTAAATCTTATAAAAGAGGTTTAGGAGAAAACCCTTGAAGTCAATTTGTGAAATTCCATGTAATAAATGAAAAACTTTGACATAATTCATGCTTAGTAGAATTATGAGAGTGTACCCATAAGGAAATAATTTGAAACTTGAAGAATTTTTAAAGATAGGTTTTTGGGACTCCATGGGTGGAAGAACCCATGGATGAAGACCCACATACTTTTTAGACCTTGAAACTTGAAGGAGATGACTTGAAAACTTTAAGAATCCCTTTTTGAAGCTTTGTCTTCAATAGAGATGACTTGATATTCAAGAAATTGAAGATATTTAATGGGGATTTTTAGAGCGAAGTTTGAGAGGATATGGGGGTGTTTAGAGAGAAGATTAGTTTTAAAAATAAGAGATTTTTCATGCAATTGCATATACAAAGGTGTCAGGATAGGTCCCAACTAACTTTTCAGGCAAGAAAAGAAACTAGAAAAAATTGAATGATGCAGTACCAGGGTCGCGATGCGGACTTGTCATGCACCCTATAGGTTTTTGAAATTTCACTCAAAAAATTATTTTTCTGTATGGATGCCCTAAAAATTGAAGGTGACCTTTTTCCCACACAATTTGCCTCTTGAACAAAAAAACAAAGTTGGATTTATGAAATAACGCATAGAGTTTAAGACATACACCTAATATATCATAGGGTATTTTCGAGCTACATTGAGGGGTGTTGTAATATCTCCCTCGTAGGAACATTGGTCCACGAACGTAATGAAACTATGCGTACCATAAATGCATCAATGCAACGTAAACATTACTTTAATAAAAGCTCAAAATAATGCATTAAAATGCCATTACAACATGATACCATGAGTATAAATGTCATTACCTGAAATTCGAGTGTGATGGCACTCACCTTGCTCACCCAAGCAAGTCATCCAAAAACCTAAATAACTCAAATAATAAATAAGAGGAAGAAAGATAGTCTAATAAGATATATAGGCATAAGAATTGGTGTCACATGTACAAGTCTCTAAAAATGGTACACTCAAATGAAATTGTCTAAGTGTCTAGTCCTCAAATAAAGCAAAACATAAAAATGGAATCCTCTAAGTCCTAGTGATGATATAAAAAGCTACCTCACGAATGATCAGGAAGCTCGATCCTGCAGTGAAGAATATTAGCAAGAGGAACCAGGCTCAAAACCTATAAAAATATAGAAAAGGGATAAGCACCAAATAACAAGGTACTCAGCAAATGGAACTAACCTAAGGTAAAACAATGAAGAACAGAAGTACTACTTAACACTCAACCAGATAACGTTGAACGATAACCTGCACTCAAAAAAGCCCCAGCGCAATATATATACAATAGAGAGAAATCACAAAGATATAGATATACTCGTCACATAGCATTATACCTTAAAATATCCAACTAATACATAAATCAAATGATACAATAGATATCCAAGCTCATAAGTAATTCATGTAATAATAGCAAGAAAGAGTGATATGAGATGGAGTGAATGCCATGAGATGTGAATAATACGATGCAATGTAAAATAATCATGATATATGTCTGTCCTACGATACACATCCACTAATGGTGCCAGCCGGAACCTACGGGAGACATATCTATCCATGTATTTGCCCCAAAGCGTGAGGCCAGTCCTAGTATCATCAGTGTTACCTGCCACAGAGCATGTGGCCTATCCTCATAATGAATCCATTTCTCATTCCATAGAGCATGTGGCCCGACCCCATGATGAATCGATATCTCATGCCACGGAGCATGTGCCCGGACCCATGATGAATCAGTATCTCTTGCCACAGAGCATGTGGGCCAACCTCATAATGAATCAGTGAAACTCAGTCAAGAATGCACAATAACATAATTTTCACTTATAGTAATAAATAATGTGTTAAAGAGTCCACGTTACAATAAATATATCAATTCAAGTCAACTATCTCAATATACAAGATATAAAGGTCGATCCATTCCAAGCCTATCGCCAAATCTCTAACCCACAAGTGGTACTCAACAAATTCATTATCAATTTATAATGAGCATCAATTTTCAATATTCTCGAAATCTCAATCTTATAAGCAACTAGCTGGAACCATTTCCCATCGGCTTTTCATCACAAATGGAGCATTAAGTAATTCATGTCATCGAGGTACTTTAATCACTTCACATATATCTGTAAACAAGCAAGCTATCCATATTGCACCATTTAGTCCCAATTCATCAATTCTTTTCATTGTCTTTCAATATTTAAGTCTTCATAAATACGATACATGATAATCACAATATAACATACTTCGAATAATATCTCAATGCAAGCATTTAACCCAATATTTCACATAATGAGATTCAATAGATAATTCCATGTGATAATATCCAAAATTCAACAATCGAACCACCGTGCACACTCTCACATTATCAACAATGGCATCACAAGCTTATTCCATAAATTATCTCATAGGCCTAAGTCACAATAAAGGATACTATCTCAGGATTCAAGTCATACATGTCATCATTTTCTTTTTCCCATTACCCAAATTATATACACTAAAATAGTTCAGTAACCCCCAAGTATTCACAAGTATTCACAACCCACAATTATTCCACAAGTAAAGGAATCACAATATTTATAATTACCCAAATCTAAAATCCCATGCTCAAGCCTACAATAGTATAATTCTATCCCATTTCATGTCACAATCACCCAAGCACATTCACATGAGATAATACAAGGTTCAATTATACTTAACTAAAAGTTAGAAGTCCGTTTGCCTTAGAAAAAGTCTCGAATCAAGTCAAATTCAATGCTTTTCCCTTTCTGTAATACTTCAAATCACCAAAATCTATTCAAATATATTACCATAATCACATAACAAATCTAATGACACTAAAATCAATCAATTCGAGTGAAAAGAGAAAAATGGTCAAAAATTCCATACTAGAAAAAGTATCTAAAAACTAAAATTTATTACATAGGAATGTTCTCCAAGTAATAAGGACTTCAACAGTGAAAACCATTTCAAAAATGCAGTTAAAATGAGGTAAAAAAATCACCAAATCATCATTTGAAATGAAAGTCCAATTCCAAAATTCTAAATTAAATAAATAGTTAGAAAATAATTACCCAATAGATTTGCCTAGAAAAACCTTGAAGAATCTCTTGAAAACGAAGCTTGAAGTGTTGAAAATGGTGAAAAATTAATTAAGCCCATCATTTTAAAATTAAAACTGTTTCAGGCATTTTTTTTCTCCGCGAATGCCGAGTACAAATTAAGTATACCTTCGCATAGTCCACGAATGCGAAGTACAAATCATTTATACCTTCACGAATGCGGAGAAAATTCTGTGAAAATGGAGCACAAATATGTTATACCTCTGCAAATGTGGAGTACAATTCAATTATACCTTTACAAATGCAAAGAAATGTCCACAAATGCAGAGTACAAACTTACACCAGAGACAATTGCAAGATAGCACAAAATCACACAATGGATCCTCGAGTTTAGTTTCGAACCCTGTGAATAGAAACCAAACATGAAACCGTACCAGAAACAACGTTTCGGACTCAATGAAACCGTCAGCATTTGAACTCAAGTCCTCCTTGGTTTGAAACCCGAGAAAGATCATTTAAACTAGTTTAGGACTCAAATACTCAAAATAATCTTGAAAGATCTAAACTTTTCAACGAAGTCATTTCTAGCATTAATTTCACCATCCAAAACCACTGAAACTAATGAAATTTCAATTCAAGCCTCCGTACTTTGAATGTTGAGCAAATTCAAACTATGATGCAAAATGAACTAAAAATGCAAGCTTATATCTAAAATCTTCATTCTAACTCTGAATTCAATTCTGTAAGTTCTCTTAGACCAGATTTGGCATTTGAAGCTAATGGAGTCGATAAAATCGCATTTCGACACTCAAAACTCAAAATGATCACTTAAAATTTCCAACTTTAACCTTTAAAAACTCTTTCCTTAGCAAAACTCCAACCTTTTAAAAGGTTTTCAAAATATGACTTTTTAGACGCAACCAAAAATGACAGAGGGCAACTTTTGGGAAAGGCAAAATGATAATTTTATCAATAATGTAGAAAATGACGTTTGAGGTCTTTACAATGAATGCATGCAACTTGACTCTAAGGGCTGAATTACAAGACTTGACATCTTAGAAATGATCATCTTATTACCTTAGGCTTGAGTAGAGTGGAAAAGATAGGGATATGATTTCATCATGTCCGCTTCTCCTTCCCAAGATGCTCTTTCAACCTGTTGGTTCCTCCAAAGGAATTTAACCGACACTACATCTTTGTTCCTCAATCTCTTTACTTATCTATCTAGTATCTCCTACGGAACTTCTTCATATGTCAAATTCTCCTCAATATTAACACCTTCCAATGGAACTACAGAATTTGGATCTCCCATGAACTTCCTCAACATTGATACATGGAAAACTGGATGAATTATGTTCATATATAATGACAAATCTAACTCATATGCCACCTTACCAACCCCTGTCACAATCTTGCAAGGCCCTACATATCTAGGGCTTAACTTTCCTTTTTTACCAAATCATACCACACCTTTCATAGGTGACACCTTCAAATAAACTAAATCATAAACATTGGACTCAAATAAACTAAATCATAAACATTGGAGGTAAATTGAGTACCACAATCCAGAATAATGGACAATGGAATCCCATGCAACCTCACCAGGTATCGAATATATAACTTGGCATAATCCTAGACACCAAAAGTAATCTTTACTAGCAATAAATGAGTCAATTTTGTCATTTGATTCACTATTACCTATATAGAATCATAGTGCCTCTGGTCTTAGGTAGCCCCACTACAAAATTCATATTAATATCTTCCCACTTCCAAGTAGGAATATTAATATCTTGAGCCAAACCAACCAGTTTTTCATGTTCCACTTTAACTTGTTGACAATTGGAGCATTCGGCCACAAATTTAGCAATATCCTTCTTCATTCCATTCCACAAATACACTTTCCTCAAATCTCTATATATTTTAATGGTACCAGGGTGAATTGAGTAGGAAGACTTGTGAGTCTCCTACAATGTCAAGTTTCTCAACCCATCAACATCCGGTACACATAATCTCCCTTGATAACGAAGCATCCCATCTCCCCCTTGTGAGAAGACCTCTATCTTTCCTTCCTTCTCCAAGGCCTTCAACTCAATCGAGGAGGAATCAAGATCTTGTTTAGACTTAACATCCTCAATCAATAACGATTCAGAGTCACTTATCACCATGACACCACCATTCTTAGCCTCATTCAACTTTACCCCCCAAATGACATTCATGCATGATGACCAATACCATAGGGGTGCCCATATACTCATGACCCAAACTTTTAACTAATTGGGCTAGATCACTTTAGTAATTTATAAGCTTGTAACATAGGCTCATGGGACTTTGATATGGTATTTTGGACAACTAATGACTAAAGGCCAACCTTGAACCATGCTTTTCAACACTTTCGCCTTACCAACTCAATCATTTCCACCTTATTCCCCCTTTTTTTTCTTCATATTTAAGCTTTTCTAGGTATTTTCTCCTCATTTTCAGCTTTTGCCTCATTTTCACACATCATTTTGCTTGTTCAACTCAATCTAAGGCATCTTTTTCTCTTTCTTTCACCTGGTACATAATTTTCTTCTCTTTCTTCACATTCCCAACTCACCACCTCATTTTTGTTATTTTACCCCTACACTAGCCATCCTTAACTTACGCTTTTGGCCTATATCGAAGTGCACGATATTTATTTCCCTGACCAGGGCAACTTTTGGTAGCCACCCTCAACTTAGGCTTTTTGCCTAAACCAAGGTTCACAATGCTCAAAGATAGACCAGGGCCAATTTCAAGGTATTTCACTAGACAAGGTTAGGCTAATCAGGAGTTAAGAAAGACCTGGTACATATAAGGCTTAAATATTTGGAACAAGGGATGAATTTCTCATTTGGTTGGTCATTTTAGGCAAAAGTGGACTAATTCAAAGAACAAGGGCCTAAGATCCCTTCCTAATCCATATAATATCCAATCCAACTTAGAGTAACAACGCAAGTTCTGAATCAGCACACAATGCAAGAATATAACAAAATCAGCTCACACACACATGGCATTGAATCCATAGTCAACAGAAACTCACAAATCATGCTTCATATATTAAATTGCCCTCACTTAATCAAAACAAATATTGCCAATCATTCAAAATGCATGGTTGCAATATAACTACTACTCAAAAATTTTAGTAGGTACCAACTTTCAGAATATTTCGTAAAACATCAAAAACAAGGTACATGCCATAAGTTCAAGTACTACATACAACAAATATCATCTAAGATATCCTAAACAAACCAGTACAACAAAAATTAAATATCTATGAGGAAAAATAACACATGCAAGAAAACCTCGGGATCAAAATTTAGGGTAGCTATGGACCAAAATCTACTCAGACTTCACCCTAGTCCATAACTACCCACACCCCATTGAAATCTTTAAGCATTGTCCTCAATGCACCAATTAAGTAAAAATATAATAGTAGGGGCTAGAAAACATACCTCAGCGCCTAAGCGCCTATCCACCTTGGGTTGCCTTGCAAGCAGCGCCTGATTTATAGTCACGGCATGACATAGACATCTTGAGTACTTAGACTTCCCCAAGATCTCATTCTTCAACAGTCTTGATCTCTTCTACATTTCCAAGGTATGGCTTGACTCTTTGGTTATTTACTTTCTAAGTGCCTCCATTTTGTCTCTCCAATTCAATGGCCTCGTGATCAAAGATGTGTGCTACCCGTAAGGGTCCCAACCATTTAGATTTGAGCTTCCCATGAAACAACTTTAATCTGGAATTGAAAAGTAGAACCAAGTCCCCTGGTGTGAATTTGCAGTTTTCTATGTGGCAGTCATGTTGGATTTTTATTCTTTGCTTATATAAGGTTGAGCTCTCATATGCTTTTAATCGAAATTCATCCAGCTCGTTAAGTTGGCTTAGTCTAGAGGTAGTTGTATCATTCCAATCTAAATTCAACTTCTTCAATGCCCACATTGCTTTAAGATGAAGTTCCACGGGCAAATGACATGCCTTTCCAAAAATAAGTTGGTATGGGGACATAAAAATAGGTGTCTTGAATGTTGTCCTGTATGTTCATAATGCATCATCCAGCTTTTGGGACCAATCAGTGTGGTTTGCATTCATAGTTTTAGATAAAATCTACTTGATTTCCCTATTCGACACTTCCACTTGCCCACTTTTTTGAGGATGATAAGGCATCGCCACCCTGTATTTCACTCCATACCTTTCAAGAAAAGCTTTAACGAGTCTATTGCGGAAGTAAGAACCTCCATCACTGATGATAGCCCGAGGAGTACGAAATCTAGGGAAGATGTTTCTTTTGAGGAAAGTTGTGACACTTTTATCCTTATTGTTAGGTAGAGCTACGGCCTCCCCACTTGGATACATAATTGATAGCAACTATGATGTACATGTTTCCATGTGAACTAATAAATGGTCCCATGAAATCTATCTCCCACACATCAAATAACTCAATCACAAAAATAGGATTCAGAGAGACCTCATGCTTGTGCATAAACCCACCTTCTCTTTGTTACCTATCACAAGCTTTGGCATAGTCATGAGCATCTTGGTGGATTGTGGGCCAATAATACCCACATTATAAAATCTTGTAGGCTATTCGAATACCAATTTGGTGTCTACCCACTATTGACGCGTGGCATGCTTCAAGTATGCTCATCATTTCCACCTCAGGCACACAATGACGAATAATCTCATC
>JAABOM020000007.1:11131697-11171080 GCA_011800125.2 Solanum clarkiae
GGGTTTTCAAGTATCAAAGAAAAGTATTATTTTAAAAATCAAAGTTTTACATATTGAGAATAAAGATGATGATTTTTCTATTCATTGATGAAAAGTTATTTAAACTAATATTATATATGTATTTTATTGAGTTCAAAGAGTTCTATTTTGAGGAAAATATTTTGATGAGATGATGCATGTTTTGATGAGCTTGAGTAAGTTGAGGATGAGGAGTACATGTTCTGTTATATGCATGAGATGAACATTTACTAATCATATGTGCTAAGTAGGATTTTTTTGTGATTTAACTAATCGTATGAGTTGGAGTCTTATATAGAGGCAGTTTGAGTCTTGAGTCGCATTGCATGAATGAGGGTCCTGAATTATTGAGTTGTTGAGTAATTGAGTTGAGCAATTGAGAACTGAGTTGATTTGATTGAGATGAGTCAAACATATTAGTTTGAGTTAATTTTCATAAGCATATTTTAGCCTTTAAAGGAGTATTGAGCATCGAGTTGGGTAAGAGAAAACACCCTAGAACTACGTCGCTCGCGTAGTATAGTGGTGCAGTTAACTGTGACGACTCATATCCCAATAGATGGACATTCTCTTTGGATCCGAGAGTGAGGGAGAGGTTGACGTGCTTTACCTTGGCAAGGTTAGGATGGGCGTGGCAACAACGTATGTTTCATTGTGCATCACCGAATTCATGGTTGTGGGGAGAGTTATGTCTTAGAGAAACTTCCAAGAAACCTTGCAATTGAGCATATCATGATTTCCGAACTGAGTTGCATTAAACATTGATTCTAATTCTAAAGCATGATTTCAAACTTTAAAATTGCGTCATTTATCTGAGTTGAGTTATGAGATGAGGATTTGAGTCTTGAGTTGACTCGGTTGATTTGAGTCTGTGCCTTATGTATTTCATGAGCTATTTGACATACCAGTATATTCCACGCACTGATGCCCATTTGGGCCTGCAACATTTTATGATGTAGAGGCAGGTATTAGGGGACTTCAGCAGATACACCATTGAAGTTCAGACCCATGCTTCTAGAGTTGGTGAGCCCTCCTTCCCTTCGGAGGAGCCTTTTTACTTTTACTAAATACTTTATATTCCTTGAGTTGGGTAGCCATGGCTTGTCATGGTACCATCTAGATATTAGAAGTAGAGGCTTCATAGACATTGAGTAGAGGATGGTGAGTATTATTCTTTCCAACTCTTGTTTATTTTGAATTAAGTTTTTATATCAAGACTTGGTTATTCCATTATAATACATTTCCTTAAGTATCATTCTTCCGCTATTGAGTATGATGTTATGACTAGGACGAGTGGTTCGCTCAGGGACTAGAAGTAGTCTCTAAGTGCCGGTCACGCCTAGGGTACCCTCCCGGGGTGTGACAAACTTGGTATCGAAGCATAGAGTTCAAGTGTCCCAGGGAGTCTATGAAGCTGTGTCTTGTAGAGTCTTGTTTATAGGTGTGTCGTGCACCACACTATATAAGTAGGAGGCTATGGACATTAGGTATTGTTACACATCTTTCTTATTCTGATTTGTGCTATAGAGCTATACTCTAGAAAATCTCTCTTCTAAATCGTGCGTTACACATTTGCAAAACATGCCTTCCAAACATATTGTGAACTCAAGAAATGTTGTCAGCACTGAGGAGCTTGAGCCTACTACTCAGCTTACTGCACATACTCGATGGGTAGAAGAGGACAAGGAGGATGAGAAGGAAGAACCTTAGAGCAAAAAGGCAAAGTTCATAGGAAATGAACATAGCAAACATATACAAGGAAACAGAAATAGGCCCCTCTTCCTATAGAGACCTATGAGTTTTGCACTATCACAAGTGGATCCACCCATACCTAATAACAGATACAATATGATGCCATGGAAAAATAAGACCTTCAAGTTCTGGAACCCTTTATCTCGAGTAAGTGTGGCTTGATGTCGTAAAGGAAAGACACCATGTAGAGAGTGTGGTGAACTTCATATGGAGGTGTGTTGGATGGGAATCAATTGTTGCAATAAGTATGGCTAGGTGGGTCACTTCCAAAAGGAGTGTCCAAAGTTGGCCAACAAAGCTCAACACTCTACACTGATGCCGCAAGTTAGAGAAAATCAGAGAGGTGCTGCTTCAGGCACGAGCGAGGCCATAGACCAATTGTGTGTTGCAGTAGTCGCCCAGATCAGAAAAACACTCTAGGGTGTTATTACGGGTATGATTTGGGTCCTTACTCTTGATTGTTTTGTATTGGTAGGTCTTGATGCTATCCCATTGGTTGTGTCCCCTTATGTGGCTAGTAATTTGATTGAACTCCCGAGTGTCTTCCTGAACCTTTTAGTGTATCTACTCTAATTGGTGATACTATTCTGGCTGAGAGGGTCTATAGAGATTTATTTGTGCCGATCCATCATAGAGATGCTATAGATTACTTAGTTGAGTTAATTGAGATGCACCTCAGGCTCTCTTATCCAAAACTTGATGTTTTTGTTATCCATGAGTGAGAAGCTTATGTTTCAGAAAGTTTATTGTTACCATCTAAAAGTGTGATTTGAGTTCTTGTAAACCATGAGTAGAGTTTTCATTCCAGATCAAGGACGACGACAATGGAGAGGAGGAGACTAGATAGTGAGAGAGGTGGTTGATTTAGGCTTGTAACTATAGTTATATGTCTATTAGGTAAGTGATGTGGTGACGATTTAATTCCTATAAGTTTTGTCAAAGAAGTAGTAAGCGACATTTGATTTTATGATGAGGTACAGGGAAAGAATTATTATTAGGATTAGTTAGAGTGTGCTCAACCTAGAAAGAGATTTATGTTGATGTGTTATAGTATTCATACTGTTGAGGGTGAAGTACGAATGTTGAATAAGGGAAAAGAGTGCTTCCAATGTGATAGATCTAAATTAGGCTTATGGTTCCTAAGTGAGATTCCATAAGATTCATCAAGTTATGAGCTTAGTCAGATAAAGAGGTATAATGAATAGGTGAGTGGTACTGAGTTGTGAGAGGGGATGTGTTGACTGAATATTCGCTATGAGATTTTACTGGGTTCATGTTACCAAATTTTTACCTAGTAGTCGTAAATTGGTGTGACATTAGAGAAGTGTGTGATAGATGCACATGTTAGTACTGGACCCTAAACTTGAATTTTGAGGAGTAGTGTTAAAGAAGAGACAGTATCGTGAGAATGATAAACTAAGTTGGAGATTTGCTCTAAGAGGCTTGCCGTAATATATGTTTGAGATGAAGAAGTTGATTTGTGAGAAATGGAATGCTATGGGTAGGGTATAAGTTCCCCTTAGGTAAGACTAGTGAAACGAGGATAGATAAATATATAAGAAGAGGCTTGATATGTGTATCCATAATTGTGGGAAGATGTGTGAAGCTCTAAGTTATGATTGCTATAAGAATCTAGATAGTATATTGGAGTTGTCAAGGAGAAGTAGGTTGATGTAAGCATTCTTATTCAGTGACTAGGTTAATTAGGGCTTATGGATAGATGATGATGAGTTCTCCATTTAATTTATAGGAGCACAAAAGTTGAGCATTAGTGGGCAAAAGAAGAGGTTAGATTGTAAGAGTTATGAAAGAGTAGCTATGTACACCAGTAAGAGTAGCTAATATAGAAAGATTTCCATAGAGACAGGAAGAAGCTAAGAATGGTGTCTTTGAAGGGAGTCTCAGTGGTTATTTATATATATGCGACTATAGTATAACAGAAGAGTTTAAGATATTCTTGTGATAGTAACTCCCCGACCGGTGCAGAGATATGTACTCATAGCCTAGTAAAGGGTATTAATTCGCAAACCTCGAGAGGCGACTCTTGAGCTAAGGGGGAGATAATGAGGTGATGAACCAAAGTAGATCTTGAGTTCTCGATTGTGATTGGGTTGATCAATATGAGACATAAATTCCTTGCCATCTCATATATTCCTTATTCTTTAATTGAGGTGCTACTCTATTCCCGTCTGGTGCATGACTATTATGCCTATGGCCTAGTCCCACATACCACTTGTTCATTTTCATTCACGTTGAGTTTCGAGGATGAGAAACGATAACTTCATTTAATGATTTTGATTTTAGCTAATGGATCCAAGAGTTTCTAGTCCTATGTTGAATGAGATGTGACTTAAGTTCTATGCTACGTATAGTTTTGTGGACTTAGAGTGAGTCTTGATAGACGAGGGAGATTGTACTTCATTATGAATATCCTCAAATAAGATTTCTCAATTGAATTATGCTAATGATCTTTTATTCCAAGCCTTTTGAGTGATCCTGCTTTCCAATCTAGATAGAATTATTGATGATAATAGAGGAGTGATGGTTGATGGGAGAGAATGAGGAGGAGTGAATGTATCCTTATTGTGATTGATGTTCTACTTATGTCATGTAGAGATAGAGATAAGAAAGAGGGGAGAGATTATACCTTATGATGTGCAATAGATAGGTAAGAGCATATGTGTACGTCTTTGAGTGGGAGCTCATTGAATGGTGGAGGTAGAAGTGCTAAGTAGGCTTGAAAATTCTTAAGCTTAGTTGAAGTGGTTGGAGTGATAGGCTTGAATGTGTGGCTGTTATTGTGTGAGTATTGATGATAAACTATCGAAGACTTCACAATAAGGATTTTGAGTAAGGGTAATGAAGTATTGAAAAGGACTAATGGTCTTTTAATGAAAGCCCCTGTGGAAGTATAGAACTGAGCATTAAGGATTAGCCTTGTATGAATATGATCATCTTAGGAATAGCATCTTGAGGTTCAAAAGTACACTTAAATGGAAGAGGAGGAGGTGGTTAGGCAGAGATTTGAATAAGAGCTATGAGCTTGAATTGATGGAGTAGAGTGACATGAAAAGGAGACAATTGAGATGGAGAGTAGAGCTCGAGAGTGTCCATGGAGTCTTGTATATCACGATGGTCCCATTCTCGATTAGAGTTGATAACTTCCTTCTTGAGTCAGAACAATTGATTAATGAGGTCTTTAAATGACACGAAGTGATTGAGTATCGATGTTCCATTCATGCCTAATAATAAAGATGTCTGAGATAATACCTCCATTCTTGATCTGAATGGGTTTGCCTATTCTTGAGCTGATGTATCTATTCCTTGAGTTTGTGTAGAGATTGTTAATATTTATGAGGAGTCGAGAGATTAAATTGATTTAGTGAGTGTTGAGAAGAGTTTGATGGTATTCATGACTTGAGGTCCATCTCCACTCTTCATTTGAGGATGAATAATTCCAAGGGAGAGATAATGTAACACCTGGTAAAATTTCTCAAATATCCCTATAGGAGGGATATGTGCATAACGCTTCTTCCTATACCCTGATGGCAAATCCAAGGTCAAATTTGAGATCAACATGAAATATCGGGTGAGAAATTGGTTTCGATTGATTTCTATAGCAATCATATCAGAAGATAATTTTTCAATGTAAAAACAAATTCTAGTGAGGGTGAACAACAGGTGTGCGATTCACACCTGCAGCGGACATGCACTTAGTCTTGATCCAAAAATTTTCTATGGGGTTAGAAAACTCATTTGGAGAATTTTTGATGAAAAATCCCTAAAAAACACAAGATCCGCATCGTGGACCCATGTTTTCGAGGTGAACTTTTTCTTTTATTTTTTGAGGGGCATTTCAGACTTTCCCTGGAACTTCCTAAACATTAAACATGATCAAATAGGTTATTTCTAGTCGGAAAGGGTTTTCTAAAATCATTCTAAATCCTCTTACGCACAACTTGAGATTAGAGTTCTTGAGAGAAGAAGAGAAGAAGCTAGGGTTCCTAAGGTCAGGGTCAAATACTTGTGGAGAATCGCAACATCCTTCATTCCAAGTATACTTGTGGAGATTAGAGTTCGCTACTCATAGCGTTGGATTGAGTTCATCCACACGCCCCATAAGTTAATTCTCCATAATTGTGTTTGAGTAGTGTTTTACGCAACTTTTTGGATTCTAAATGGATAAATTTCCTCTTTTATTGACTTAGAAATATTTATGCAATTGAGATTATAGTTATTCCTATTTCTTATATTATTGGAGTCGCCATTCGTGGATACTTTCCCATGAACCCTAATGAAGTTGATGATCATGACTATTCTATATATTATTTGATGTTGAGATTGATGGGTTTTCAAGTATCAAAGAAAAGTATTATTTTAAAAATCAAAGTTTTACATATTGAGAATAAAGATGATGATTTTTTTTATGCATTGATGAAAATGATTTGAACTAATATTATATATGTAGTTTATTGAGTCCAAAGAGTTGTATTTTGATTTGTTGATGCGTGTTTTGATGAGCTTGAGTAAGTTGAGGATGAGGAGTACATGTTCTGGTATATGCATGAGATAAACATTTACTATGTCATATGTACTAAGTAGGATTTCTATATGATTTAACTGACCATATGAGTTGGAGTCTAGCATGGAGGTAGTTTGAGTCTTGAGTCACATTGCATGAATGAGAATCCTGAATTATTGAGTTGTTGAGTAATTGAGTTGAGCAATTGAGAACTTAGTTGACTTGATTAAGATGAGTCAAAGAGATGAGTTTGAGTTAATTTCATGAGCATGTTTTAGTTTTGGAAGAATTATTGATCACTGAATTGGGTAAAGAAAATATCCCAGAACTACGTTGCTGGAGTAGGATAGTCATGTAGTTAACTCTGGCGGCTCATGTCCCAATAGATAGGCATTCTCTTTAGATCTGACAAAGAAGAAGTGGTTGACATCCTGTACCTTGGAAAGTTTAGGACGGGCGTGACAATGACATCTATTTCCTTGTGCATCACAGAAATCATGGTAGTGGGGAGAGTTATATTGGTTAGAGAAACTTCTAAGCAACACTTGAATTGAGCATATCATGATTTCTGAATTGAGTTCCATTAAATATTGAGTCTAATTCTAAAACATGATTTCAAACTTTAAAATTGCATTATTTATCTGAGCTGAGTTATGAGATGACGATTTGAGTCTTGAGTTGAGTCGGTTGATTTGAGTCTAAGCCTTATATGTTTCTTGAGCTATTTTTACATATCAGTATATTCCACGTACTGACGCCCATCTGGACCTGCATCATTTTATGATGTAGAGGTAGGTACTAGAGGACTTCAAAAGGCACACCGTTGAAGTTCAGACCCGTGCTTCTAGAGTTGGTGAACCCTCCTTGCCTTCAGAGAAACCCTTTTAGTTTCACTATGTACTTTATTTTCCTTGAGTTGGATAGCCATGGTCTGTCATGGTACTATCTAGATGTTAGAGGTAGAGGCTTCATAGGCATTGAGTAGAGAATGATGTATATTATTCTTTTCCTACTCTTGTTTATTGGAATTTAACATTTTATATGAAGACTTCATTATTCCACAGTCTTTCCTTGAGTATTATTCTTCCGCTATGGAGTATGATGTGACGATGAGGCCAAGTAATTTGTTTGGGACTAGAAATAGTCTCTGAATGCCGACCACGCCAAAGGTACCCTCTCGGGGCGTGATTATGCCTTTAGGCAGTGATCAACCGCTACATGAGAAATTGTGATCTTAGCCATGTTTTGATTACTCTTTAGTCATCTCTCTAGGCTTCATAGTCACTAAGGTATGTTTTAGGATACTATGAAGGTAAAATAAGGCTAAGTATAGGTATTTAGTGGATGGAAACACTGAGACCCAATACTTAGATGTCTTGGACCAAATTAAAATAAAAAAATAGGACCAAAATAACACTACTCCGCATCGCTTAACTCGAATTTGCATTTCTCACATATGAGTACTACAAAAATAGGCATAACTCCTTCATGAGTCTATTGTGGCTAGTAGAGGTCTATAAGGGTTTCCCCATGTTCCTGTTCATGGAGTCTTGTCTTGTGAGCTTGGTTGACCTTAGATTGATAGGTAGGGAGTCTTGAGGTGATTTGGCTATTTGCATAGCATGTTTTTGTGAATGTAGGACCCGTAAGGTTGTAATATGATGGGTAGGTATGGTCAATCCATTTGATCAACTACAATGGGTTAGTCACTTCTCTAAGGTTGATTTGAGGTTCAGGTTTTGTTCTCAAGTATGGCTGAAGGTAGGTGATATCCGTAAGTGCCCTTTTGAAACTAGGAATGAGCATATTTAATATTGGTGGAGTTGTTTGGTGGGCTTGTGTATCGGTTATGTTTATTAGGTTTCATCAATAGGGTCTTAAAACCCTGCCTCGACATGTTTGTGGTGGCCTCTAGTGGCAGAGCATTGATTTAGTTAGAGCTTGTGAACCATTTGAGGGTAGTGTTGCAAGTCTTGGGAGATGAGAGGTTGTTTGCCAATTATGATAATTGTGAGTTGAGGGTAATGAGAAGGTTGTTAGAACTCCTTGAGGATTATGATATGAGTGTGCATTATGTCCCCTTCTGAGGCTAGTGATGTGATTGATCCTCTAAGTAGGGTGCCTATGGGTAGCCTAGCGTTGTGGTAATAGTGGTAAAGAGGTGAATAGTAGAGTCCATCAGTTGGCTAGATATAGAGTTAGTTTGAAGGAAGTTGAGAATGGTAGTATAGTTTTCTTGAGGGTTCCAAATCTTCTTGGGTTAAGAGGTCTAGTTTAAGCAAGACCTTGATTTCCGCCTTATTAAAGTTAGAAACTTTGGGTAAGAGAATGATAGAGTTGAGATTGTCTCCCAAGGGGGAGATGGTGGTTATGGTAACAAGTGGACTAGGTGTGTTAAGGTTGACAATTGAGTTGAGGATTGTGATCCCTTGTAGGGTGTAGGGGGAGTTTGGTAAGGTTACATACGGATGAGGTTTGCCTATGGATGTAGATATGGTTCATCCGGTTCTTCATGCTTCTATGATTGAGGGAATATGTTGGTGACTCTAGTGTTGTGGAAGTCTTGGAGGTTGTGGGTGTCGTGGAAGAATAAGTTGGCTTAGGAGAAGGTTCCGGAGAAGGTATTGGATGGAAGGGTGGAAAAGTTGATTAATAAGGGTGTGGTGTTCATTAAGGCCCTTTCGAGAGGGTCATAAAGTCAAAGGTGTCTCCAAAGAAGCCAAAGCGATCTTATAGGAGCGATATTCATATGTCATTCACTCTAATCAAGCCTAAGATAATGACTAGGTCCTTCATGTGATTCCACGTCTCATGTTTCCGCCCCTATATCATTTGCATGCATTCATGTTTATGTTGACAAGTTCATAATGATCTTTACACTTATGTTGGGATTTTAAAATGGTGTTCAAGTGCATTGTTGCATCCTTATGTGGGCTGAAATTATCTTATTCATGTCTCTCGTATATGTTTCTCTGACATTCGGGGACGAATGTTCCCAAGGAGGAGATATTGAAACGATCACAAAAAAGTGCTTGAAAACTTGCCTCAGAAGTGTCTAGAATTGTAATTTCCATATATCTAAAACTACGCATTATTTTAAAAATTTGACTTCATATTCTTTTTCAGAGAGAAAAATTGGGTGGGAAATAGGTCTAACCCGAATTTTAGAGCAATCATATCAAAATCCAAAAATCACAAAAACGTGATTTAGGAGGGTCAACTTTAAAGTGGCATATTTCTTAGTACATAAAGACCTGGGTAGGCCATTACCTACCGAATTAAAGCTCTTTGAATTAGCTTTCCAACGCACTTGGTTTCACCTTATTCTGTGTTTGGATGAAGGCGTTATTCCCATTTTTATAAAGCTCATATGTGCAGAAATACAAATTTCAGTGAGTAATCCGCGTCACGAACAATGTTATTTTGGTGCCCTTTTTTTATTTTGGTCCATGACATCTAAGTCTTACGCCTAAATGTTCCCATCCACTAAAATACATATACATAGCCTTATTTCACCCTCATACAAACCTAAACATACTCCAATACTCACTCAAACACTTAGACTCATATTTCAGCCTAAACTCAAGTCCCAAAACTCAAGACCAATCTTAAGGATTTCATTCAAGATTCAAGTCTCCATTTCCAATCTTCTTTAAGGATTCTTCAAAGTCAAGGTATGTGGGTTTCAACCATTGGGTCCTTCCACCCATGGAACCCTAACCTTTTTTTTACTCAATTTGCATGATTTGAAGTTGATGTTTACAAATGGGTTTACTAGTATGAACATGTCTATGAACTATGTTACAGTTATGCAAAGTTGTGACTGTTTTGCTACGTTTTGAGTTATAAATCTTGGATCTATTGTAAGATTTGATGAGGGATTTTGATGTATATTGCTTGAGGGTGTTTCAAGGTGTTGATTGATGGTTTTGTAATGGATTTTCTTGCATAATTTCATCTCTAAATTGCATGGTCTTGTACCCCCATTACACACTCACCAAGTGTTTGATAAAATGTCCGGTTATGGTTTCATGAGGAACTGAAGGTCCAAAGCATGAGATATGATATGATTGATGTTATGATGATGAGATGAGCTTATGTATATGATATATTGTAAGTAAAGTATTGCATTAGACCATGCTCGATTCGGGAGGACTAAGAGCCTAAATAACCTAGATGGGGGTCTGTGCTCATCAACCTAGTGAGGGGTTTGTACCTCACCACCAGGGAGATGGTCTGGCATCATCATTAACCTAGATAGGGGTTTGTACTCATCAACCTAGTGAGGGGTTTGTACCTCATCACCTAAGTGATGGGGTGGCATCATCACCAATCTACCAAGGGGTTTGCACTTCGGAAATCTAGCTTGGTCTCTTCTACACATATGATATTCTATATGAGCATGAGTTACTTAAGCATGTTTTACTTGAGCATTGATCATATGTGCCGTATTATTATATGTTGTCGATTGCCTATTGTTATACATTTTGATTATAATGCCTATCACTTCTTGCATTGTATCCTACATACTTAGTATATTCAAATGTACTAACGCATACTTTTGCCTACATAATATCACCATGTAGGCATCGGAGCCCAAGTTGATCCTTCTCCTCCTCTATGTGGCTAGTTCGGTACTAATCAGGCTAGTTGGTGAGTCCTCCACTTTGGGGACCTTATGATATGTTTCTCTTATTATGTATTAAGACACTTTTCTTTATTTTCTATTTTGACTATGAGGGTGAGCCCGGTTGCTTTGTCTTGGCCCCTGCTCTTGTCTATGTAATAGAGGTGTTGTTGGACATGCTATGCATCTATGATATGAGCCTTGATGCTTTTGTCTCTTGATTATGATGCTATACAAGCTTTCCCCTTAGTCCCATTGCCCCTATTTCTACTCTTTTATGTTATTTGAATTCTTCCTCGACCAATGATGTGTAATGATAAGTTAAGAGGCTTGTTTCGGGACCTTTCGAGATCCCTATTCGCCGTGTCATATCTAGGCCCTATTTTTGGTCATGACACAGGAAGAGAAAAGAATTTAAACCCTACGTGTGACTCTGGATATATTAGTTATTGTCTGCAATTATTTTGTTAGCTTGTAAGCCATTTGTCTTGATTGGTGGGAATCACATATATAGGGAACAATAAATGAAGTGAAAGCTATATATTCTAAAAGACGATTATAGTTATAAAAAACTATGATTATTTGGATATCTGATAACATGTTGACAATAACTATAACTAGCTTGTTGATTTCCAATTACATGCTAGTTGACTTTTTTGATAGGGTGAGTGACTATTCATTGAGGATCCCTAGAGATTGCTACACTAATTCTTTATAACAGATAGATGGGTTATTATACTTCTAGTTAGTTGAAATTACGAGAATGGTTGTTTGCTGCTAAGCATGCTTGTGACCATTGTATTAACTAGTTACTATGAGTTCAGGGTAAGGATCCCTATATGGTTTGGATTGGAGTCTCCAGGTACGCTTGTATTTCTACTTTTAGGATGAATGTCTTATTAGTAGGGGGAAATTGTGATGACCCTCTGGGTCATTTCCATGGTTTTGCAGTTATTTTATTGACTTGAGCATGTGTATATTGACCTTGGGCTGTTGGTGGTTTGTTGGGACCATTGGGATGGTTATTAGTTTTATTATTTGGGATGTGTGTGAGTTTTTTTAGCTAATCGGTTATACCTGTAAAATTAGTTTTTGGATAAATTCTTAGTTAATAGACTCAGAGCGGAGTTCTTACGATTCCATTAACTCTAGAGTGGTCGAATTAGGCTAGGAGCATATCCGTTGTAGTTATATCATGGTTTGCAAATTTAACAACTAGAATTGGTTAATAGCTGACTTAGTCAACACCCTTGGGAACCATTCGAATGAGAATTTTGATAGTGTGGTTAGCTCGGGAATGATCCTTCATTTGATACGGGGGGCTTCCGGAAGCAATTTGACCCTCCTAATGTCTTTTCATTTAAAGTTGCATATAAGTAGGTGGGACCTATATTGAATCGTAATAACCTCCTATGGAAATTTCTTCTATGCAATTGGATTCAGAACGTCAAAATATTTGAGTTGCATAGTTCGTTTGTGATAATTGGAGTCCTGTCGATTCTGAAACATAAAAGAAAATATTGAATTATTCCTCAACTGAAGTGTGACACGTGACAAGTCTTGGCACTGACACATGGCGTGAGCTGATGCTGACACATGGCATAAGCTAACTCTGTCACTTGTCAGGACGTGCTGCCTATATACATGTGTGTTGACTTGTTTATTGAGAAAATGTTATATATACACATGCAACATCACACTGAAATTCCGAGCACATTTTTATTCTGATTTGAGTTATTCAAAAGGCTACGTTGTACGAATTTTGCGAGGAATGCCGTGAAGTTGACGAAATTCGATTTCAACATAGATTTTGAGGTAGAATCTCCATTTACCGCTGGTTGTATATCAGAAATGAGTGAAAATTTTACATTACGATATCTAAGTTATTTCTCAACAAAATTAAGTAAAATTTGTGTATAAATTATTCTATTTTTTGAGGGGAATGTTGTTGTATGCTTGGATCATGATAATTTGGTTATATTTTTGTGTAATTTGACCAAGAAGTTATATAAGATGTTTTTTTGATAAGAAATAAAACTTCATTTTTGAGTCGTTTCTCTGACTTTTTGGATCTGTTTTTGGCTTAATCTCTGGCTACAGACTCGAGGAGATGTGGGGATTATTTTATGATGGCTGATTTTGTATTTACAGTGTGGATCCCAAGGTGCACATTCCATGCCATGATCGAGGAGATGGCATTCTACTGGCGCATCAAAGGCCCGGGCTTTGGCTTCCCCCTAATCCGCACTGGTCCACGCCCAGAGTCGATCGACGAACCGACTCATCACTGTTCCACATTCTACTGAGGAGCATCGCCGATCCCCATCCTCTTCCCTCCCGGCAATTTCAAGCACTGTTTGACTCTCTTTTCTAAGTCCTTTTCATCTTTCCCTCGCGACACTTGTTCGCTGTCGGTCTCTCGCCCATATTTAGCCTTGGATGAAATTCACCGCCCGATTTGGGATGTATTCCAAAATAACCCAAAAGTAGATAGTGCCTCGTGGTGTGATAGGGTTCGGGCACAATGGGGCTCTCACCGTCTATGGCACCCCTTTCCAGGAGACTTGGCCCCGGTCCGCCGCTGAGGACACTTCTTCAGACTACAATTCAGATGATGGAGCCGCCCGTTTCTAAGGATGGCTATTTTCGATTTGCTCACCGTTATTAGGGAAATCCTTCTAAGTTTCTTTTCCTTTGCTTATTGATATGCTTAAAATCAGTGGGTAATCCCGCTGACCTGGGGTCGCGGTTGGAGCCTGCGAGTATTTGGAGGGTCGGGGAGTCCGCTCGCATGAGGGGCTATAGCCGCAGCACCAAGAGAGTTGAGTTAAAACTACCAATTTCCGTGATATCTGTTGACGTGGACTCGCATTTCGGCCGGCCATGAGCATAAGGCACACGGGAGGCGAGTATCTTCCCCCGCGACATCGAGCGATTTCAGGGGCGAGGGGGGTGACGCAATACGTTATGCGCAAGTAGACGTGCCATCAGCCTGACAGCTTCGAGCATAATTTACATTCGAAGACTCGATGGTTCATGGGATTCTGCAATTCACACTAAGTATCATATTTCACTACATTCTTCATCGATGCGAAAATTGAGATATCCTTTGCCGAGAGTCATTTTGGTTTCGATAGAAGCACACATCCACCCGTACGCTCCGAAAATAGGGCACAGATGGAGGGATATTATTTGAGTTTTCCTTAGTGCTCTTTGGCCCCCAAGAAGGAGTGCACAAGCATGCTATTGGGGGCGGGAGGGACAGCGCAGGGCGGCGCCGAAGTTCCCCCACCGTGCATCTCCCCTAGTGTTTGAACATTTTTACGGGTATTTCTGCTGTGCAGGTTTTGACAAAATGATATTTCCGTAGGTTCACTTACGAAAACCTTGTAATAATTTCTCCTTTCTCTAAATGATAAGGTTCAATGGACTTTTCTCGATATTGCAGGCAGCAAACCTCTCACGTCGTCGCAATGCAAATATTTCACCTGATCATTCAATCGGTAGGAGCGACATGTGGTGTGTACAAAGGGCAGGGACGTAGTCAACATGAGCTGGTGATTCATGCTTACTAGTAATTCCTCATTGTAGAGCAACAATTACAACGGTCTGTCCCCTATCAGTATGATATTTCAAAGATTACCCGGGCCTATTGGCGAAGACTATAAACTTATTGAATATATCAGTGCAGCCCGTGTGCGGCCCAGAACATCTAAAAGCATCATAGACCTATTATTGCCTCAAATTTCAATAGCCTAAAAGATACACATGCCACGAACGGATATCTCTGTATAGCTAGTTAGCAGGCTACGATCTGATTTGTTAATAGAATTAACTAGATAAATCGCTCCACCAACTAAGAACGGCCATGCACCAACACTCATAGAATAAAAAAAGAGCGCTTAGTCTGTCAATCCTTACTATGTCTAGATCTGGTAAGTTTTCCTGTGTTAAGTCAAATTAAGCAGATGGATCCACTCATGGTGCCACCTTTCCGCTAATTCCTTTATGTTTCAGCCTTGCGACCATACTCTTCCTGGGACCCAAAAACTTTAATTTCTCATAAGGTTCCAGCGGAGTCCTACAAGCAATATCCATCGATCCCTGATTGTATCATTTATGGTTAAAATTAGGACGGTATCTGATCTTCTTCGAGCCTCTAGCTTTTGATCTTGATTAATTAAAACACCCTTGGAAAATACTGTTGTAGTTGTTCGTCTTTCATAAATACAAGAATTTCATCTTTGACTATGAAATACGAATGCCCCCGACTATCCCTGTTAATCATTACTCCGATCCCGAAGGCTAACGTAATAGGACCTAAATCCTATAATGTTATCCCATGCTAATTTACACAAAGTGTAGGCTTGCTTTGAACACTCTAATTTCTTCAAAGTAATAGCGCCGGAGGCACGACCCATCCAATTAAGGCCAGGAGTGCATCGCCGATAGAAGGGATGAGACGACCGGAGCATACCTAGGGCGGACCAGTCGGCCCATCCTAAAGTCCAGCTATGAGATTTTTAACTACAACAACTTAAATATACGCTATTGGAAAAGGAATTACCGCGGCTGCTGGCACCAGGCTTGCCCTACAGTGGATTCTCGTTAAAAGATTTAGATTGCACTCATTCAAATTACCATACTCATAAAGCCCAATATTGTTATCTATTATCACTACCTCCCCATGTCAGGACTAGGTAATTTGCGCGCCTGCTGCCTCCCTTGGATGTGGTAGCCATTTCTTAAGATCCCTTTCCGAAATCAAACCCTAATTCTTCGTTATTTTTCACCATCATGGTAGGCCACTATCCTGCCATCAAAAGTTGATAGGGCAGAAATTTGAATGATGCATCGTCGGCATGATGACTGTGTGATTCATCGAGTTATCATGAATCATCACAACAACGACTAGAGCCTGTGTCGACCTTTTATCTAATCAATGCATAACTTCCATAAGTCGGGGTTTGTTGCACATATTAGCTCTATAATTACTATGATTATCCGAGTAGTAGGTACTATCAAACAAACTATAACTGATTTAATGAGCCATTCGCAGTTTCACAGTCTGAATTTGTTCATACCTACACATACATGGCTTAATCTTTGATACAAGAATATAACTACTAGTAGGGTCAACCAGGAAGCATTCCTCAGCGACGCTGGGGCCGCATGAGCCCCGCCCCACCCGCAGGGGCGCGACTGGGTCCAAGGAGAGCGCGACCATCATTCACAAAGAGCGTATTTCTTGGGTAGATAGGGGAAGGTCCCAAGCCTATTCCATCTATCCAATCTGAGAATTCGAACCGCTGTTCGTGGACGGGGCAAGGAGGATGCGATATACGAGGGCATCTTTTGGGTTTGCCTATATATATATATATATGATAGTGAGACTATGATTATCATTTGGACTCTGTGATACTTGCATCATTCCCATTAGTTGGTTTTAACAATGTCTAGGCTATGTATGCTTCTGGTAAGGAATATAAGGGTGAGTTAGCGCATGACACAAGTAAGTAAGCACTAATGCTACTTTTGTATATATCATGGACTAATTAAATGTTGAGTTGAGTTGCCGGGCTCTCTGACATAGAAACTTATAATAAGTCATCGTGATTCTGATTTTCCATGATATATATATGTATATATATGTATGTTAATTACATTCTGTTAAAAGCCATACTTGATCATTGAAAATTGTGATCACTATTTGGGATTTATAACATTTATCGATGTTATACTTGTTAGTATTAGCACTGTTAAGCCGTGAATTGACTTATTGGGGGTTAAAGGTAACACACACCACATCTTGACCCTTGTTTACCCGCGTGAGTTGTCTGGTGCTGATGTTATGTAGTCGTTGAGAGTCTGGGTTGTTGAGTAAGTGTTATGTATTGCTGATTGTACTAAATATGTGTCGTATATGATAATATGAGATGGTAATCACAATATTAATGGCTGTCTAGTTATAGCCACTGTAGTAGCAGAGTTCTGGCACTGTCGAAGTACGAGAAAGCTGGATATAGGATGAGGCCATGTGATAGTTATGTATATTGAGCTTTACTCTTATATGTGTGACTGTGTATCTTGATGCAAATGAGGTATGATGGTTGTTAAGCTGTTAGTCGATTATATGTCATACTGTGCCCTAATCTTGGTATAGATAGGACTCTACTTGGCTTGGTTATTCGAGATACTTATGATAGAACTGTAATTGTCCATATTTTATATTATTTCTTGTGGTTGATTGTACTGTGGCATACTTGGTCTTTGTTAGGCATTACTCTACATTGATCTGTGCCTTATACTTTTGTATACAACTATTAGTCTTTGTATAGTTGTTATTCTTACCTAACATTGAGATTACCTACTATGGTCTGAGAGAGGAGATAGTTATGCTTTATTGGGCTTTATGACTCTTTTATTGAGATACGATGTTGCTGGATCTTCGAATAGACTAGTGAGTGGATGACTATTTCTATGCCTTTAGTCCCGAATGACGCTCCCCAATCTCTAACCTTCGGTAGCCATGTCTGAGTGTCCTAGACCTAGGTGACGCTCCCTGTGGTCTATAGTCTCCGAAGGCCATGACTGGGATGCCAAGTCTGAATGCCAATTTTGATGTCCAAGATCCATTAATTAAATTTTGGGTCTGGGAACCTATTGATTATATTTCGATCTAGGTTCCTGTTGATTACATTTTTATTCTGGGACCCTGTTGATTATACTTGGGTCTGGACATTGCCGATTACATTTTGGGTCTGGGACACTATTAATGGACCTTATTGATTATATGTTTTGTCTGGGGCCCTTTGATTATATTAGGGGGATTCCTTCTCTCGCAGGGGATTCGTCCCCCATTGCATATTTAGGCGCCAGGTTTAGGTTTCACGTCTAGACTTGATACATAATTTGGGTCTAGTATCCTACTGATTACATTTTGGGTCTAGGGCCCTACTGATTACATTTTGGGTCAAGGACCCTGTTGATAATTTGTTTCTTGGATCCTGTTGATTATATTTGGGTTTGGGATCATGTAAGAAGCCCATAAATCTTCATATTCCATCCATCCTGAAACTACCAAGATGTACAGAGACTTGAAAGAGATTAATTGGTGGAATGGAATGTAGAAGGACATTGCTCAATTTGTGTCAGAGTGTACCAATTGCCAACAGGTCAAGGTTAAACACCAAAGGTTGGGTTTCCTAACACAAGAGATCGATATTTCTACTTTAAAGTGGGAAGATATGAAGATGGACTCCGTAGTTGGGCTTCCAAAGGCCAAAAAGCATTTTGACTCCATATGGGTGATAGTTGACCGCACAACAAAGTCGACTCATTTCTTATCAATCAACACTACATTCAGTGTCCAGGACTATGCCCGCCTGTATATGTAAGAGTTTGTGAGGTTTCATGGAATCCTATTGACCATTAAATCAGACTATAGAGTTCAATTCACCTCTTACTTTTGGAATTCTTTGCAAAGAGGACTCAACACTATGATGGAGTTGAGTATGACTTTTCATCCCCAAATCGATGAGCAAGACAAGAGGAATATTCAAACATTAGAGGATATATTGAGGCTTGTGTGTCTGTGTTTAAGAGGAGTTGGGATAAACATTTATCACTTATTGAGTTTGCCTATAATAATAGCTTTCATGCAAGTATTAGGATGACACCATTTGAAGCATAGTATGGTAGATGGTGTAGATCGCCTATTGGGTAGTTCGAAGTCGGTGAAGTGGCATTCATAGGACGAATGTGGTGATGAATTCTATGGAGAAAATTAAAATCATAGGAGAGAAATCGCAAATATCCCAAAGCCAACAACCTTTCTACTCCGATGTGAGAAGGGAACTTGAGGTCCAGGTTGATGATTGGGTCTACTTGAAGGTATCTCCAATGAAACATGTGCTTTAGTTCAATCAGAAAGGGAAATTGTGTACTAAATATGTGGGACCCTACAAGGTGGTGAGAAGACTGGGCAAAGTGGAATATTAATTGGATCTACCCAACGAGTTGCATTTGATTCATCTGCTCTTCCATGTGTTGATGTTGAGGAAATTCATAGGTGACCCAAGTTTCATAGTTCATTTTCATGATGTGAACATTGAAGAGGATTTGAGTTATAAAGAGGTACCAGGTGAAATTCTACACCAGCATGTGAAGAAACTAAGGAACAAGGAAGTTGCATCTGTTAAAATGCTTTGGAGTAACCAACAAGTTGAGGATGCTACATGGGAAGCAGAAGCAGATATGATGAAGCGTTATCCATATCTATTCTACTCTACTCAAGCGTAAGGTATTGAGAAATTCTTCCTAAAACCTCGAACTGCATGTATTTTAGTTTTTCATGATGAATGCATTAATGTTGTCTGAACTTGGAATGAGGTGAAACTAAATGTGTTGGAAAGCTAATTCAAAGTTATTTAATTTGGTATGTCTTAGGCCACCCAGTTCCTTGGTTGCTAAGAGATATGCCCTGTTAAATTTGACCCTCATAATCGCATTTTTGCGATTTTCAAATTTTGATACAGTTGCTCTAAAATTTGGGTTAGACCCATCTCCCACTCAATTTTGCCCCTTGAACAATAATATGAAGTTAGAATTTCAAAATAACAAATAAATTTTTAGATATACAAAAATTATGATTCCATACGCTTCTGAGACAAATTTTTGGGCACTTTTTGGAATCGTTTCATCCTGCTCAATCCACCAGGCCCAAGACCACAATAGTCACTAGTGTAACAAATATCCAGGGCACTATTTTGATATTACAATTTACTGATGCAAGAACTATAAGTAGTCTCATCATGACAATAGACACTCAAGAATAGAATAGATAATCAACACACCACTCATCGATATTTCAACAATCATCAGACCTCCACCAACACAGAAGACACTCAATATACCATCCACTAGTAGAATTCTCGTACCTTTCTTCATACCCAGATACACATATATCACTCCTCAGTTACGATCCTCAGTAGACACATGCATATTTGTTAGATATTGAAAATGATAGCAGAAGTGTAATGTTTCTTTGCAAGCTATCCCTGAAATGAGTCTACAATATGGAATTATCAACAACCCCAACTTAAGCCTTATTTTCGATGAAATTATCATTTTTCCCTTTCCAAATGTTGCTTTGAGTCATTTTTTGACGAGTCAAAAAGTCAAATTATGAAAACTTTGTGAAAAGTTGGAGTTTACTGAAGGAGTTTTTAAAGGTTTATAATTTGACATTTTGAGTTTTAAGGTCAACTTGAGTTTCAAGTGTCATAGTGCAATTTTGTCGATTTATGAAATAAAAACATGTATTAAGATAAATTCATGCATCATTAGGCAGAACAAAAATGCAAGGAATTAGAGGTTTTGGGAAGAATTTCTTAATACCTTAGGCTTGAGTAGAGTGGAATAGATATGGGTAATGCTTTATCATATCTGCTTCTGCTTCATATGTAACACTCTTAATTTGTTGATTTCTTTAAAGCACTTTAATGGACACAACTTCCTTGTTCCTTAGCTTTTTCACTTGCTGGTCTAGAATCTCAACTGGTACCTCTTCATAGCTCAAATCCTCTTAAATGTTCACATCATACTAGGGAACTATGAAGTTTGGATCACCTATGAATTTCTTCAATATAGACATGAAAAATAGGATGTATCAAATGCATCTTATAAGGTAAATCCAACTCATATACTACTTTTCAGACTCTTCTCACCACCTTGTAAGGGCCTACATACAGAGGGATTAACTTCCCTTTCTTACCAAAATGGATCACACCTTTCACAAGAGATACCTTTGAGTAGATGCAATCACCGACTTGGCACTTAAGTTCCCTTTTCCTCACACCAGAGTAGGACTTTTGACAGCTTTGGGCGGTTTGGAATTTTTCCATTAGGATTTTAAATTTTCACCATATATTTCGTGACTAAGTTTGGTCCTATTAATTCCACCTGACCGACTTCAAACCATCCGACGGGTGATCTATATCGTCTACCATATAACGCCACAAATAGTTCCATCCCAATACTTGCATGGAAGCTATTATTGTTAAGCAAACTCGATAAGTGGCAAATGCTCATCCCAACATCCCTTAAACTCTAACACATAAGCTCTCCATATATACTTCAATATACTAATAGTTCTCTCTGTAATTATCCTAAAGGTCATTTTTGATGTTAAGATGATGAAATGAGATTATATATATGATATATTGTACATAAAGTGTTGCATTAGACCACACTTGATTCAGGGGGAGGGCCTGGATAACCTAGATGGGGGTTTGTACTCATTAACCTAGTGAGGGGTCTGTACCTCACCACCAAGTTTATGTGGTGGCATCATCATCAACCTAAATGAGGGTTTATACTCATTAAGCTAGTGAGGGGTTTGTACATCACCACCTAAGTGATGGAGTGGCATCATCACAAACCTACCAAGGGGTTTGTACTTTGGAAATCTAGCTTGGTCTCTTCTACACATATGATATCCTATATGAGCATGAGTTACTTAATCATGTTTTACTTGAGCATTGATTATACGTGCCATATTGTTATATGTTGTCTATTGCCTAATGTTATGAATTTTGATTATGATACTATCTCTTGTTGCATTGCATCCTATATATTAAGTACATTCAAATGTACTAATGCATACTCTTGCCTACATGATATCACCATGTAGGGATCAGACCCCAAGTTGATCCTCCTCTTCCTCCATATGTCTAGTTTGGTACTAATCAAGCTAGTTGGTGAGCCCTCTACTTCGGGACCTTAGTATATGTTTCTTTTATTATGTATTGAGACACTCTTCTTTATTTTCTATTTTGACTATGAAGGTGAACCCTGTTGCTTTGTCTTGGCCCTCGCTCTTATCTATGTAGTAGCAGTATTGTTGGACATGCAATGTATCTATGGTATGAGCCTTGACTCTTCTGTCTCTTGATTATGATGTTATGCAAGCTTTCTCCTTAGTCCTATTAACCCTATTTCTACTCTTTTATGTCATTTGATGCTTTTGCAACCAATGATGTGTAATGATAAGTGTTTAAGAGGCTTGTTTGGGGACCCTTCGTGCTGCCCATTTGTCATACCACATCTAGACCTTATTTTAGGTCGTAACATATATGATTTATATTTGTAAGGTTCCGGTTGAGTTCCGAGGGTTTAAAATGTGTTTTGGAGGGTGTTGATGAAAGTTGACCACGGTCAATGCCTGGTCAACGCGGGTCAATAGGTCAACAACCCATTTTCTTTTATTTTATTGGGTGAAATATCCCCTTTTCCCCATTTTGACTATTACACTATTTTCTTCTACTTTTGGAGTTCTAAAAGCTTGGAGGTGTAATTTTGAGCTAGATTTTCATGGATTTCCATTTGAATAAGCTTCCTCAATACAAATTCTTTTACTTTTAATAATTAAATTATGATTTTGACTTGAAAATTTTGGTTTGAACTCTCCGATTTTCATGCGTTTTCAAGAACATAATTCAAACTTTAAATGATGATTTCTCCCTCAATTTCTACTCAAATTTTATGGAATTTTCACCTAGAAACTCCATTTTTCATCTAGAACCTGATTTTGAGCTCAATTTTCAGATTCAAGATTTTTGAAAAATAACCTAATTTTTGATCATTTTACCCATGGACCAAATTCCTATCAATATGGTATTAAATGACTCCTTTTGACGTGTATATCCCATTCTTGATAGGGGTTTGACGTTTTGGAGTTGATTTTGTGGATTCACTCATCCAGTTTTCTAGGTCACAATTTGGCCTTCAAGATTGTGGTGATTTTGACTATCGTAAAAAAGGAAAAGGCTTGGATTTGAGTTGATTGAATTTTGATTTAAGGCAAGTGGATTTCTAACCTTATATTAAGCATGATTGAACCTTGCATTATCCTATGTATGTGGATTTGGGTGATTGTGGCATGAAATGGGACAGAATTATACTATAATAGACTTCGATCATGAGATTTTGGATTGAGTAATTGTAAATATTGTGAATCCTTGACTTGTGAAATAATTGTAGTACTGTGAATACTTGTAAACTTGTGGATTATCTAGTTTTTGATTGATTTGGCTATTGATTAAAGTAAGTGGACCCTAGAGCTCTTACACCAAACTTGTCACGACCGCAAATTGGATCACAACTAGAGAGAATAATGTAAAACAAAAGCAACCACAACATAAGAACGAAATCCAGAAATTTGGAGTCATAAGTACAAGAACATCTAAGGTAGTACGAATGAGTAAAATACAACTGTATCAAATGAAAATACAAGTTGCTTGAGAATGTCTAATATAATGTTTGAAATAAAAAAAGCAACAAAAAGGATATCTCAAAGATCCATGGAGACTTGAAATTTGAGCTTCACCGGTAAGATCTAGGATAGATGGAGAATATTATGATAGAATGATATCAACTACCCTATATGAGTCCCTGTGCTCGATCTGCAGAGGGAAATAAAGTAGGGGTGAGTACATCGATATATGCCCAGTAGGTATAATCAACTGGGCAAATAAAATCAAATATGTGATAACAAAGAGTACTACAACCTGCAAGGAAATGGTTAGTGCATAGTATAAAAATATATATAATAATTTGAACAGTATAACAATAACAATCAATGATGCAATGGACATGTACGATATGAATGTGATGCATGAGGTAGAATCACGATAGACTCTGGTGCCAATGTATACATCTGCATAGCTGAAGTTACCAGGCAGTACCCATAGGGTCTCATCAGACCATATACAAATCTCTGAAGTGTTATGATAGTCACAGGTGCCGATGGCACCTCGCAGACTTTGGTGCTGATAGAAGAGGTCTCCAGTAGCATGATGGACTCTAGCACCGATGATACTTCAACGGACTTTGTAGCTGGAAGGGCAATATCAAGTAATACATCTGTCATAGGTCCAATGTAATATAGATGCGACACATGCAAAACCACAACATCAAGATGTATATCAATAACAGTATAACTTAATAGACTCTAGCGCCGGCAAATAGATCTCAGGCAATATGACTGTCTCAAAAATCTCAGTATCTTAGTGGTACAAATGCAATATGATGTGTATACATGCCAATGCCATAATATGAGTAATTATATGCAATATGATGATAATGATATTAACAATATCCATAAGATCACAAGGCTCTGTCAAGTGCATCAGCTATACCACAAGGCCATCCACAAGTCTCATATCATCACCCTCTCGTCAATAAACAAATTATCAATGAAATTAGGCTCTTCAAGTCCCACAATATGCTCATATATCTCTACAGTATCACAAATATCATCAATTTACTACAAGTCTCATAGTATCACATTAATATCCAACGTATCTCAATTTTTAAGATTCCATCTCAGTTTATTAATATAATCACAAATTTCTTGAATTTTGGTACAACCGGTATCACATTTCTATCACAATTCTATCATATGAATCTGAATTCCCATGAATCAATCTACAACTCACAATTATCATATGAATATGTTAGATGACTAAAATCTAGTCCTAGAAAAAGTTAGTTGAACCAACCTCAATGCTGAAACCGCACTGGGACAAGCTTTCAATCAACTCAAACCTCCAAAAATCCCCAGATTGATCAATCACTGTCAAAAATTGATACTGCATGTCAAGAGGTTAATTTTGATACCAATATTGGCATAAATTTAGGCCTATGTCAAAATGGTCAAAACTAGGGCTAAAATTATTTGAAGTTCATGAATCTAGAAATTGACTTTACAATCAGATTCTACCCAAAAAATGGAGTTCATGGTTGAAAATTCCACCACAATTGAGGTAAAATCCAATGAGAAATCACCATTTAAAGTTTCATAATCATACACCAAAAATCCCCAATTTTGGACATTCAAAATCATAAATTTCAAGGCAAAATCAAGATATAAATCATAGAATTTAATCAAAATGATATTAGAAATACTTACCCAAAAGAAATCCACAAAAAGTCTCTTTAAAAGTCGCCCCTTAAAGCTTGAAATTAGTTAAAATGATTGAAAATGTGAGTTTATGAATTCAGAATTGATCAAGTAAAAAGTGTACATCGCGAACGCGGAGCATTGATGGTGCGAGACCCTTGTGAACATAGAGGAGGGGTTCGTGAATGTGGAGAGAAATAGGAACCACTAACCTGCACTCTGGGAATGCGGTCGTGTCCCGCAAACGTGGAGAGGAAATATATTGCAGTAGAAAAACTTTGCAACAGTACAACTCAATCAACAACAAAACTCGACACGACCCCTCATAATTCATCTGAACTCATAATTTCACAAACCAAATATGTATCCATACAAAAAATGGCATTCCAAACTCAACAGAACAATCAAAATTTGATTCTGAGGTCTCTTTTACACATTTATCAATTCAAGTTACATAAACTAATTTAAAACTAAAAATTCCAAAACAACCATCGATAACTTAGAAAATTATGATGGGATATTTCTAATGTTAGTCTCACCATCCTGAACTACTACAAGTATAAAATTTTTTTATCAGAGTTTCAAATGTTGATCAAAGTCAAACTTTAGATCTAGAAACAAATAAAAATGCAACTTTGGGCCTAAAAATCTCATTTTAACTCTGAGTTCAGTTCTGTAAGTTTTCCTAGATCAGATTCAACATTCTAGAGTTCATGGAGTCGAAGGATTTTCGATCCGACATCCAAAACTCAAAATGGCAGAAAACTCACTTTTTCAACAACTTAAGCTTCCAAAAATGCCAAAACTTATATTTTCAACTTTTAAAACACATTTTCAACTTTTAAAACTCATGATTTCAATTCTAACAATACAAATAGTTCAAAATAGGTCCAAAGTAACTTATGTAAAGGTGAAATGGTCATTTTTATCGATTAGTTCAAAAATGACCAACCAGGTCATTACAAGAAGACCCCATAGTACGAGCCCTCTTTCTCTGCTCCCTATGTCTATGGGTATCCCAAATCCAATGAGAAATGTCCTCTGTCGTTTGAGTTAAAGCCTGTACAGGAAATATCTACATCATCCTATAATGATGTTATCCTACAGTCTCTGCTTAGATGATCCCATAAACCATCTATATAACGATGAACTCTATCACTCACGATACATACAATATCTGGTGCATACCTAGCCAAAGAATTAAACCTCATGTATATTCTAATACACTCATATCCCCCTGCCTTAGAATAATAAAACTAGTAAAGATCAGCCTCCCAAACCTACAGTGGCTAGTAATGGACTAGAAATGCCTTAGAGAAGTCCTCCCACTCTGTTAGGGGAGAATTAAGCCCTCTGGATCTCTTCCATACGCTATACCATAATATAGATACTTCAAAAAGAAACCAGCTTCATAGTGTCGGCGATGGAGGCATACATCACCCTTAATACTCTATACATATGGTCTAGAAAGTCCTAGTGATCCTCAGTAGAACTGGGTCCCGTAAACACTGGAGGGGCCAAGTGAAGGAACACTCCTACCATTGAGCTTTTTGTTTGATCTCTTCTAGCATCTACTCATACCTCTAGTTGTCTCTCGTGAATAGAAACCATCCTAGTCAGTAACTAAACTGTCTCCTTCCTCCCCTGCTCCCCAGTCTCTAGTAGGGGCACAACAGGTGCCGAAAGGCTTGCATCCCTATCTGCCTTAGGTACAACTAAAATGGTGGGATTGGGGGTACTGCATCTCCTTGGGCCTCAGTAAGTGCTGAGGAAGCTTGTATTATGGGTACTGGAGACTCTCTGTGTGCCTCCACAAAAAATATACCCCCCTGACCCGGCAAGGAATGATTGGTACTTTTACTCGGACTCATACTTATCTCACGCTATGCTATCTCCTGAGTGTAAGTATCCTATTAAATAAAAAATCACAAAGCACAATTTAGATTCTATATGATCCTATAACGTTTCTCTATAGCACGATCATTTAAGTGAAAAAAATGTAACCATCCTTAAAAGTGTGATGTACAACACCACTATAAGCAAGAATCTACTAGACAGGACATTGTGGACTCTTTAGGATACGACCTGCTCTAATACCATGTTTGTCATGCCCCAAAAAGGGGGGGAGGTGTGACTTGCACTCAATACTGTTATTGGTTGAATAAGCAACTGAACATGCTAGATAACTAGACTAGTGGCAAAAGGATCGAGCAACATAACATTTGAAAAACTAAGTCAGGACCATTTTGATCATGACCTAGTCAACAATAGGTTGTATACACCAAGGTAGATAAGCCAAAATGCTAAAGTACTAGCTAGGCAATGGGGCTACAACCAAAGATATACATGCACAAAACATATAATATACATGTCAAACCTATGGTTGGGGAATAACTATTGCAAAAGAACCAACCCAAAAATACCATGTCCATAATAGCTTCTAGGAGTGTCACCAACACTACCAGGACAAGACCCCAACTATACCCAACTGTACAACAAAAAATAGATACTCTATGAAAGTTCCAAGGAGAGGTGAAGCTTACTAACTCACGATTGAACTAGAATCCTTGTGGAAGGTTTGATAGAAATTCCTTCTTGAACCTATATGCATGAAACCAAATGCAGTGTTCCTAGGCAACAGGACGTCAGTACGAATAAACAAGTACTGGTATGAACGGAAGAAAGCAAGACATATATACATGTAGTCAAAAAGGTAATAGAGATATCATATATAACAAAAAAACTCAAATAACATTAATGGACAACACTCGACCTCCTAGTAATCAAATATGCATGTTATGCTCGAGTAATTGCATGTCATAAATACATATATATAGATGGAAATACATGACATACCCTACAAAATGCTAGCAATGGTGGTCCTTTTTGATAGTTAGCTAGCATCATATTTGCCAACCTGTGGCCATCTGTATGATATACATATATATAATCATTTGGATAAATAGGCTCCTTACCTCCGATTATAACTTGAAGTCCACACATATCATGTCATGAATGATATGAATATTGAAAGCACATTGTAGACCATAGGATGAATACAACCAATCTTGGCTCTTTGGTACTCTTATTCTGATAATGTCATAATCACTGTTTCAGCATATACTCGTGACTCATGAAACCTTAGATGTCTTTTTTATAAGTTTGAAAACTTACCTCAACATTTAGAATGATGTCTTAACTCTAAAAATATTCATAAAGGTTCTTCACATAATGCTTATACTTGGTTCGTTAACCAATTTGTAAAAGAAAGCATTAAGAAAAAAAATCTACTGCCCTAGTAGTTTGAACAGAAGGAGTATGTTTGAGATTATTTAAAATCAATGTGTTACTGTTGCTTTCCTAGCACACGCAAGGGTACACAGTCAACAAAGTAATATAGTAGCTCTTAAAAAGTAGAGGTATCAAGCCCAAGAGACTTCAACGCGCTCTTAGCTATCACCAAAAGATGAACATATCATGCTTGTTAAGTCAAGAAAAGTGATTGTTACTTACTTCTACAAGAATATTTAAAATTAACTAAACTATGATCAAATGATTGCTATGTGTTTATCAATGTAAGTGAGATTCTGGGATTATAAACATTTTGACATATGATCTTAGCTTCAATTATTATTATTATTACTCCTGGGTTTTCTAATTACTAATTCACTTGGTTTAATTTACCAAGTAGAGTTTCATGCCTCTACCTAGCCTATTCTCATTGACAACCTAACTACATCACTGAATGGGGATATGCGTGATCACTAAGAATGCATTAAAACTATCATCCTATATTTGAACCAAGAAAGGTGGATGGGTAATTGACATAAGTCTCTAACCTGATGGTCACGCTCCAATAAGAAAGCGGTCATTGTCAGCAATTAACCTAACCGAGGTTAGGGTCGAATCCACAGGGAATACAGGGCTTGATTACAAGACTTCACCACTAATCATTTCTAGTATTTATGAATGCAATATCTAAATAGGAGCTGGGGTGTTGTGATTCAAAAACAAAACAAAATTACTACTAACTATAACGCAAGGAAACACTCAATTTTGGGGACAACTTGGGAATTTTGCTCCCCATGGTTCGTTGACTTGATTAACCCTAGATAACGTAACTACAACTGGTGATTTGCACGCAGGATTGTAACTTAGGTTCTTCCAGCCCTCTTGTGAAGGTGAAGGTCGAATTTCACTATGGCACTTCGTCGGCAACCATGGCGTGCCAACTAACCGTTACCTATTATCCTAGTCAACCTCCCCTTGCTCAGGATCGGTTGATTAGATGAGTACACATCAATCAAATTCTACCATCTATTTCCCTTTTCCTATTCATCACTACCTTGGTCGGGATCGTGATAGTAGCTAGGGTTTGGTGTTGGCTACCATCAAACAACAATAAAAATGAAGGGAAACAAACAGTACATGCAAAACCCCAATCATAGAAATGCAATAAACCTAGGTTATTTCAAGTCAGCTGCCCATGGTTCCCACAACCACAAGTTATGGGTGCTTAGCTACTCATGGCTAAGGCAAAACACACAAAAATGCACATGATATACATAGTTAAGAGCTTTACCAACAACAATGAAGAGAATAGGCACCACAAGTTGTATACCCACAAGCTTGATTGATCAACAGAGAGTACAAGGAAAGAATTGCAATCAACAAAATGGGTTTTCTAAGAGAGAACAATAAACTACTCTAAAAACTAAGAAAAGATTCAAAATGTAATTCTTGATTGTCTACTGGTTGAACTCCTTTCTCGAAAACCTAACTTAAACTATATATAGTATTTACAAAATAACCCTAGGATTTTCATAGAAAAGACATCTAGCAGCTGATAAGTCTCACAGTTACGACTCGTAGGATGACCTATGAGTCGTAGTCAGGGTCTCGTATCAGATTCTTTCCATTTTGGATGGAACTGGTACGAACCATAGGTACAAGTCATTGCTTGAACTATGACTCGTATGTTCTTCTCGTAGTCTTGGCTTACAGTTTTTGGTCCAATATCTTAGCTCTCTGATTCTTGCTACAAATCCACCTATACGAGTTATAGTGTGGCTTATGACTCATATAATGGCCACGTAGGGGTGATCTCTACTTAGTAGATTTCTGAATTTAGGTCTCAGATTCTTGGTACGCCACCACCCTACTACTCGTAGCTTGAGCTACGACTCGTATATGGGCTCGTAAGGCCTATACTTCAACAAAATCTACAACGTTTCTTCAAAATCTGCAAATTTTCTTCAAAATCATGCCAACCTAACTTTTCTGCAAGATTAACACAAAAATACTTCAAAACACAAAAAGTCGCTTTACGAATTCACAAAATCCTTTGTTTCAGGCAGCAAATATGTTGTATTTTGATGGCACATCAACACCCTCAACTTAGAATTATTTCTTTTCCTCAAGTGATGACTTAATCTACACAGACAAAGAGAAATACATAGTAGCTATACTAATGAAATATATATATATATCAGCTCCTCTGATCTAGGTACCCAACTTCTATTTTCAAAATAGAGTTGCAAAGTTATTAAGCAAACAAGAACAAATGAGGTACCTGAAAATCCAACTATGATAAGCTAAGGAGCTAAGGAGCATCAACCGTCCACAATCACTACTACAATTATATGCTACTCAAGTAGCGCAAATGCCCTCACTTGAAAGAAGTTCCTTGTACTCACTCAAAAGCATTTACAATTCAGGGACTGAGGAAGCATTCTCACTCTCACAATTGAAATTCGATGAATACTGAATAACACCATAGGGTTGCCTCTATACTCATATTTTGGCTTGGTGATAAAGTGGAGTTGGATCACTTTAGGACTTGTAGGCTTGTAACATAGGCTCAGGGTGCTTTGGTGTGGTACTATAGGAAAATGGTGTCTAAAAGCTATCCTTTAACCATGTTTATCAATAATTTTTTTCTTTCATAATCTAATCCTTTTTAATCACTCCACCTTTATTCTTCTGTTTTGAACTTTTCTCGAGTGCTTTCTTTCTCCTTTTTAGCTGTACCTCGATTTCAAACTTATTTTTGCTACTTTTTCTCAATTCAAGGCACTTTTCTCTTCTTTTTCTTCACTCGATTCATTCTTTTTCATTTCTTTCTTGATTTCCCAACTAACCACCTTATTATTATCACTTTACCACAATAAGGACACCATCAAATTAGGCTTTTAGCCTCAGGTGAAGTATATAATATCTATGCCTCAAACCAGGGCCATCAACTGCAACCACCCTCGACTTAGGTCTTTGACCTCAATCAAGGTTCACATCTTCACGGATAGACTTGGGCTAATATCAAGGTATTTCATTAAATAAGGTTAAGTCAGCAGGGTGTCAAGAAAGAATGAGTACAAGATAAGCTCAAAAGCTTGGAACAAGGGACTCACTCACTCATCTGGTGTAGGTCATTTAGGCTAAAAGCTCAAAAGATCCTTTTCATATCTACCTCATCACCAAACCAACTTTAGAGTAACAAGGAAAGTTCTGGGTCCATACAAGATGCATGAATACAACAAAATAAGCTCACAACACACACGACAATTGCATCTACAATCAAGTATAGACTCATGGGTCATGCTTTCAGTCTCTGCTTACCTTCACAATATCAAAACAAGCATTGCTAGATACTAAACAATTTATGAATGCATCAATAATCACAACCTCAAAAATTTTTGAGGGTACCCAATTTTTCATCAAAACATTAAAAATAAATCTAAAAATTATGTATATGATAATAGATAATACTACTATGAATTTACCCATTATCTACACTAGCTAAACATGCCGGTTCAACAAAAAATTAAACATTCACAAGGAAAACTAAACACGGCAAGAAAACCTTGGGATCAAAAACAGGGGAAGTTATGAACTTGAGGCTACTCAGGCTTCACCTTAATCCATAACTTCCACCACCCCACCAAAAGATGACACATTTTCCTCAAAGTAAAACACAAACTTAAAATGAGAAAATGAAAACATAACATAGATATATAAACATTAAAAAGTAATAATTAACAAAATTAATATCCAAAACCAAACATAAGAACATATCTAACAAAAACATCCGAAAATCAACAGAAAAAACAATGTTGTCTAACATAAGGACAAAATATCCATAAGGCAAAATAAGAGATCGGGTCAAAAGGGTCAAACAGTATGGTGCATCAAGCACCAATCTCGGGATGATCTGCGGGGTCTTGGGGCTGCCTCTCCTCTGTAGTTATACCGAAAGTACCCTTTCTAGGTACGGTGTGCTGCACTCGCTCTCTCTGAATTGCCACCAACAACAGAAACTCCTGCACCACCTCCTAAGGTATGGGTTCCTCCTCCTATCTCGGATTCTTCGAAGTCGGCTCTGGGTCATCACTCTGATCAAGGGGCCTCTTTTCACGAGTTTCTAGATGATTGGTGAGCCAATCAATTGCCTTATCATCTACCGGTGCTACCTTTGGGGCTGGAACAGGGGCTGCCAAAAGCTGTAATAAGTCAGCCTTAAACTTGGGCAACTCCTCAGTAACTGTGCTCACATTGGTGACCTAGCTCCCTCAAGCCACTTGTGGACTCTAGTCTCAAATGCATTGACCCTGGCATCCATCGCTTGAACTCTCTCATCAACTAAATCTCGAGCAAATGCCCTTATCCACTCCTTGGACTCCCGAACAGTATAACCAATCAATGGCCGAACCCATGCTTTTAACTCCCTAGCCTGCCCTCTGCTATAGCCAACCTACATTATAAGTCCTAAAATGCAATAGCAGAGAAAAGAGGGTCAACCTGTAAAGTAGATGCTGCTGGTGCTGGCGTACTGGAGGATGGTGTAGACTCAATCTCAACTGTCGGTGTAGGATTTACGGTAGATGGAGTAGTGTCGGTGGTAGATGGAGGTGAACCTAGAATCTGAGGCTATACCGAGAATGGCTCTGGGGTAGCTGGAGGAGCTGCTCGAGGTAAGGCCACCAGATTGTCATCAACCTTTATCAGGCTGGGATCTATAGTGCATGTGGCCAGTGAGGATCAATAGGAATATCTGCAATGAGGTGTTCATCCGAGATTTAGCCTCGTGAATCTGCTCGGAAATGATCTGGGCCCAATCTATAGCATAGCCAGCTAGAATGCTAGCTAACAGTACGACTCTCTCGAGGGTGATCACATTATTCGTGAAGGTTGGCCTAATACGCCAACGGAAAATAGACCACCAAAACTTGGCCCGCAATGAGAGGTGTGCCTTAATTATAGGATCTATCTGGTTTGTGACCCACGTTAGCTCGACACCCTTCTCGCAGATTTGCCTGGAAATCCACCATAGCAACTTTGTCTTGGCCCCAATAACTTTCCCAGTCACCGCTCTCTTCATTTTATCAATACAACTATCGTACTTAGCAGTAGACTGAGACACTTTATAAGTGGGCCCAAACTGCACTTATCGGATCGTCTCCTCTGAGATATCAACTTTCCTCCATTGGACTGTCACCACACTTAGCCTTGACTAATCGATTGCCCTTTTATTCTTTGGCAACCCCCGATTGAGTGTAGCAAGGTACGCTGTATAGAACTCAGGGACTACGTAAGGGGAATATTTGCTCAGCTGCTGTGTGGTCCACCGTAGTCCATGATCATCCAACCCAACATCTAATCCGGGTACTTTATCTAAGCCTAAAGCATTCAACGAGACTCCACATAAAATTGGCAGACCATCTTACCTTGCCCCTTAGGCTCCAACCCCTGGTCCTATATTTCTTTCATTCCAGGGACACACCATTTGCGATCGGCTGGGGGTTGGGACTAGACTTTATTCTGTTGGGTCTGGAAGTCACTCTCGAACTCTAACTCGGAGCCAGAATATGAGGGGGTCATCCGTGGCAAGCTAGTATCTGACCCGTTCCTATTACCCTATTGATCATCCTCTTCAGATTGGGATGAACTGCTAACTTCCATGGGTGTTTGTGCTGGAAGCGAAAGAGTTTGGGGTCTATTTTCCTCAGGGTCGACCCTGACTCTGTGGACTTCTATAGTTCCCTCGATTATTTAGTCTCAGATGACTCATCCACCAATCTCCTTTGAAAGGATTGGATTGTCCGCTTGTCATTAGGGGGCATTTTATTTGCAAACAAACCACAAAGAAACATGTCAGTTCAAGATGTTTGATCCACTAAAACACATAACAAAGAACAAGAAACAAAAATAAATAAAAAGTAAATATTCACTAATGCAGCTGTAGGTTTGCAGATACGAGTGTAGCTACGACTCGTAGGGTGACGTACAAGTTGTATACTACCCTCGTAGAACCAATAGGCCTTCAAAAATGCTTTATGATCTCAGATATAAGACACAATTATGACTCATATTTCAAGCTACGCGTCATAATCTGGGCTTGTAACCATTTTTAGAAACAGTTTTTAGAACTCAGATAAGCTTACGAGACCCTTACTACGAGTCGTAGCAAGGACTACGAGTCATATGTATGTCTCGTATGAGAAACTTAAATGAACCACATATGACTAATGCTTGCTACAAGGGACCTTTATGACTCGTAGAGGAACCTATGAATCATTGGAGTGCCTTGTAGCATAAAACAGAAGGCATCAATGGTGCCTAAAATTTTCCCACCACAAGATCAAATCAAACACATCATTCTAAATGCTTAAGCACGTAAGAACAATACAAGATACTCGACACATAAGCAATTCCTTGTAATAGCAGAAATGCAGAACAACCATCATCCCTAAGAATCAAACTCACATTAACAGAATGTCAAGCACACCACCAACAAAACACTTTCAAAGCTCGTACTTGATATCAACAAGATATTCCATAAAGATGCAATTGTTTTTCAGATTATTTCAATCAAGCGCAACAGGTTAAAGCGTATGAAATATACCCACACTTCCTAAATTGCAATCTCAACAACAATGCACACACTGGTTTGACAAAAACTAAGATTAACATTTCATGAAACAATAATTTTCGCATTTGCAATCATCCCCACAAGAATTCCAAACAAAATTGAATCACAACAAAGTTTTCCAAAGCATACAAGCTCTAGGTTTCTTTTCTTGAACAAAAATCATAGCATAGCATAGATAAACATGGTCAAACATAGCATACACTTAACTAAGGAATATGCTATCTATAAACAAATGCTCAATTTAACCATGAAGTTTACCAATTGATCAAAGAAGCAAACCAAAGTGAAGAGAATAAAAATTCATACCAAAACCCTAGAAAATGGGGACTTTACCAAAATCCTTGCCGAAAAATGATGTGGGTAGTCAGGATTTTCATCGGAAAGAGACATGGGTGATTGAATAGGGTTTTTCATTGCTTTTTAGGGTTTATAATTGATAATAGGGGTCAAATATTATTTTGACCCCTTTTATAAGCAAATCGGGTTGAAGTTTAAAACTTTGTAGATCGGGGCTATGAGACCCCGACTACGAGTTGTAGGTTGTCCTATGACTCGCATGTCCTGTTCTCATAGTAAACTCAACACTTATAAAAATTTAAGAATCATACATGGGCACTACGAACCCCTCTTACGACTTGTAGAAGACTCTACAAATCGTAAGGTTAGCTCATAGTATATGTGCCAACTTCTGATACTCTTTGATTCCCTTTACGATGCATAACTATGATTCGTAGTAAGGACTACAACTCGTAGAGCTGATCATAATGGCTGCTCCAAGTGCCATTTTTAGATCTTCAATTCTTCAATTCTCACCTGCAAATCAAATCTCAAAACACAACAATTCCTAAAATATTATATCTGCACCAATGTCTTTTAATCATAAAAACAACTCACACCTTCTACCTAAGAATCTCATCAATCAAAAACACTTAAGATAAGCCAACAATTACAAAAAATGCTTGAGTTGCCTCCTAAGATACGCCTTATTTAACGTCGTGGCTCGACTTTATCACCGTCGTTCATCAACTATCATCGAGGGTTCACACCTCACTCTTGCACACATTTGGGTGTTTCATTGAGTGGAGAATATCGAATACGACCTCTGCATCATTTACCCTAAACCATAGTTGACCTTAATCCATATCAACTAGGGCTCTCCCAGTGGCCAGAAAAGGTCTCCCCAAGATGATGGGCACCTCAAAATCAACTTTGCAGTACAGGATCACAAAATCCGTCGGAAAGATGAATTTATCAACTTTAACAAGCAGATCTAAAAGGATTTCCTCTGGTTTTTTAATGGTCCGATCCGCCATAAGCAACCTCATCCTTATCGGGGTAGGAGTACCAAGGCCAAGCTTTTTAAATATAGCAAGAGGAATTAGATTGATGCTCCCTTCTAAGTCACACAATGCTCTTGCAAACTTAACATACCCAATGGTACACGGGATGGTGAATGCACCAGGTCCTCTCGCTTTTGAGCAAGATATTTAGTCATAATCGCACTACATTGTTGGAGTTTTTGCAACAACTCTTGGCTCAAAGTGCATTTCTTGGTGACCAAATCTTTCATGTATTTGGCATACCTGGGCATTTTCTCCAAAACTTCTGGAAGGGGAATGTTGATGGAGAGTTGCTTCAACTTCGAGAGGAAGTGTTTGAATTTACCCTCCTCTTCCTTTTCTCAAGCCTTTAAGGGAAAGAAGGAGGAGGTTTGGGAATTTATTTTAATTTCTCGTGCTCGCTTCCCTCTTCTTGTTGCATTCCAACAACCTTCGGATCTTCTCCCTCAACCACCACTTCACCACCAACACCCTTTCCATCAACTTCATCCACAATTACTAGCATAAGGGGATCTATGGTGCTCTTTCCACTCCTTGTCATCACCTCCATGCAATGCCCTTCATTCTTTGGATTTTGAACCATATTGCTTGGTAGGGTGTCCTTTTGGCGTTGGTTCAATTGTGAAGAAACTTGTCTGAATTGTTAATCTAGTTGCATGATTGCCATGGAGTGAGACACAATTTCTGGTTAATACTTGAAATATCTGCTTTTATTTCCTTTAAAGTCTCATCTTGATGGTTGGCTCGCTTCAACAATTTTTGGAACATTTCTTCAATCATGGAGTTGCTTGACCCGGTATCATGGTTATGTGGTGGCACATAAGGACCATTACTGTAGCCCTCTCTTCTCCTCATTCTGTGTCTAAATCTCTCTCTCTCATAGTATCCACCCTGATTCTCTCTATACATGCCATCACAGTTGAACTTCCAAACTTGATTCCCAGAACCTTGCCTCCAATAATCCGAATTGGACCCTTGGAGATTGTTCTAGAAACCTGCCGCTTGGTTTCTTACAAAGCATGCATCCTCATCAAAAAATGAATCATCATAGGCATAAGCCTTCGGAGGTTGGTGAGTGACTGCCTTAACACTTGCTTGATTTTGCTTTAAAACCAAGTCCATACTTGTGCGAAGTTGAGCAAGTTGTTCCACTATCTCTTCGTTTACCTTTGCTTGCTCATTATTGGTGCTAACTGCACAAGAAGGTTTCATCACACCTCGCTCTCATTGACCCCATGCTCTTTTTGTTTTGACCACTTGCTCCATCCTTGTAGCTATCAATGCAAAAGATTGGTCTAGGAACATGCTTCCCATAATAGTGTCGGCACAAATTTGACTATTTTTGTCAAGTGCACGATAGAAAATCTGAAATAAGGCATTATCAACAATCTTGTGATCACAGACCATCCTCAAGCATTTAGTAAACCTCTTCCATATTATGCTGATAGAATCACTCGACAGTTGCTCAAAGTTGTTGATTTAGTCCTTGAGCTTCAACTTCTTTGATCTTGGGAAATATCTTTCAAGGAATACTCTATAAAGTTTAGCCCAACTTGAGAAAATACTCGGAGAAAACTTGGACAACCATATAGTTGCACTGCCTGTCAATGATAGTGGAAACACTCTCAAACCCACAACATCAAGAGAATGGTTTTGTGTCCCCATGACACTCTTGCAAACAAACACCACATTTTGAAGATGATAGTGAGGATCCTCCGAAGATAGCACTGTGAATAATCCACCATTTTGGAGCATTTAGAGCAATCCACTCAATACTGTGAACTTAGTGTTTGCCAGTAAAGGAGGTAGTATAATAGCACCGGCAACATCCATAGCCATAGCGTTAAATCTATATTGATTCCATCCATAAGCATTTTCATTTAAGTCCCTGAGCTATGGTCTGTTACCCCTTTGTGGTGGATTCTCCTCTCTCCCTATATCCTCGTTCGTATTCATATCCTCGTCAACCTCGATATCTTTATTCACTTGAACCATTCTTAATGGTAAGATATGGATCTCCAAATTGAGTGGAGATAAAGGATTGCATTGGCTCCATGTGTTGGACATACAACCTAGTATACCCTGCGAATAAAATCAAAGAACAAAAATAAAAATAAAAGTAAAGTACAAAAAACTCTAGAAATCAACACTAGAACTAACTAATAGTGAAATCAAATCAAAACCTAGTTGTCTTCCTCGGCAACGATGCCACAGTTTTTGACCAGATGTTCACACTCCAATAAGAAAGCGATCGTTGTCAGCAATTAACTTAACTGAGGTTAGGGTCGAATCCACAGGGAATAAAGGTCTTTATTACAAGACTTCACCACTAATCATTTCTAGTATTTATGAATACAATCTCTAAAAGGGGGGGGGAGTTTATGATTAAAAAACAAAATAAAATTACTTCTAACTGTAACTCAAGGAAACACTCAATTTTGGGGACAACTTGGGAATTGTGTTCCCTATGGTTCATTGACTCGATTACCCTAGATAACATAACTACAATTGGTGATTTGCATGCAGGATGATAACTTAGGTTCTTCCAGCCCTCTTGTGAAGGTGAAGGTCGAATTTCACCATGGCGCTTGGTCGACAACCATGTCGTGCCAACTAACCATTACATATTATCCCAGTAAACCTCCCTTTGGTCAGGCTTGGTTGATTAGACGAGAACACATTAATCGAATTCTATCATCTGTTTCCCTTTTCCTCTTCGTCACTACCTTGGTCGGAATCATGATAGTAGGCAGGCTTTGGTGTTGGCCACTACCAAACAACAATAAAAATAAAGGGAAACAAACAATCCATGCAAAACCCCAATCATAGAAATGTAATAATCCTAGGTTATTTCAAGTCAACTACCTATGGTTCCCATAATCCATAGTTGTGGATTCTTAGTTACTCAAGGCCAAGGCAAAACACACAAAAATGTACATGATAGATATAGTTGAGAGCTTTAGCAATAATAATGAAGAGAATAGGCACCATAAGTTGCAAACCCACAAGATTCATTGATCAATAAAGTGTACAAGGCAAGATTCGCAATCCCCAAAATGGGTTTTCCAAGAGAGAACAATAACAAACAACAACAACAACATACCCAGTTAAATCCCACAAGTGGGGTCTGGGGAGGGTAGATTGTACGCAGACCTTACTACTACCTCAATGAGGTAGAGAGGCTGTTTCCTAAAACCCTCATCTCAAAACCCATAAGCAGAATACCTAGATATGAC
>JAABOM020000007.1:11171180-11193466 GCA_011800125.2 Solanum clarkiae
CTCCAAGTATTTATCTACAACATAGTAGGTGATAAAACTAGCATTAGCAGCCAATAGATATATCTTGGCAGCCCAATTTCATAAAAACAACACACAGGCAACAAGTGTATAATCATAAATCCGAGCATATTCTTTCAACCTTTCTGCCTCTAATCATTTTTTCTAATACACATTCTCATATACATATCATGTGCAGCCTGTTTTAGTGCCATAATAGTCTTACAACAACCTACAAAGAAAAAACATAATAATTCTACGCAACATACAAATAGGCGGCATAACATTACATCCCTTCGCTACATTTCGACGTCGACAACTTTAGACATGTTCCAACTTTAACAAAACAGTACCTTCCAAATATACACATAAAAACAATCCTCAAACAGTGAAAAAATAGTTCTAAAGTATATAGAGAATGTGAAACAACAATATCCGATCATCGCCCACAAGTTCTTATTAAGAGCACAATTACGATACCGCACAACAACTCATTTTTGTGGACGGTAACAATGGTGAAACATCCTTACTATATAACTAAAAACTAAACCTTGTTAAAAACATTAACTTTACTTCATAATCCAGCCAACAAAGAAGAGAAAATTCTCTTAATCAACAAGAAAAGTGCACAATATTCCTTAGGACACATGCTGTCCAAATTTCCAGCACAAGCATAACTAGCATATACTTCTTGTCTTTCATGAAGAAACCATACTAAATACACAATTATAATTACTTAACTTTACCTTCAAGTTGTAGGTCCTCTCCAAGAATCCTAAAAGTCTCTTGTGGCTGCTTGTAAAGTCAAGAAAGAGTTGAGAGAAAACATGGAAAAACAATCTGATTTTTTTGTCCAAGTTAAGTGACTTGAGTAAGCTGCTTATAAGCCCCTTTTAAAGGAGCACTTGCCTACTTAGTTTTCAATTATAAGTCTCATTTTATCAAGTAATTAAAATACCATTTTCGCCTTTAACTTGGGCCTTAAGGCGCTCCAAATTGATGGGCCTTTGCTGCCCATTTTTATCCTTTCTCTTAGTTAGTTTGGGCCTAAATTATCAAAGAAATTGTGATGTCTTTGGGATCTTTTTATATCCTTCTTGTGCTGAAAATACATTCCATTTTATGATGCTAAAACATGGGCTAAAGTTACACCCTTAATATGAACTTTATCCATAATCGGACTTGGACAGATTCGACATTAGGCCTCATCTCCGTCTAGCTAGCAAATTTTAGCTGAGCAAGTAGGTAACTCACCTGCTACACTTCCTAAGTCCTACAAGCACCTCAATTCTCTCACTTTGGTTAAGACCATGATCTCCTCAATTTGACTTAAAACTTGTATACACTCCACCCTCTAAAGCGTTAGATGCATATATCGCCCTCTAATATGAGATTCAAGCACTTACAAAAATAGGCGCTAATTTGATAAATCCATATCATGTTTCATGTGCATAGGACTAGTACATGCAAGGTGTGGGGTGTTACATCCTCCCTTCCTTAGGAACATTCATCCTCGAATGTTAGTACAATTAGATAGTTTAACCATGTTCAACGCATTAAACGTTCAAACTCATGTACCTATTAAGGCCCCCAATGCTGCATGTTCCACTTCCTCCTTGGCCTCAAATAAGTAAGGATATTTTGATTTCATCGCGTCCTCAGCCTCCCATGTTATCTCTTCTGCTTGCGGGTTTCTCTAGAGTACTTTTATTGAAGTTATTTCCTTATTCCTTGGCTTCTTAACTTGACGATCTAGAATAGCAATAAGTGCCTCTTCATAGGTGAGATCTTCTATAACCTGCACATCTTCAATAGGAGTGATATAGGATGGGTGACCTATGCATTTTCGAAGCGTTAAGACATGAAAAACTGGATGAACCATTGAAAGCTCTTAGGGTAGCTCTAATTCATATGCAACCTGCCCAAACTTCTTAATAATTTTATATTGCCCTATGTAAAGTTGGCTCAATTTTCCTTTCTTACCAAATCTCATAACCCCTTTTATTGGAGATACCTTTAAGAATATCCAATCCCCTACTGGAAATTCTAATTCTCTCCTTCTAGTACCCGCATATGATTTGTATGACTTTGGGCTATTTCTAGCCGTTGTTGTATTACCCTAACTTTTTCCATGGCTTGTTGTACTAGATTTGGACCAAGCAAGGTGGTTTCAACCACTTCAAACCATCCAAATGACAACCTACATTTCCTTCCATACAAAGCTTCGTAAGGTGCCATCTTGATACTTGAGTGGTAGCTATTATTATAGGAAAATTCAATAAGTGGCAAACGGTCCACCCAACTACCTTTAAAGTCTAATGCACAAGCCCGCATCATATCTTCAAGTGTTTGAATGGTGCGTTCTGCTTGACCGTCTGTTTGAGGGTGTAAAGCTGTACTCAAATTCACTTGTGTCCCTAAACACCTTTGGAAGGACTTCCAAAACTTTGTAGTGAATTGAGCCCCCCCGATCAGATATAATTGAGATTAGGACCCCATGTAGCCTGACTATCTCTTTGAGATATAGCTTAGCATACTCTTCGGCTGTATAATCACTCTTAACTGGTAAAAAGTGTGCTGACTTTATGAGTCTATCTACTATTACCCATACGGAGTCAAACTTCTGAAATGAGCGAGGCAACCCAATAACAAAATCCATATTAATCATATTCTACTTCCATGTTGGAAGCCTTGTACATTGCATATAACCTTCTGGCTGTTGGTGCTCTACTTTGACTTGTTGGCAATTTGGACATTGAGCCACAAATTTTGCAAGGTCCTTTTCTATGCCTCCCCACTAAAACATTCCCTTCAGGTTATGATACATCTTAATTGATCCTAAATGGATGGAATATCGGGAATGATGGGCTTCTTCCATTATCCTCTTTCTTAGTCCATTAATATCAGACACATATAATCTATTTTGGAAATATAGTACTCCATTTTATGTTACTTCAAAGCCCTTCATCGTACCCTGAATCACCTTTTCCTTAAGCTATCGTGGAACGGGATCATTGAACCATTTTTCCTTCACCTCTATTACTAATGAAGACGCTGCTGCATTATGTACAATAGCCCATTCCATTGGAGTTTAAAGAAGGCGAACTCCCAAACTAGCTAGTTGACGTAGATCCTTAGCCACTCCTAGAGCACTGCAATACACTGCGTACCCCTTATATATAATATTTCTTGCTTAAAATAAGAGATAAACTTACCCTTTGGCGCCCCAATATTGCCTTCCCATTCAAGAACTGCCTTATTCGGAAAGTGGAAGTAAACTCTCTTAGTTTTGCAATCCACGTGGCATAGCAAGAAGCTAACCAATCCATACCCATTATAGCATCAAATTTCACCATTTCTAGCTCAATAACGTCAGCCAATATGCCACGATCGCAAACAGTTAGCATAAGTGCGATTTTGGACTCTGCTAGAGCTAGCTGCCCCTCTTACACCTCTAGCATGACCCACAGATGCTTGTTGACCCCTACCTAATAGATGAACTGACGATGATGATGTAACAACTGATCTAATAGATTATGCTATATCACCCATACGTTCCCTCGGACAATCTCTCATAATATGCCCTCGCGCACTACTGCAATAACGAATATCTGTCCCAACACGAAATATACCTGAATGAATTCTTCTACACTGTTTACAAGGCTACCAAGGAGTCATTTGTTGGCCTATCGAATAGCCTGTTGTCCGTGCACCTTATCCCTTACCTCGTTGACCAAACTGATTGCTTCTAGACCCTTGGAGTTGTGGTGGAGCACTGGCTACCGAGTAAGAGGATGAGGGCCTAGGTGGTCTATTTGAAAACCAAGGTCTAATCTCACCTTGGGATGGTGTGAATTGCCTTGTAGATTTGGCCCTTTTGGCCTGCCCCCTTTCCAACTCTTATGTCCTTCTTCTTTGCCTCTGATCCTCCAATTTGTGTGCAAAAGCTTGCATCCTCGCTATATCCATGTCATTATTCAAGGAAGCAATAGTACAGTCTCTAACCAAATACGTACCCAATCTATCCACATATCGATGAATTCTATCTGCCATAGTAGCATCTACATTAGGAGCATATCTGGCCAGGAAATTAAATTGAAGGCTATACTCCCTCACACTTATATTCCCTTGGTGGAGGTTCAAGAGATGATCTACATGGGCCTCTCGGATCTCTAATGGCAAGTAATGGTCAAGAAATGCCTCTTTGAACTCTTTCCAGGTAGTTGGAAGTGCATCTATATCCTTAGATTGCTTCCAAGCTTCATACCACAATATAGCCACACCCTTCATCCTATATGTTGCTTACTCGATAGCTTCTGTACTACTCACATGCATAACATCTAAAGTGTGTTGAATCTGATCAATAAAGTCTTGTGGATCTCTATTAGGATCTGATCAAGTGAAGGATGGAGGGTTCAAATTAAGAAAGTCACATATCCTTGTGCTAGCTGCTCTATTCGCACCACCTACACCTATAACTGGACCTTCCTATCTTTGACCTTGGCTAGCAACTATACGAGTCAATAGTTGGACTGCATATCTTAGATCCTACATGGTAGCATCGATAGGTGGTTTTAGGGGAATTTCACTACTTTATGGTTCATCAGGAGCTGGAGGAGTTGGAGATATCTGTGATAGAGACTCATCTTGAGCCTCATTTCATTGTCTCACCCGACTGGGTATACCAACCACCACTTCTACTACCTTCCCTTTACCTTTATTTCTCACGGTTTTTGGCATACCTGCTGTACAAAACAATTTAGGGGTTAGATAAATCCACCTATTACACTTGGCTCTATGGCACAATGAAAAGAAAGTTACAACTCCTAAATACCACGTAGCCTTCTACATACAAATCCGGTGCATAACACATCGATTAACAAGACTCTACATAGACACGGGTTTGTAGACTCCCTAGGATGGCCGCTCTGATATCACTTTTGTTATGCCCAAAGTCCCGTTAAGGTGGACTGACACCCATTGCCGATAAGGCTCTAGAGAACCAACTTGTATCCATGTGCTTTCTATACATATTATAAGGGATTTCTACATTCAACATGCCTTTAAGAAAGTAAACAGTAATAACAAGCCAAAAGGAAATATATATGATTAGGTCGTTGGGGCCACGTTGTCTAAAGCATGATACATGACCACACCTTGATTTACATAGTCTACAAAGCGTCTAGACAAGGAAAAGTACCTAATAAGGGTTGAAACAGGCCCTGCCTCGACAAACTATACAATACAAATATATAATCTTTAGACATAAAGCTCTGAAGCAACATGGATCTTGGTAATAGCAGCTGGATATCCTGTACTCCTACTGGGGAGAGCTACTAGCACCTATACCTGTGGTGTGAAATGCAGGTCCTCCATGAGGGATGTCAGTATGAGATAATGTACTAACTATGTAAGGCAGGAAATACGTATATAAAATAACAAATCAAATGAAACTATGCACTGGTGTAGGATAAGAGATCACCTTTAGTTATATTGTGTGATCATGTACTTAATGTTCTTTTTATTAATTTACCTTTACCGTATAATCTATGCACAACATGTAACACAAATGACCAGCTAATCAGTGGTAAATCTATATCGGGATCATCCTTGGCTAGGATTTTCCTTTCACCCCTTAGGCTACCCCCTGTAATGGAATCAACCCTGGCTAGGTGATTCTTCCACCCCTCGGGGTACCATCCATCAAAAAGCAATATACTTTATCTTTCAGTTACCTTTGAGATGATTCTTTTGGTGGTCATAGTATTAGAGTTGTAGGACTGTAGATGTAGCGTGTGACATGTAAATGATCATACAGGACAATACGATAATGAAAAGAGTACGCTACATAAATAATGTAATGTGTATGAGATGAAACAACTCATGAACTTTATTTAGGAACAAGAACCCATATCTCTTGGTATCAAAGTATGTATGCAGATCTGAAGGTGACTATGTATGGGAGCATATGAGCATGTGAAAGAGTGGAGACAAAGTCAATAATTGTGTCGGATTTGGTAAGTGCCTTTATGTGCCAAGGAGGGATCTATGTTTCATGCCAAATAATATGAAATCAAGTAGCCATACATATCTCGCTGTACGACCTCACTATTACCTCGAGATAACCTTCCCTTCCTCCAAATATTTATATATAATATAGTAGGTGATAAAACTAGTATTAGCAGCCAGTAGATACATCTTAGCAGCCCAATCTCATAAAAATAACACATGGGCAGCAAGCGTATAATCATAAACCCGAGCGTATTCTTTCAACCTTTCTGCCTCTGATCGTATTTTCTAATACACATTCTCATATATATATCATGTGCAGACTTTTATTATTATAATAGTCTTACAACAGCCCACAGACCACAACACATAACAGTTCTAAATAATATACAAATAGGCTGCATAATATTACATCCCTTTGCTATATTTCGATGACGACAATTCCAAACTTATTCCAACTTAAACAAAATAGTCCCCACCATATACACACATAACATAGTACTAAAACATTGAAAAAATAATTCTAAAATATATGGAGGATGTGAAACAACAATCTTCGATCATCAGCCCACAAGTTCCTATTAAGAGCACAATTATGATACCGACAACAACTCATTTTTGCGGACTGTAACAATGGTGCAGCATCCTTGTTATATCACTAAAAAAATTAAACCTTGTTAAAAACATAAACTTTACTTCAAAATCCAGTTAACTAAGAAGAGAAAAGTCTTAATCCACAAGAAAATTGCAGAACAATACTTAGGACACATGCTGTCCAAATTTCCAGCACAAGTATATCTAGCATATACTTCTTGTTTTTCATGAAGAAACCATACTAAATATAAAACTATAATTACTTACCTTTACCTTCAAGTTGTAGGGCCTCTCCAAGAATCCTAAAAGTCTCTTGTGGCTGCTTGTAAAGTCAAGAAAGAGTTGAGAGAAAACGTGGAAAAATAATATGATTTTTTTAGTCCAAGTTAAGTGACTTGAGTAAGCTGCTTATAAGTCCCCCTTTAAAGGAGCACTTGGCCGACTTACTTTCCATTATAAGCCTCATTCTATCAAGTAATTAAAGTAGCATTTTTCCCCTTTCACTTGGGCCTTAAGGGTCTCCAAATTGATGGGTCTTTGCTACCCACTTTTCCCCTTTCTCTTAGTTAGTTCGGGCCCAAATTATCAAGGAAATTGTGATGTCTTTGGGATATTTTTATATCCTTCTTGGGCTGAAAATATAGTCCATTTATGATGCTAAAACACAAGTTAAAGTTACACCCTTAACACGGACTGTATCCATAATTGGACTTGGACAGATTCGACGTCGGGCCTCGTCTCTGTCTAGCTAGTAAATTTAAGCTAAGAAAGTAGGTGACTCTCCTTCTAGCTTCCTAATTCCTACAAGCACCTTAATTCTCTCACTTTGTTTAAGACCGCAATCTCCTCAATTTAACTTAAAACTTGTATACACTCGACCCTCTTAAGCGTTAGATACACATATCGCCCTCTAATATCAGATTCAAGCACTTAAAATAATAGGCGCTAATTTGACAAAGCCATATCATCTTTCATGTGCATAGGACTAGTACATGTAAGGTGTAGGGTGGTACATCTAGTGCAATAGAACTCGTAAGATTATGGATATTGTGGAGGATAAGTTGCCTTAGGAAGAGGTCTCGGTAGAGGTATTGGATGGAAGGATTGAAGAAGTTGATCGGTAAGAGATTAGTGATTGTCAAAGCCCTTTGGAAGAATCATCAAGTCAAAAGTGTCTCTCAAGGAGCTGGAGCAGGCATGGAAAAGCGATATCCATACCTCTTTCATTCTATTCAAGCTTATGATAACATTTTGAACCCCTTCATGTGATTTCAAGTCTTATGTTTTAGCCCTATGTCATTGCATGCATTCATGTTCATGTTAACAAGTTCAAGATGATTTTAACACTTGTGTCGAGATTTTAAAAAAAGTGTTTAAGTGCATTGTTGTATTCTTGTTGGGGCTAATTTGTTCATGATTACTTTTCTTTGATATTCGGGGACGAATGTTCCCAAGGGGGAGATATTGTAACACCCCACACTTGCCTAGGAATACTCCCATAATTGTAATTCCCTTATATCTCAAATCGGGGATATTTAAACACCTCTCCACGTAGCTCGGAAAGACCCTATGATATATTTTTTTCAATATTTCAAAATCCGCGCAGAATTTTGCAAATCCAACTGTATATTCTTGTTTAGAGGGCAAAATTATATGGAAAAATGAGTACCTACAAGATATACTTTATCCATGCTAAGAAAAATAATTTTTGGTGAAACTTTGCAAAAACAGTAGCTGTCTGCGACGGGTCCGCAACACGGACCTCATGTGAACCAGTTCAAAAAGTTTTGAAGTTTTCTCTTTTTCATTGTAGGATAATTGGGTAATAATCCTATACCTCTATGCATGAAAATCACTCGTTGTCTAGCCATTTTGAGACCTAAAAACCAACCAAAAACCTCTCAAAATTCTCTCTAATCTTCATCAAATTCTTCATCTATTCTCATGGTTTTCAAGAAGTCTTATTGAAATTCAAGGAAACCAAGTCAAGCCCCAAGTCCTCCTCATGATTCAATAGTCCCAAAACTCATCTGGATCTAAGGATTCCATTCAAGGTTCAATCCTCCATTTCAAATCTTCTTAAAACAACTCTCCAAAGTTAAGCTATGTAGGTTTTAACCATTGGATTCTTCCACCCATAGTGCCCTAATCTCCTTTTTACTCAATTTGCATGACTTAAAGTTGATTTTACAAATGGGTTTACTATTATGGACATGTCTATGAACTATGTTAAAGCTATATAAAGTTGTGATTGTTTTGCTACGTATTGAGCGATAAATCTTTGATCTATTGTAAGATTTGATGAGGGTTTTTGATGTATATGGCTTGAGGATGTTGCAAGGTGTTGATTGATTATTTTACAATGGATTTTTTTGCATAATTTCATCTCTAAATTGCATGGATTTTTACTAGCAGTACACACTCGCCAAGTGTTTGATAAAATGTCCGGATGTGGTTTCTTGAGGAGTTAATGGTCCAAAGCGTGAGATATGATAAGAATGACTATATTATGATGAAATGATCTTGTTTATTTGAGATAATCTATATGAATTGTTGCATTAGACCATATCAACCAAGATGGGGGTTTGTACTCATCAACCGAGGTGAGGGTTCGTACTCATCAACTGAGGTGGAGGTTTGTACTCATCAACCATGTGAGGGGCTTTTACCACACCACCTAGGATGATGGGGTGTGACCATCATCAGCCAAGTAAGGGGTTTGTATCACATCACCTAGGATGTTGGGGTGTGACCATCATCAACCAACCAAGGTTGGGAATCTAGCTTGGTCTATTCTTCACTAATGGTATCCTTATATGAGCATGAGTTGCTAAACATGTTTTACTTATGCATTGATCATACATGCAATATTATTATATTATGACTATTGCTTAATATTATGCATTTTAGTTATGATGCCTATCTATTGTTGCATTGCATCCTACATACTTAGTACATTCAAACGTACTAATGCATACTTTATGCCTACATGATGCTACCATGTAGGAACTGGAGCTCCTATTGATTCTTCTTGCGGCTAGATGGATTGCTCATGTTAGGCTTTGGTGAGTCTTCCATTCCCGGGACAATGACTATTCTCTTATACTATATTCTAAGACTATCTTTCTTTTATGTATATATTAATTATGAGGGTGAGCCCAATTGCTTGTCTTGGCCCCCACTCTTATCTATGTAGTAGAGGTGTTGTTGGACATGTTATGTATTATGTTTAAGCTTTAACTCATCTATATTATTTAAGTATTAGACTCTCTCTCTCTCCCTTGGTCCCAATTTCCCTTATTTTTGTTTCTTATGTTATTTTATATTGCTTCCGCAACCAAGGATGTGTAATGATACGCTATGAGGCTGGTTTGGGATTCCTTCGGGTTCCCCATTCGCCAGTCAAGTCTAGGCCCTAGGCTTGGGTCGTGACACGCTCACCTCTCTTGATCTTCTTCTCTCTCAGAACTTACGTAAAAACTTAGAAAAATATGAGTTTTGAAACCCTTTCATATGAAATCAGCTTTAAGAATACATTTTGAGGTATTAAAATATAATGAGGAAGGACAAAATTGCCCTTCCCAAAGTTAAAAAAAAGAATATTTTTAGCACACTAGTGCGCCTCGCGGAGAGGGCATGCACCAGTTCATTTGGTTAAATTTTTCAAAAAATAGTTCTCGTTGAAAGTCAACAAAAAAAATACAAGTTCAATTCACTCCCCTGGAATGTCATGGAGGGGGTGCGGATTTGCTACTGTTTTTACACATTATGTGCATTTTTGTAATTCGACTCAGTTTTTCTTAAATCAGGTTGAGACCATTATCTGACTTGATTTTCCGTGGTGATAGAAAATCCAGTCTCAGATTTTCCATCAGAGCTTTGGAAGATGCATTGTGTGCACGATGTATTTTAGGGGTGTTTTGGTAATTTTTTGGGATGTTACAAAAACATCAATTTGTGAGCTTCTAGGTAGATGTATTTTGAGTTCATCGTGCAAGCGTCGAAGTGCAAGGTAAATTCTTTTTTAATCTTCATACCTCTTTTTTTCTTTTCTTTCTCTTTTCGCATATTTATGAATATTTACCCAATGAAGAGTTTTCTCGTAATACAAGAACAAGGTCTTGAAGTGTGAAGGGATAAATCTGCATCCCCACCTTAAGAAAGGTAATTTCATGGTAATTTTTATCGCGTAAACGAATGGATATGCATTCCCGACTTAAGAATAAGGTAACTTTATGATATTCTTATTGCGCAAAGGAATGGATAAACATTCCCACCTTAAGAATGAGGTAATTTTATAGTAATTCTTATCGCGCAAAGGAATGAATATGCATTCCCGCCTTCCGAATAAGGTAACTTTATGATAATTCTTATCACGCAAAGGAATGGATAAATATTCCCACCTTAAGAATAAGGTAACTTTTTGGAAATTCTTACTGTGCAAAGGAATGAATACACATTCCCTCCTTAATAAATAAGATAATTTGAAGATGTTCTTATGGTAAAAAGGAATGGATATGCATTCCCTACCCTAAGAATGACACAAAGCTTTTCTTGACAAGATCTATATATTTTTTTTCTTATCATTTTATGCTTAAGTTTGTCAACAATGACTTCTTCTATCCTTGCAGTTCGAAAATTTGATGATTTTCAGGCAATACATCTCTCCTTCCACCAGTCTTATGTATCTTATAGTCAAAACTGAAGATGGGATGGAGCAAACCAGATTCTTGACTCAAACTCTATTAGCGGGTTGATATGTGAGTCTATGGCTTTCTTTGGAAACCCGCTCCATATGGAAAATTGGACTTCAGTGCAAACTCGCAATTCTAATAAGCTGCTTAAGCTATGGTCCCTTCAAGCATTGGATCATTATCATGCTAACATTGCAACTTCTCTTCCAAGCTTAGGTCGTCGCATAATTTGATGTATGATTCGTTAGGGATACGCCATGATAGTTGAGGGAGAGTATCACCATATTCCAGGTTATTGGGAGTGGACTGAAGATGTACTTGGTAGGTGTAAAGAAGCCTTGGGTATGACATAAATTTATGATGCTGTTTATACATCCCTTTTCACTTATGATCGTAACTTAGATATTTTACGAGCATTCTGTGAAACTTGGTGCCCTAAAACAAACATGCTTCTTACATCTATTAGGGAATTGTCCCTTTATTTATAGGATTTACTTGTCCTTGGAGGCTTACCAATTTTGGATTCTCTTTATGAAGAAGTGGTGCTTGAGGTCAAGGAGCTTACTGGATTTGATGAAAAGAAGATAAAATATCTTCCTTGGACTTGTAAATACTTATTTATCGCCTTTCATCATCTTTAGGGTGCTAAACAAAGGGTATCTTTTAGCTAATGGATAGAGTTTTGGTGCAAGAGACCCCTAAGGTATGGACCTGCTCCACCGAGGCAGGAAGAGAAATCTTCTCATCTTGGATTGACACAAAATCCTAGTGGAGGTTTGCCTGACACAAAGAGATGGTCACATGCTGAAGAAAAGGTATTCCGTGAGATCAGGGTTAACTCTAACAAAAGAGATGAGATATATCTGGCAGCCTTCTTATCTTGTTGGTTATGCGCTTTTGTCCTCCCAAATAAAGAAGGCCATTAGATTCGTCCTGGGAGTTTCAAATGGCAAGCTTGATGGTGAGTGGGAAAAGGGTTAGTCTCGCAATTCTAGTTTTGGTTAGTATCTACAATGGTTAAGATCTCAACTACATCCCAACTTAATCAAATTATAGCATACTTCCCACCCATTATGTTTATGGCTGGCTTGCTCAGTATTTCAAGACTCATTTCGCATTTGCCAATGGGCCCTTTGTTCCTACTATGGTAGTATATTCTGGAGAAGGTGCAACAAGGTATTTTGATAAAAATGATGTGAGGAAATGTATCCATGGTGTAGAGAATGTTTCTTGGTCCTCTACTATGCTCGATAAGAAGTACCCTTACTTTTATATAGATAATGATCGTGCACTAGAGTTGGAATCGAGATACTTCATGAATATCCTTTTCAATTATCTCCTCCTTAGATGAAAAAATTCATTTATCATTGATCCATGCAGGCCACACCGCTTCTTTCAATTTGGATTCTACCAGAATACTCCTGGTATTATGAAGAATGACATTCGCAGTGTTTCTTTGGACAAGGGACTTATATTTTGGAAGATCTGCACTATGAGTTGATCTTCATCATGAGCAACTTTTCCCTTAATCATGCACAATGTGGGAGATTCTTTTGGATCTAATTATCAGATTTGGTGGAAGAAGACTCATGGAAATTTCCTAGTGATCATTTACAGGGTTTAGTGAATGCTATTGGACTAACTCCTATTATACACTTAGAGAGTTCAGTCGAACTGCACATAACCGAAGTCCCCAATGCTAATGTACCTCCTCTTTTGGATGCAAAGGTGTCCCAACAATTTAATAAAGGAAAATCTCAACTTCCTCTAGTGGCACAAAAATAAAAGACATCTACTTAAGCCACTCGAGTTCCTAAAAGGTCTCTTCAATATGAGAGTGAGAATAGTAGTGGAGATCGTTGTTGGAAGAGAACAAGGGTATGTCTAGATGATTTAAGAGATGCTACTATGCTTGTGGTTGAATTACATGATGAGACAAGTAGCCCATTGAGGACCATAACGACCCCTATTAAAGAGGTATGATTTGGACTTCCCCTATCAAGTATATCTTAGCTCCCCTTTTTGATCATTTATCCTTTTCTCCTTTTTTAAATGCATGTGAACTAAAGGCCAATTTCTATCTCTTCTGATGAGGTCAAATATACTTTCAAGTCTAATCTACGCGACCACCTAATAGCTACCTTGTCTGTATTCTATGGAAAGAGAGTCGTCCTAGATGCTCAAAAGAATTTCATCTCTTCTCTTTGGACCATTACCCGTGAGAAACTCTCTAGATGTGATGTGGATTCTGCTTCCTCTCTTAAAGATGAAATCCAACTAATTATCAAGGAGATAAAATTCAAAGATGTGGACATCTCGCCTTTGATAAAACTATTAGACTCTTTATTTAAGTTTGCTACCTCTTATGACCAAGCAAGATCAACTCTCCATGATATGGATGTAGAAGCTGCTAGAAAAGAGTTGTTCCTAGCAGCGGGAGAACATTTTTCAAATGCCATGCTTGAGGAGTATGAGAAGGTTACAGTGATGTCCTCTCTTCATCAGTTACTGGATAACATGAAGAAGAAGATAAAGGAGTTATGCCGAAAGGTACAAGCTTTGAAAGCCCTTTTAGCAATTGCCAAGATTGAAGTCGAAGAGGTGAAGCCAGCCACCACACTTGAAGTTAAGGAATTCAATGCATGCTCTGATATAATTTGTCAATGGTCTAGGACAAAAGAAGGAACATCCAGAAGCTTTGCATCAAGAACTGATTAACTACAATATATGCTCAGATTAGATTTATTTTCCTTTTTATCTCCTTTTGCTCATATTTATTTTCTTTAGATTTAGATGATATGTTAGACAATTTATGATATTAATATTTTTTTTCTTATCTTACATTATGAATCTTTATGTCCCCGTCTCTTTTATTGCATTCTTCCACTTGAATTTTCTTTAGTTGCAAGCTTTAACAATCCAAACTTGACCCATAGCTTATAGGCCAATAAGAATAGCAATAACATAATCTCTAGTTGCAAACATCATGAACATTAATGCTTCAACTTATATGATAAGTTCTAAAGACTTCCAAGGCTTGAGCATTTTAACTTTTAGACTTGATAACCATTTTTAAGGCATTGGGAATCTTGAACTTCCACTTTTTAGGCTTTAGTTTATGAGTTTGTAAAAATTTGAAGACTTCGATTTTGTCTATATGCTTGATTTGAGATCACAACCTGTAGGTTTGGAGGAATTAATTGCTTCAACTCCCATACTTGGAGGATTTAAAAGCTTCAACTTGCAAACTTAGAAGATTTAAAGGCTTCGAGTCATATATTTGAGGATTTGAAGACTTTTAAGTACAGAATTAGTGAAGCCCATATTTGATAGAGATTTGCCACCATTGAGTCACCACCATTTGGTATGAGTCTAAAAGTTTAATGAAAGGTACGCATAGCTTTAACACTCATGTAAGAGTTCAAGTGGCTACATAAGGGTTTTTGTTTTTATACTCATGCAACTGAAAACTTAGACCATAATTCTACCCACCTACGTTTTTCAATAAAGAGGGTCAAGTCACAACGTAGTTCTAAAAGAGTTAGTGTTTTTTACTTTTGTTTTTTTTTGGGTGTGCCATACATATTTTATACTATGCGGGCCAGGAGTGACATGGAATTTATGCTCATATATCATGGAGTGTCAACTCACTTAAAGGGTAGTATCTCTTGAGGAATTTTGCATTTCTGGGACCAACCCTTATGCTATCCGCATCGACAAGTTTGTAAATGCCATTTGAATATGCTTCTTGTACTACATATAGCCCATCCCACTTTGAGTTGAATTTGATCTCAGACTTATGTGAAGTGTTAATGGGTCTTCTTGCTGCAAGGACTTGGTCTCCGACTTGAAAGAACCTTAAACGAACCTATTTATTAAAAGAAAGAGAGAGACAAACTTGGTAGTATTCAAGATTTGTTGGGATTTGAGCCTCTTTTCATCAAGCACTTCTAACTTAGAGAGACGTAGTCGAGCATTCTCTTCTTTGGTAAGTCCCTCTTGAATAGCAAGTCTCAAGGAAGAGGAATGCTTCAGCTCCAAAAGCAAGCTAATCTAGGGTTGCTTGAGTAGGTGTGTGATATGTTGTCCTATATGACCACAAGGCTTCTTCCATTATTTCATGCCAATCTCGTTTGTACTTGGAGAGTACTTTCTTTAGTAGATTGTGTAGAGTATTATTGAATGCTTCATCCAGACAATTGGCGGCAACATGATACATAGAAGATTTGTGCTACTTGAAGTCGAAAAGATCACAAATCTTATTCATCAATTTGTTATCAAACGACTTTCCATTGTTGGTTATTATATATCAATGAATGCCAAATCAGTATATGATATTCAATAGAATAAAATTACAGCGTTCTACTTCTTGACTTCCTTGAGAGCAACAACTTCGGCCTATTTTAAGAAGCAATCTGTTGTAGCCAAGATATATAGGTGCCCACCAGAAGATTTTGGGAGTGGTACAACAACATCCGATTCCTAAGCATTGAATGACAAAGATGTGATAGTTGGGTGTAAAAATTTAAGCAGTTGATGTATTAAATTCGGATGAAATTGATAAGCCTTGCAATTTTGAGCATAGTCTAAGCAATCTTTTACCATGGTCGGCCAATAATACCCTATTCTCTTTATGGGAAAGTTGAGATTTGATTTAGATTAATGCGATCCACACACTCCCAGATATGCTTCTTGCAGAGCTTGGCTTGCTTCTTTATCTCCTAGACATCAAAAGAGTACTCTTACAAATGATCTTCTACAAAGTGTGTCCTTATAGTAAAGGAAATGAGGTGCATGACGATGAATGTCAGTCCTCCTTCTAACATCTTCTGGGAGTATCCCATAAGTTGTCAATGGTGGCTTGTTGCTAGACCTCTTTGTTGGCTTAAAAAACTGCAACAATATGCTCAAGCTTATTCTCCATATGGTTATCTTCATCCAGGGGTTGTACTATCCATTTTTGGCAGATAGTAACTTACATTTGATTAGGAAGAGATAAATTTGAAGCTAGAGCAGCTAAGGCATTTACTATTTTTTTTCCTTTCTTAGCACATGTTGGAGGGTTACATCTCCAAGCCATCCTATTAACATTTGAGCATAAAAATGATATGGGCACAATTCAGGCTTCCTGAACTTATAGGTTCCCAAAAGTTGTTTAATCACTAACTGAGAGTCACCAAAGACTTGCAGTTGTAACTGTTTCACGTCAACAACCATTTGACGCCGAGCATCAATGCTTGATATTCTGCGACATTATTAGACCAGCATTGTTTCAATGTGAAGGAGAATGGTAGAACCTCTCCTTGTGAAGTGACAAAAACCACTCCAATGCCAGCTCCACCATGATGTGCAGCCCCATCACTGTACATCTTCCAAGGAGGTTGTATTTCAGTGGCCGTCAAATCTTCATCAAAGAGCTCATCAGTTAGCTGCCAATCATCTAGTATAAAATGGTCTGCCAAGAAGTCTACTGTTGCTTGTCCCTTTACAGCCTTTTGAGGGACATAACGATCTCAAACTATTGGAATTGGAGATACCACCTTGCCAGATGGATGCTGAGGACTAGTTTTGTCATGTAAAATTTGATGGGATTTACTTTAGATATGAGACGAATAACATGAGCTTGAAAATACTTCTTTATCTTTTGAATTGATAATATTAGAACCAAACACAAATTTTTGATTGGCAAATAATTCATCTCATTTGGTATCATCATTGTGCTCAAGTAGTAGAGGGAGTTTTCTATGACGACCCCAAAAAGTGCCCGAAAATATGCCTCGGAAGTACCCAGAATTGTAATTTCCATATATCTAAAAAATCTTCTTGTTATTTCAAAAATCTAACTTTATATTCTTGTTTAGGGGGTCAAATTGAATGGAAAATGGATCTAACCCAAATTTTAGAGCAATTGTATCAAAATCCAAAAATCGCAAAAAATGAAATTTAGGAGGGTCAACTTTTAAGGGGCATATCTCTTAGAATACAAAGAATTGGGTGGCCCACGACCTACCAAATTACAGGACTTTGAATTAGCTTTCTAAAGCACTCAGTGTCACCTCATTTCGAGTTCAGATGAAGGATTTATACCCATTTTCGTAGAACTCGATTATGCAGAAAATGCAAATTCTAGTGAGGTCAATGCGACATTTCTGCGATGCGCTCCTATTGTTTTTGGTGCCTATTTCAATTGTTTTTGGTCTAGGACTTATAAGGCTTGGGGCTAAGGGTTACCACACTTGAAACAATTTACACTTAGCCTTATTGTAACCTCATATCATCCTAAACATCCCCCAATACTCACTCAAACACTTAGACTAGTATTCTCACAAGATTCAAGTCCCAAAACCCTCATCCGGATCTAAGGAATTCCTTCAAGCTTCAAGTCTCCATTAAAGTCCTATTCAAACAATTCTTCAAGGTCAAGTTATGTGGCATTAAATGATGATATGTGATGATCACACTCCAATAAGAAAGTGGTCGTTGTCAGCAATTAACCTAATCGAAGGTTAGGGTCGAATCCACAGAGAATACAGGGCTTGACTACAAGACTTCACTACTAAACATTTCAAGCATCAATAACTAAAATATCTAAATGCGGGGGGGGGGGTGTTTGTGATTCAAAAACAAAATAAAACAAACACTAACTATAACGCGAGAAAACACTCAATATTGGGGACAACTTGTGTTCCTCGTGGTTCGTCGACTCAATTACCCTAGATAAGATAACTACAATTGGTGATTTGCATGCATGACGGTAACTTAGGTTCTTCTAGCCCTCTTGTTAAGGTGAAGGTCAAATTTCACCCTAGTGCTTGGTCGGCAACCATGGCGTGCAAACTGACCGTTACCTATTGTCCTAGTCAACCTCCCTTTGGCCAGGCTTGGTTGATTAGATGAGAACACATCAATCGAATTCTATTATCTACTTCCCTTTTCCTATTAGTCACTACCTTGGTCGGGATCGTGATAGTAGGCGAGGTTTGGGGTTGACCACCACCAAACAAAAATAATAATGAAGGGAAGTAGACAATACAAGAAAAACCCCAATCATAAAAATGCAAGAAACCTAGGTCATCTTAAGTCAACTAGCCATGGTTCCGACAACCCCAAGTTGTGGGTGCTTAGATACTCATGGCTAAGGCAAAACACACAAAAATGAAAATAATAGATATACTTGAGGGTTTTACCAACACAATGAAAAGTAAAGATACCACAAGTTGCAAATCCACCAGCTTGATAGATATATAGTGTATAGCACAAGATTTGCAATCCCCAAAATGGAGTTTCCAAGAGAAAACACTAAACTAATCTAAAAAGTAAGAAAAGATTCAGAAGATGATTGTAAAATGTCTCCTGGTCGTCTCTTTCTAAAACCCTAACTTAAACTATATATAGTATTTACAAATTAACCCTAGAATATACACAAAAACGTCAGCTGGTAGCTGATAAGTCTTGCAGGTATGACTTATATGATGACCTATGAGTCATAGTCGGGGGTCTCATATCTGGTTCTTGGCATCTTGGACTAAACTAGTACGACCTATAGGTACGAGTCATTGCTTGAGCTACGACTCATATGATTTTTTTAGAGTCTTGGTCTTTAGTATTTGGTCCAACATTTTGGCTCTCTAATTCCTTCTACGAGTCCACCTATATGAGTTGTAGTGAAACTTATGACTCGTAGGATGGCCTCGTAAGGGTGACCTCCACTTAGCAGATTTTTTAAATTTTGGTCTCTGATTCTTGCTACGACACACCCTACGACTCGTAGCTTGGGGTACGACTCGTAAGTATGCTCGTATGTCATAAGCTTCAGCAAAATCTACAACTTTTCTTCAAAATCATGCCAACCTAAATTTTTTGCAAGAGAAAAACATAAAAACCATAAAAAGTCTCATTAAGAACTCACAAAATCCCTTGTTTTAGGCATCAAATATGTTGTATTTTGACAGCACATCAACACCCTCAACTTAGAATTATTTCTTATCCTCAAGTGACGACTCGATCTACGCAGATAAAGAGAAATACATAGTAGCTATTCTAATGGCATATACAACAACTTCTTTGATTCAAGTACCCAACTACTATTTTCAAAATAGGATCGCAAAGTTATTAAGCAAAAAGAACATAATGAGATACCTGACAATCCAACTATGACAGGATAAGGAGCATCAACCGACCACACTCACTGGTATAGTGTTATGCTAGTCAAGCAGTGCAAATGCCCTCACTAGAAAGAAGTCCCTCATACTCACTCAAAATCATTTAGAACTCAGGGATTGAGGAAGCATTCTCACTCTCACAATTGTAATTCAATGCATACTGACTAACACCATAGGCTTGCCTTTATACTCATCTTCTGGCTTGGTGATAAAGTGGAGTTGGATAAGTTTAAGACCTATAGGCTTATAACATAGGTTAAGGATGCTTTGGTATGGTATTTTGGGTAAGTAGTGACTAAAAGATATCCTTGAACATGTTTACCAACACTTTTTTCTTTTATAATCCAACCCTTTTTAATCAATCCAACCTTATTTTCCTGTTTTGAACTTTTCTCGAATGCTTTCTTTCTCTTTTTCAGTAGTACCTCGATTTCAAACTCATTTTTGATACTTTTTCTCAACTCAAGGCACTTTTCTTTTCTTTTTCTTCACTCGGTTCATATTTTTTCATTTCTTTCTTGATTTCCCAACTAAACACCTTATTATTATTACTTTACCACAATAAGGGTCACTCTCAACTTAGGCTTTTAGCCTCAGGTGAAGTACACAATATCTATGCGTCAAATCTGGGCCACCAACTGCAGCCACCCTCAACTTAGGCCTTTGGCGTCAATCAAGGTTCACATATTCAAGGATAGACCAGAGACAATATCAAGGTATTTTATCAAATAAGGTCAAGCTTGCAAGGTATCAAGAAAGAATGAGTACATGAGAAGCTCAAAGGTTTAGAACAAGGGATTCACTCGCTCATCTGGTGGGTCATTTAGGGAAAAAGTGGTTTCACTCAAATAACAAATGCCTAAGATCCTTTCCATGTCCACCACATCACCAAACCAATTTTAGAGTAACAAGGCAAGTTCTGGGTCTATACAAGATGGGAAATGCAACAAAATATGCTCACAACACACATGGCAATTACATCCATAATCAAGTATAGACTCATAGGTCATTCTTTTAGTGTCAGCTTACATTCACAATATCAGAACAAACATTGCCAGATACTCAAAAATGTATGAATGCATCAATAATCATAACCTTAAAATTTTGAGGGTACCCAATTTTTCATCAAAACTTTAAAAACACATTTAAAAATTATATATATGCCAATAAATAACACTACTATGAATTTACAAATTATCTACACTACCTAAACATGTTGGTTCAACAGAAAAGTTAGCATCCACAAGGAAAAAGAAAACCTTGGGATCAAAAATAGGTGAAGTCATGGACTTGAGGCTACTCAGATTTCACCTTAATCCATAACTTCCCACACCTCACTAAAATAGGATATTTTGTCCTCAAAGCAAAGAAAAGAACGAAAACAAAACACGACAATATAGAAATATATACATACACACATTAAAAACCAAAAATTAACATCCAAAGTATAAGTAAAAATTAACATCCAACATAAGAATATGTAAACACAACCAAAAACCAACATAATAAAAAGATTGTCTAAGAAGAGAACAAAGTATCCAACATGAAAAAATAAGAACTAGGGTTAAAAGAAGTTAAACATCATGGTACATCAAGCACCGGTCTCTGGCTGGTCTGTGGGCTCCTAGGGCATCATCTCCTCTGAAGCAGTATCGGAAGTACCCTCTCCATATAGTGTGTGCTGCTCTTGATCTCTCTGAATAGCTGCCATCAATAGCGACTCCTGCATCACCTCCTTTGGTATGGGCTCCTCCTCCAGTCTCGTCCTCTTTGGGGTCGGCTATGGGTCATCATTATGCTCAAGGGGCCTCTTCCTATGGACGTCCGAATGGTCTCCTAGCCACTCAAATGCCTCATTGTCTATCGGTTCCACCTTCGGGACTGCATATGGATTGCTAACATCTTCAATTGTCACGCCCAGAGTCCCGTTAAGGCGGACTGGCACCCGTTGCCGATGAAGCTCGAGAGAACCAACCTGTATCCATGCGCTTTCTATGCATATTATAAGGAATTTCTACTTTTAACATGCCTTTAAGAAAATAAACAGTGATAACAAGCCAAAAGGAAATGCATATGGCTAGGCCATTGGGGCCACAATGTTTAAAGTACGAGATATGACCATACTTTAATTTACATAGTCTACAAAGCCTCTAGATAAGAAAAAGTATCTGATAAGGATCGGGACAAGCCCCGCCTCGAATAACTGTACAATACAAAAATATAAGCTCTAGACACACACAAAGTTCCGAAGCAACCGGGAGCTTGGTAATAGCAGCCGGATATCCTGTACTCCTACTAGGGAGATCTACTAGCACCTATACCCGCAGCATGAAATGCAGGTCCCCCGCAAGGGACGTCAGTATGAGATAATGTACTGAATATGTGAGGCAGGAAATACTATATATGAAGTAACAACTTAAATGAAATTATGCACTGTGTAGGATAAGAGACCCCCCTTAGTTATACTGTGGGATTATGTACTTTATGTTCTTTTTATTACTTTACCTTTACTGTTTAATCTGTGCACAACAAGTAATACAAATGACTAGCTGATCAGTGGTAAATCTGTATCGGGATCGACCCTGTCTAGGATTTTACTTTCACCCTTTGGGCTACCCCCCGTGATAGGATTGACCCTGGCTAGGCGATTCTTCCACCCTTTGGATTACCACCCATCAATAAGCAATATACTTTACTTTATCTTTCAATTGCCTTTGAGATGATTCTTTTGTTGGTCGTAATATTGGAGCTGCAGGACTGTAGATACAACATATGATATGTAAATAATCACAAAAGACAACACCATAATGAAAGGAGTAGGTTACACAAA
>JAABOM020000007.1:11193566-11210499 GCA_011800125.2 Solanum clarkiae
AATAAATAAAAAAATAAAAAAATAAAAAAAAATAAAAAAATAAAAATAAAGTCCCGTGAATAATTTGACACCGTGGAGGATAAAAATTGGGTGTCAACACATTCATTTTTAAAACATGTTAGATTTTGTTTCTTAATGAAAAAAAAACTTTTTCAAAATAGAACAATAACTAACAAAGATAACATAAATGGTTTTAACACCTTTGTTAATATTCAAACAAATACAAATATAAATTCAAAGTAAATAAAAGAAAGAGAGTTGCCGATTTTGTGCCTTTGTCCCATTTATATTTCTATTGCAATTTTTGCATCCAGGGATTTGTATAACAGTTTCTTTCTCCTGAGAATTGGGCTGACTCGAGGAAGATAAAGTTTAGGCCTCCGTGGCCCAGAGAATGCAAAGGAATAGAGTCCCATTGGACTCAAAGACAAGTTTACTTTGTTGGGGCAGCGAACTGGGGACGACGATGAGCTGATACCACAACGAAGCTTGTTTCGAATTCCTTAACTCAAAACCCGACGCTCTGGTTTTGGTCTTGGAATTAAAGAACCTTTTCAATAGTGGTGATGGCTACGAAATATGCTAGGGTTTTTTCGAATTGATGACTGCCGTCCCCTGAAAATGGAGAGGAAGAGGAGAATAAATAGGGATTGTTCGGGTTTGAATCAAGGGGAGGAACGCCGGTCCAAAATCGCGAGTTTTTTGGTATTGATTTTGAATTTTTTGATGTTTTTGTTGAAAAATCTTCAACAAACTGAAGATTTACCGTGGATTGAGGGATTTGGAAGCGTGAATCATTTTTTCAACACAATAAATGTGTTTGTCGGGTTCGTCTGGTGGTTGTTGGTACGCATGCGGCGCCGGATTTCTGGGTCGAAGAAGAAAAAGGAGCGGTTGGGTTCGGGATAAGTAGAGGGAGGGAGAGGGGAGTTTGCCGGTGACGGAAAAGGAGATGTGGTGACGGGAAGGGAGAGGGACGTGGTGGCGACGAGGTCTTTAGGGTTTGGTTTTGGGGAAAATTGTGAAAATGAAGAAGAAAGGGCGGGGAGTTGAGATATTAGGGGCGCGTGATGTACACGTGCCTGTATAAATTTTTTTTTTTTGAAATAATTATTTAAAAATTGTTAAAAATAAAATAAAGCCCCGATGATTATTTTGACATCGTGGAGGATAAAAATTGGGTGTCAACAAAGTATATGAGTTATTTTGTGAAGTAAGATGCGGAGTTTTCTTTTAGGTATGATATTTAGAGTTTGGTGCAATTTCTTTTATTAATTTAATTTAGAATTTAACTACGGCATGATATTTAGAGTTTGGTATCAATTTTTTTAATTAATTTAATTTAGAATATAATATTAAGATAATTGTTAGTATTATATATAGAAATAGAGTTACTTTCATGATTGTTTTTGCAGTTGTGGAACTAGAAATCAACTTTTTTAATAAATACTTTCAATATTGACATCAAAATAAATAGAACAATTTCTACTTTACTAATTGATTCATCAAAGATTTATATATATTATTATGTTTAAAGCTTGTGGTGCAAATATTACAAATAGGAGATAACAACTGTGGAAAATAGATACCACTTGTGAAGATATACAAAGATAATTTTTTTCAAAGATATTAATATTTTATATATTTATCAAACATGAAATGTACTTATTCATAATCTAACACACTTCTATTTTCTCTATAAAATTTCTTAAAATTCAACCTTCCCAAGTTTGGTTATAACAACGTGTTTATATCGTATGAACATTTAAAACAAACTATAAAGTAATATATTAAAGTTGTTTACTGAAAAATATGTATGAAACTATATTGGGCCCGTTCGAAAAATATGTATGAAACTATATTGGGCCCGTACTACGAACCTTATATATATATATAATAACATATTTATATCGTATGAACATTTAAAACAAACTATAAAGTCATATATTAAAGTTGTTTACTGAAAAGTACATATGAAAAGGCTCATGGTATGAGTCCAATATAATTTCATATATATTGTTCAGTAAACAACTTTAATATATTACTTTATAGTTTGTTTTAAATGTTCATACGATATAAACACGTTATTATAACCAAACTTGGGAAGACTAAATTTCAAGAAATTTTATGTATAGAGAAAATAGAAGTGTGTTAGATTATGAATAAGTACATTTCATGTTCGAGAAATATATAAAATATTAAAGAGAATTAAAAACAGAGGATGCATGGGGTAGAATATTTTTTTTAAAAAAATTAAAATAATATCTAAATTATTATTTGAAAGAGGTGGGAGGAAGAGGTCAGAACTTAAGGGAGATGAAGTACGAATTTTTGAAAAACTTTTACGAAGAATTAAAAAATACAAAACAAAAAAATTAGCATGGGGGAGTGAGCTAAGGAAAAAAATTATGTTTTATTTTATAATTTTTTTGAGGATAGTTATACTTTAATATTTAACTTTAATAAATATTACTAATTTCTTTAATTTTTTATCAAAGTGAAATGATTTGTACATGTAGAGTGTAACCTTGACATTTTTTTTAAATAAAAAAAGAGTAAAGTAAACACACATCATGTGGAATAAAAGAGGTGTATTTTTCAAACTAAGAAATGATAATTTAGGTATGAAACTCAATCTTTCCATAGTTTTAAATATTTGACTTAAAAAAAAGAGAACAATTCAAATGTGTTTTGACATTTATCTCAAAACTTTATCATAGAAATGAAAATGAAAAAGAATAAGGAGACAGGAGGGGGACGAATCTCGCGCGGATGCCAGAAATATAATGCTCCAAGTATGACATAGTATCATCAACTGAACTCCACATCGAGTTATATTTGCAATTGTGCAAGTACACTTGCTAAATCATGTAAAACCACAGATTTTCTAGCAAACAGCCCTCAGACACTGGTTGAATGAGTAAAATAAATGGAACAAGAAAATTTTGGATCTCTTGAATGATTAGTCTCTTCACCTTTTGCAGCTGTTGTGTGATGCAAGCATTTAAGAACCTCCATGGCGGAACAGAAGAACTGATCGATACAGAGCAGCAACATGCAGGAAACAGATGAACATGATAATAAGATCATCTAGTAAACCTATAATACCCAAAAATCCTGCAGAAAGAGACAGAGTAGTCACAAACAGAACACCACAATAGACATTTTCAGAGAGTATTCAACCGGTACCTTCTGGGATAAGGTCCACGGGGCTAAGGACGTATATACCACTTAAAAATACCTGCAAATTAAATAACTCTTTAGACAATCTATGTTGAAAAAATAAAGTCGGCAAAAGGTGAATGTTTACACTTCCATCCCTCAGTATAGAGTTCAATGAAATTCATGCACACTTACCCCCACAATTAAAAGTTTTAACTGTGCCAAGTTGCTTAGGAGAATTGAACTCAAGCCGACTACCATAAAAGGCTTCCACCATTCTAGCCCAACACTCTGGGGAGGATACAGGATAAGGGGCCCCAATTTTCATAAGATCCAAACGACTGTTGACTTCCTATGACAATAGTCCACATAAACTTCAAACAGTAGTAACTGTTCTAGTATTTAATAAAGTGGTAATTTATGAATTTCGTTATCAAGATATATCAGAAGTCTCCCAGCTTTCAGAACCTTATGTAAACCAGATCTGTCACCCTTAGATAACTATTACACTATCTAGGAAGTTTACCGCAATTTACAAGAGAAGGTTTGCTGTAAACTATGATAAACATCCATTTCAGCTTAATTGAAACAATTGGAAATCACATATCTCATGGTATGCACATCTAATTTTGTCACACAACTCCCCTAATGTTCTCAACTGACATCATCATGATTCTATAATGATGCAACATGCACACAGCAGAGATGTTCACAACCAACTCTCAGTCAGAAATGCTTGAGGGAAAGCAAACAGATTACCCTCCACTCTCACCCCAGCGTAAATCTACTGCCACACTGCAAATGATAATGTACAGTAGACAGTGCCTTCTTATTAGATCACAATAAAAATGATAAAAAATTCCACGGAACGAAAACATAGATCAATCTTGCTGTTGACTGAGAAGATTGGAAAGTTTTGGGTGAGAATAAATTGAGATCGACAGAACTGGTCTATATGGATAGATTAGCTGCCTCTCTAGAAAAAAGAAACTTAAAATAAAGAAGTAACAGAAAAGAGAACTGGAATGACGATCCAGTCAATGGTGCATAATTGGGTACTTAACTGCCAAATAGACACGTGCCCTGATGACGAACGGAAGAGATCTTTGAGGATCTGTCATATCTCGCAGTAGTCTCCGGAGGAGAAATGGAAGATCTTGCATTCTCTGTCAAACAAAGATCATATATTATCTTTCAACTTAATTCAGCATTTGTACTCAGCTATTAATATATACACAAGGAATAATGAATTTTAATTCTTAACAGAAAGGTCAACTACATGGGCTATAGTCACAACATATTTCAGGCAAGTTGTACAAAAAAAGTGCTAGAAAAATATAAAACCCCTTGATGGAGAATGGTTCTCTTCCTTATATGTACTGCATATTTCAGGAAAGTTGTACGGAGGACAGAATTAGAATCTTAAAATGGAGCCTAATTCTGTAGCTGACTCCAACCAAACTGAAAAATTAATGCTCCTAAGATCTCCTCTACTGGTTCCTGTAAGATTGAGAAAAGCGAACAGTGCATATTATCTCTGTCCCATCACTTCAATGCCCCTGTTCGGGTAACAAGCCCACTTATGTAAGCACATAGCTTTAAGCATATAGCTCTGCAAACCTGAGTCCACAGTGACCAGAGCTTTATTCTTTGAAGGAAACAACAATGACTATTCTTTAAGCACATACCACTGAAAATTTGTGGACCTTCCCATACATAAATACATAGCTGGAGCAGAACATAAATAAATTATTAGCCTGGGTATACTAGTAGTCTGGTACAATGGTCAAGCACAAACTCACACTGAAAACCAGTTTCCAACTAGGTATTCCTAAAATTTCAACCTGTACCTGCCTCAAACTGTTCCAGAATCAACCAACAATTTAGGTACAGTTTCACGACTGCAGTAAACCCAAGAAAACAAATAACATTCACCCCCATCCCCTGCAAAAAATGAAAATGAACAGAAAGAGAATGGAAAAGTTTCTCAATAGAACAGTTGTTGCTGATAAAGAGTGTAGCAGTGAATCATGTCAAAAGAAAGACTTGCATCGGTAAGAAATGAAATACCTGGAGAAGGCCATTGCCATGTTGGCCAAAACGGCGGTTATATTGCTCAACTCTTCGTAAGATCTCAGGAACTTCAGGATCTCGATGCAACCTTGATGCAGAATCACTAGGAACCAACAAGGTAATCGGACGGCGGCATAATGGACATTTACATGCTTGAAGGGCGGACCCATGATCCCAAACTTGCAGAATACAGCTAGCTAAAAGGAGGAAGCCAATGTAGAATTTCAATACATATGCTCAATATTTGTGATGGAGAGTTGCAATCTCCATTGCTAGAATGAAAACGCTAGCACATTCCCCCTGAAAACGTTTACTCACACTAGTCTGCTTTCAGTTCTCAGCATTCTTAATTAAGTTCATATTTAACATTCTAGTCGCATAAAATTCCTTTAGGCAAAGTATCCTTAGGTCAATTACTTGACATCCTGATCATAGACAAAAAACACCATTCCATGTTTAATACTTCCACCGTCCCATTTTATGTGGCACTCTTTGAGTTGGTATGGTGTTTGAGGGAAAAAAAAAGACTTTTTAAACTTGTGGTCTAAAACAATCCTTGGATGTTTATGTGGTTGAGATTCATTTCATTAAATGTAAGTGTGAAATTTTAAAGTTAAATTGCTTCTAATTACAGTAAGGTGACATTCTTTTTGGGACAGACCAAAAAGAAAAGGGTGCCACACAAATTGGGACAAAGGGAGTATAGTTTTATAAAGACCAGCTTGTTAATTCAATAACGCACCAACAAGGAAACATTACCTATTCCTTTCCTTCCTCTTTTTTACAAGGAGAATATTGATTAAAAGAGACATCAGAATTCAAGACCATCTTCACACTTCCCCCAGCACCTAATTCTTTACAAACTCTGATTGGCTACTGAACTTCAGCACCTCCTAAGGCCCGCCTGTGTTTTATCTTTCACAAATAAAATTTATTACTTGATTAAAAGAAATTCAGCAATCCGTAAGGTCCTCAACAGACGTGAATATCGGTTTGCAAAACATACTCTTCGACTAGAGTGTAACTCTTGACAAAACAAAATCAAAGGAAGAGAAGGGGATGAAAAAGCCGAAAACAGTGTCAGACCATTTCAGGTTAAGAAGCACAAGCTATAATCAGGTAACATTTAGAAACTTGATAATCATTTTTAGGTTGCACTATTTAAGAGGTAGTTATACGAGATACATTAGAGAAGAAAAGCCAACTCTTTCAGTATCAAATTTGGAAGCAGCAACACTCCATGCAGTTATAGTATAAAAGCAAACATTTGTAGTTCTAAGCATCTAGTGTCCTGCTAAATAGCCAATCGGCTTTTGCTGCTCCACATCCTAGAATTATGGCTATAGTAAATAATGTTCAAAATGCCGGCAACTAACAATTAGTGCCTCAATCCATGAAACTTGACCCAAATGCTATTAAAACAAATCCAGAAATTTTACTTTCATGGTGATTTTCTCAAGTAATGGTTGGACTTAAATCTAAAAGTTTCGCCCAAGAACGATGATTTTTAAAAACTGAAATCCAAAGATTGGTAAATTTTGACACTCACATATCCAATCAAGTCTCAAATTTTTGCTAGTAGTGTTTCTCTATCATGCCCCACACATTACTTCAGTTCATCATCTTTTAAGTAGGACAAGACAGTTTAATGCATTTAATATTTTTGTAACTGCATAAAGTAGAAATATCCCCTAATAATATATGCCCTCTCCAGTCTCCATTGACAAAGCCAACCCAAAAATCTAGATTTTGATACATTCTGATTAATCCATGAAATGTGCAATAACTTTGACATCCTAGTCTCTTTCTACTTTATAGCCCACTTTATTCACCGGAAAGAAATACACTGCCACTGGCAAGATTTTCTAACTTGATTATTATAAGTGGGCATTTGCATATAAGAATTGTGATATTTGGAAAGAAGCCGTACTCCCTCCATCCCATTTTATGAGGTACCTTTCCTTTTTAGTCTGTCCCAAAAAGAATGTCACTTTAGTAGAATTAAAAACAATTTAACTTTAAAATGCCCCTTTACCCTTAATGAAATGATTTTCAACCACACAATATATATGGATGATTTTACCTTGTTCAAGTGATTTTTATAGGAATAAGGTCAAAAATCATTTCAGGATAAACAGTCACAAGTTTTAATGCATGACTTGCAAAGTTATACTGATTTTCCTGCCTCACAATTCATCCACCATAAATACCTCTGTTCAGTGGTATCATCTTAGATAAGTAAATATGTACTAAATAAGATTATGAGCTTAACTTTGAACCACAGGTACTTCACGTCATATTTATCCAAGATGCAAGTAACAATGCCAAGACAGTTTTCCGTAGATAATGAATACTTTGACAACTCCATCCAGGGTCTTTAAACTAAATCACATTTCACTCAAGTGGAAAAAGTTTATCATAGGAAGAAATTAAAGAGGCATCTGCACCAGCTGATCATACTCCAACATATGTCAATCATCCACATACAAGTCAACAGGTAATACAAGATCTTGTTGCCACTCTTTCATTCCAAGAAGGAACAAACAACAACAACATACGGAGTGGAATCCCACAGTTGGGTCTGGGGAGAGTAAAATGTACGCAAACCTTACCACTACCTATAGCGACCCACAGTTTAGGAGCCTAGAAAGTACAGAAAAGTTGGTCTCAAAATGACCAGGGTCAGCCTATGAGACCATGTCCACGGCCCGTGGTTCAGAGCACAAGCCGTGACTAGGCTCGTGTATGGGAACCTCAGGAAAGGGAAAAAGTTTCTAAGTGTTGAGTGACTCACGAAGCCATTCACGGCCCATTGAAGGAAAGACGGCACGTAGAAGCAGTCAAGTGTGGGTTCCAGACATGAAGGAAATTTGGAGTTTCTGGAAGGTAACCCATATTTAGCAGGACAGCCCGTCGACTAATGCACGACCCGTAATTTGGCTTCGTAGATAGGGGCCCAAAAAGTGAAATTTTGATAAGTGTGGAAGTACTCACGAGGTCATCCACGACCCGCGGATAGGGGTTTGTTAGGGTTTGGTAGCCAGAAGATTGGAAAAGGAGAACACGACGAACAGGACCACGGCCCGTGGTTCCATCCACAGCCTGTAATTGAGATTTTGTGGATGGTGTCCGACAGTTTTAATGAAGGGAAATTTTGTCCTTTTCGCCAATTCTAAGCCTAAACCCTGTCGTTTTTGGCTATGTTGCTTGGACTCTTCAAAAATGTCAACGGGTGCGTGTCGGATCCTCCAAAAATAGCGTATTTTGAAGGATCCGACATAGATGCGGCAACATTTTGGAGAGTCCGAGCAACTAAGGTTTTTGGGACTCCTAGGGGCCTAAATCAGTCTTTAAAACCCTAAGGATTCCCTCATTCCTTTCATTCTTCCACTTCTAAAATTTCCTGAGGCAAAAATATTATCTCAAGAAGACAAGAACAAGCTAAGGAGGCTAGAGTTTAAAGGAGGATTTTCCATAACAACAAATTCCTTCTTCATAGACTTACCCAAGGTATGTGAGTTGATTTGTGGGTCTCCTTTCACCCACAAAGTCCTATATAAATGTTTTAACCTTTTCTTTAACTTCCTTAACATTACCATGCATGCTAATGTTGTTTTCATGATGTTTCATGTTACTACATGTTTTCAATGTTACTATATGATGTTCTAGTAAGTATTTTTCATGTATTTTAAGTTGATAGTGATGACCCCAATGATGTGGGTTTGAATGATGAAGTGTCGGTTGTTTTTACATGTTTAGAATAAGCATATTTTCTCATGATTTACGAACGTTTTAACTTATGATTAAGCCCACTAAGTTTCAAGTCAAGTTTTGCATGATACACAAAAGAAAGGTTTTAAAGTTATATTTGTCAAACATATAAGCATGATGGCAATGCCCTAAAAGATGTTTAAGAAGATCCCCAAGATGAAAGAACAATATTCACTTGGTAGTTCCTTAAATTCGAGCTAACTTATGATTCTAAGTGTTATAATTTGACTAAGCTTATGTTTTTAAAAGATTCCATAGGATGACTTAGCACCGAATGAGGCCTTAAGGTGGGGTTCGATAAGGGAACCCTAGAAGCAAACAATAAACGTATATTACAACATATACAAGTATATATATCAACTAAATAAAGTTACTATGGTAAAAATATAACACCTAAAAGTTGTTCATAAGATATATGGAATAGCAAAGTGCCATAATTTGTACAACTAATTGGAGTATATATAAAACACAAAACAAGCAATCAAACCAAATACCTAATAAATCTATACTTCTTGGTCATAGATGAAGTAAAAGTACCCTAAGTAAATTGATCACATCTCACACCCAAATCATGCTAGACCCACACAGGTGTGGCAGGGACTTTGAATGGTTCGGAGCAACGTAGGAATAGAGACATGATGTATGGAGCTTATGTTTAGTAATTTCACAGCTTTTCTTTGTTTCTTGCACACCATTTTCAGTGAAGGCAGAAAATTTCCACCCTCTGTAACTGTGCATCTAAATGATTAGTTCGGTTGACATTAGATGATCGTTGGTCACTTGGTCCCCATGAAAAGAAGTTCCACATGGTGAATGAGATGGTTTATGGTAGCTTTTAATTTGTTGGCATCTGTGACTTGAGACATACCGATTAAGTGATTTATTTTTTATTGGTAAACCAGCCAGCACAAAAGAGCCTGATTGAGCATGTTATTTCACTTCACTACAGCAAAACAAAAGGAGGGAGACCATACCTTACCTCCCAGTATATTAAGCGGTCATTTGGTAGAGTATATTAGCAAAAATAACACATATATTAATTTAGAGTATCTTATTATACACTCTATCGTGTATTAGGGTGTGTATTACTAGTACCATGAATTTCTATGTATTAGTAAAGCAAGGGATTTGATGCTTGCATTAGCATGACTAAAGACCCAATTACCCCTCAAGACCTTTTTTTCCATCTTTTCCACCATAATTGTAGAGAATATCTTTGTAAATAAATATATTTTTAGAAAAATCATGTTATCCATAATACTCCAAACCAAACAATGCATAAGATCTCTTTATAATTAATGCAAACATAACTAATACAAGCACTACTAATACACTCTATTTAGCATTTTTCTTATACACCCAACCAAACGACTCATAAAAGAAGCAAATATAATCTAGAGGAAAAGTTAGACACCTATGCTCATCTCTGAAACGTACAAAAACAAATTACAATTGAGACAGGTATACTTACACCTGCAATGTTACTGTGTATGGACATGACCGTTTTTTGATAAGTTCCTTTTCAAATCCATGTACTTGAAAAGGAAGAAAAAGACCATGATTCTGGTCTTCTATCTACCTGTCCTTTTCTGCAGATCGAATTTCTTTACAAACTATTTTCTATGAGCTACCTCAGTAGTTTCAATCAGTCATCTTTTCCCTCCTCTTTTCGAGGCAAAAGGACTTCCTAATTTGCTTTCTCCTCGATCCAGATTGTTCGACAGACTTATTTAGACCCACTAATTTGAGACCTACCTTTTACTGCTATTTTTTTTATGAAGACCTACCTTTTACTGTTGTATGACCTCACCATGCATGGACGGGTACCTGTATTATGTTAAGATGGTTTCCACTCAAGAAACCTCTATGTTCAAAATCACAAGCTAGCATGTTACTTGGCTGGCTTATGGAAATAGGACAGTCAGATGCATATGACATACAACATACCCAGTGAAATCCCACAAGTGGGGTCTGACATGGATATGTTAAATTCTTAGCAAGTATCCAAAGCAACTTGGAAGATCTCGCAAAGCTTACTTCTGTTAGACATGCATGTATCAAACGAAACTGCTTAGAGGACATGACACACTACTAGGAGAGAAGACTACACAGAGTAGACTTGATGCACCATTTAGTAGTGTGTGGAGTTAACCATGGTTTCAGCACCATGTCTTAAAGAATTATTCATCAGGCTCACTGCACAGTCATTCCACAACTCAAGGTTAGCTGCTCCTTGATACACACATTTCATTCATTTACTTAATATTAATTCCAAACCATTTATCCTTTACAAAGTATTTATTAATAGAACAGGTTGACTCGTATAAAATGGGTTAACTAGAAAAAGAAAAGACTCTCCCTTGAATACATCGCGTGCTTTAATCACAGCGCACAAGCAGCTGGACACTAGGTATACGTTTATATCCTCGTATGAGTTGATTTTTATATATACACATTAAAATATCAAATACACACAGAGATGGAAAATGGTTTCTAAATCAAACCCCAATACAACAATGTGAATTTCCCAATATAAGCAGGTGGATTACTCGCACTTTCTTACTAATACCATTGTTAATCAAGCAAAAAGATCTTTAAGATGTATATTTCATTTCAAAAAAACCCATGACAACATTATGTAATTTTTCCCAATAGAAGAAGTGCTTAATGTCACTCTCAATTTCTCCATTTTTCGTCAAGAAAAAGAATTCTTCAACTCCAATTTCAGCTACACAAACACAATAGCAAGTAGTAATAAAGAGCGAATTAATAATAATAGAGATAAAAGCTTACCACAGAACCAATGGGAGCAATTAGCTTGACAAGGGACATGAAAAGTCCCATGGCATATAGAACAAACATCATTCTCTGGTGGTCCATCCATATCTTTTCATACAATCACTGTCTTTTCCCTTTCTCTTTCTTTATGAGGATGTTAGTTGCATCAAAGAATTTCAACAGATCCACTGTGAGACTCGCAAAAGCTTAGATTTTGACTGCCTTGCCGCTCTTCTGTCTCCTGATAACTCCGCAATTGATTGATTTTGACTGCCTTGCCGTTCTTCGAATTTACCCCTCACTATTTTTAGCAAGTTAATCAAAGTGACAAAAATAATTTGAAATTTTAAATGAGGGATAAGAGTTATAAGAATTGATTGTAGCTGATAATATTATGGTTAATATTTGGAAAATGACTTAAAACATACTTGAATTATTAAAAATAATATAAAAATATCTTTCAGTTATCTATTTGGCCTAAAATACTTTTGTATTAACTTTTGGGTCTAAAAATATCTTTTATTTATTTTTTTAGCTTATTTATACCTTTGAAACTAATAATTTTTTTTAAAAAAAATTATTTATTAGGTTTCATTTTTTGTGGAATAAAGGCAACTCCCATCCTTAATTCGTTTTTTGCAAAAAAAAGAATCTTATAATTTTTTAAAGTTTTGATGTAACACCCACATCTTACAATACTAGTACTATGCAAATAAAACATGATATGATTTTGTTAAATTAGTGCCAATTTTTAAAAGTGTTTGAATCTCAAATTAGAGGGCGATATGTATGTCTAAAGCTGAAGAAGCTCAAGTGTAAATAAGTTTTAAGTCAAATTGAGGAGATCACGACCTTAAACGAGGTGAAAAATTGAGGTGCTTGTAGGACTTAGGAAGCTAGCAGGTGAGTCACCTACTTGCTTAGCTTAAATTTGCTAGCTAAACAGAGACGAGGCCCGACGTCGAATTTGTCCAAGTTCGATAATGAATAAAGTTCGTGTTAAGAGTGTAACTTTAGCCCATGTTTTACCATCGTAAATGGACAATACTTACAGCCCGAGATGAATAATAAAAGGCCCCAAGTACATCACATCTCACTTAACAAATTTGGTCCAAATTAAGTAAAGAGGAATTAGGGAAATGGTCAGACAAGGCCCATCAACTTTGAGACCCATTTAGGCCCAAGTGTGAGGGCCAAGCTGTTGCATCATAAGCTTATTGATATATGTTAATATGTGGTCAAAAGTTCAAGTGAAAGTCGGCCAAAGAGAACCTTTAAAAGGGCTCAAAACAGCCCCTTAAATCATTTCACTTTGGAACAAGTTTTTAGCTTCCTAAAGACTCTTCTTTTTCTCTTTATTTCACCTCATAAGGCAGTCAATACACCCCTCTAGGGTTCTTGAAGGAAACCTTAATCTTGAAGGCTAAGGTAAGTGGAAATATCCATATATTTTTTATACTTATCCCATGACAAACAAGAAGTATATGCTAGTTATGCTTGTGCTGGAAATTTGGACAACATGTATCCTAAGGATTGTTGTAAACTTTTCTTGTTATTCAAGAGGATTTTCTCTTCTTGGTTGGCTGAATTATGAAGTAAGACTTATGTTTTTAACAAAGTTTAGTTTGCTAGTGATGTAACTAAGCTGCTACACCACTTTTACAGTCCGCGAAAGTGAGTTCTTATGGGATATCACAATTGTGTTCTTAGTACGAACTTGTGGGCTGATGGATGGAAGACTATTGCCTCACATCTTTCATGGATGCTTTGGTACTGCTCTAAGACTGTTTTAAATCTATTTTTATGTATAGATGTGTTTAGGATATTTTGGGTAAAGTTGAAACAAGTTCAGGATTATCTACATTAAAATGTAGCGAAGGGATGTAACGTTATGCCGCCTATTTATATATTACATAGAATTGTTATGTGTTGTGCTTTGTAAGACTGTTATGGTACTAAAATAGGCTGCATATGATATGTATATGAGAATGTGTATTAGAAAATACGACTAGAGGCGGAAAGGTTGAAATAATATGCTCGGGTTTACAATTATACGCTTGCTGCCTGTATGTTATCTTTTTTATGAGATAGGCTGCCAAGATGTATCTATTGGTTGCTAATACTAGTTTTATCACCTACTATGTTGTAAATAAATATTTGAAGGAAGGAAAGGTTATCTCGAGGTAATAATGAGGTCGTACAGCGAGATATGTAAGGCTACTCAATTTCGTATTACTTAGCATGAAATCTAGATTCTTCCTTGGCACATAAAGGCACTTACCAACTCCGACACAACTACTAACCGTGTCTCCACTCTTTCACATGTTCATATTCTCCCATACATAGTCACCTTAAAATCTGCATACATACGTAGATGCCAAGTTACGTGGGTTCTTGTTGCTAAATAAAGTTCACGAGTTGTTTCATCTCATATGCATTTCATTATTTGTGTAACGTATTCTTCCCATTGTCATATTGTCTTGTATGATTATCTACATGTCACATGCTACATATATAATCCTACAGCTCCAATATTGTGACCACTAAAAGAATCATCTCAAAGGTAAAGTATATTGCTTATTGATGGGTGGTAACCCAAGGGGTGGAAGAATCACCTAGCCAGGGTCGATCTGAAACTATCACGGGGGGTAGCCCAAGGGGTTAAAGGAAAAGCCTAGCCAAGGTCGATCCCAATAAAGATTTACCACTGATCAGCTGGTCATTTGTATTACATGCTGTGCACTGATTATACAATCAAGGTAAAGTAATAAAAAGATCATAAAGTACATGATCCCACAGTATAACTAAGGGGTGGTCTCTTATCCTACACCAGTGCATAATTTCATTTGATTTGTTACTTCATATATAGTATTTCCTGCCTTACATATTCAGTACATTATCTCGTACTGACTTTCCTTACAGGGGACTTGCATTTGATGCTGCAGGTTAGGTGCTAGTAGATCTCCTCGAGTAGGAGTACAGGATATCCAACTGCTGTTACCAAGCTCTAGGTTGCTTCGGAGCTTTGTGTGTCTAGAGCTTATATTTTTGTATTGTATAGTTAGTCTAGGCAGGGCCTGTCCCGACCCTTATCAGATACTTTTCCTTATCTAGAGACTTTGTAGACTATGTAAATTAAAGTGTGGTCATGTCTCGTACTTTAGACATCGTGGCCCCAACGGCCTAGCCATATGCATTTCCTTTTAACTTGTTATTGTTGTTTACTCTCTTAAAGGCATGCTGAATGTAGAAATCTCTTATAATATGTATAGAAGGCACATAGATACAGGTTGGTTCTCCCGGGCCTTATTGACAATGAGTGCCAGTCCGCCTTAATGAGACTTTGGGTGTGACAGAAGTGGTATCAGAGCGGGTCGTCCTAGGGAATCTACAAAGCCGTGTCTATGTAGAATCTTGTTTATCGATATGTTGTGCACCATATTTATAAGCAGGAGGCTACGTGACATTTAGGAGTTGTTACTTTCTTTTCATTCTTTAGATCATTCCATAGAGCCAAGTGTAATAGGTGTATTATGTCTAACTCCTAAATTGTTTTGTACAGCAAGTATGCCAGAAACTAGGAAAAACAAAGGTAAAGGGAAGGGAGTAGAAGTGGCGGTTGCTATACCCAGCCAGGTGAGACAACGAAATGAGGTTCAAGAGGAGTCTATGTCACAGTCATCTCCAACTCCTCCAGCTCCTGATGGACCCGAAAGTAGTGAAATTCCCCCAGAACCACCTATCGATGCTACCGTGCAGGATCTGAGAAATATAGTCCAACTATTGACCCATATAGTTGCTGGCCAAGGTCAAAGATAGGAAGATCCAATTATAGGTGCAGGTGGTGCGAATAGGGCATATGGCATAAGGATACATGACTTCCTTAATTTAGACCCCCCATCCTTCACTGGGTCAGATCCTAATGAAGATCCCAAGACTTTATTGATTAGATTCAACGCACTTTAGGTGTTATGCATGTGAGTGGTACAGAAACTGTTGAGTTAGCGACATATAGGTTGAAAGGTGTGGCTATATTGTGGTATGAAGCTTAGAAGCAATCTAAGTGTATAGATGCACCTCCAACTGCCTGGAACGAGTTCAAAGAGGCATTTCTTGAGCATTACTTGCCATTAGAGATCCGAGAGGCCTGTGCAGATTAGTTCTTGAACCTCCACCAAGGGAATATGAGTGTGAGGGAGTATAGCCTTCAATTTAATTCCTTGGCCAGGTATGCTCCTAATGTAATTGCTACTATGGCAGATAGAGTTCATCGATATGTGGATAGATTGGATACGTATCTGGTCAGAGACTGTACCATTGCTTCCTTAAACAAAGACATGGATATAACGAGAATGCAAGCTTTTGCACAAAAATTGGAGGATCAGAGGCAAAGGAGAAGGACATAAGAGTTAGAAAGGGCCAGGTCTACAAGACAATTTACACCATCCCAAGGTGACCTTAGGCCTCGATTTTCTAATAGATCGCCTAGGCCATTATCCTCCTACTCTGTAGCAAATGCTTCACCACAACTTCAAGGGTCTAGAAGTAATCAGTTTGTCAATGAGGTGAGGGACAAGGTACATGGACAACAGGATATTCAGCAGGTCAGCAAATGACTCCTAGGCATCCTTGTAAACAATGTGGAAGAAGTCATTCAGGTATATGTCGTCTTGGGACAGACACTTGTTATTGGTGTGGTGCGCCAGGGTATATGATAAGAGATTGCCCGAGGAGACGTATAGGTGGTATAACACAATCTACTAGATTAACTGTTGTATCATCATCGTCAGTTCCTCCATTAGGTCGGGGTCAATAAGCACCTATGGGTCGTGGTATAGGTGTTAGAGGGGCAGTTAGCTCTAGCGGAGTCCAGAATCGCACTTGTGCTCTGGGGAGTTGGCAAAATTTGGAAGCTTCACCTGAGTGGTCACAGGTATATTGTCCATCTTTTCATATAATGTATATGCATTAATTGACCCTAGTTCTACACTATCATACATTACCCCACTAGTTGCTGGGAAGCTTAAGAAAACAACCAAATTATTGAACAAACCATTTGAAGTGTTCACACTAATCGGTGAATCTATTATGGCTAGAAGGGTTTATTATGACTGTGTAGTAACTGTTTATGACCGTGACACATTGGCTG
>JAABOM020000007.1:11210599-11270209 GCA_011800125.2 Solanum clarkiae
ATATATGTCATTGAGTTGAGGTCTATGTGTTAATGTATTGTATATATAGATTGAGTCATCGCTTGAGGGCAAGAAAAAATTTTAAGTTGAGGGTGTTGATGTGCTGCAAAAATACAACACATTTGATGTTTAAAACATAGGATTTTGTATGTTCTCAATGCGATATTTGTGGGTTTTATGTGTTTTTGTGTTTAGATTTGCAGGAAGATAGGTTGGCCATGCTTTGGAAAAAACTGCAAAAGAATTTTGGTTTTACAGTCATAAATGTAGATTCGTAATAAATTCTAGTGAAGGATGAGTTATGAAGATCAGCTCAACGATACAAGCATACGAGTCGTAGAGCATTCGATGAGTCGTACTGATAAGCTTCGTGAAGATTTCCAATAAGGGAAAAGTTGATGAAGATGAAGTCTATGAACATGCGTTATGAGTCAGAGATCAGTGTACGAGTCGTGAAGATGTGTCATAGAAGAGAAGTCTAAAATCCCAGGAACTAATTACGAGACCCCAACTATGACTTGTAAATCACATTGCGAGTCATAGAGACCTTTCATGGAGTTTACCGATCAGTTTTTCTATTTTATTTAGGACTTAATTGTAATTACTATAAATAGTACTTTTAGGTTATTGTACGAGGGAGAATGTCATTATTCAGTACTTTTAGGGTTTGTAATTAGAGAACTCAATACTTGAGAGAGAAGATAGTGAGAAAACACTTGTGGGTAAATTTGATCTTCAATCTTGTGATTCACATTCTTTTTGGATTTTCTTGATCTTAATTCAATTAAGTAAGTGTTTAATTATGTTTTCGCAATTCATAATTTCTTCATACCCATAGCATGAGTAGCTAAATCCACAAATAGGGTTGTGAAAACTATGAAGAACTAACTAAGTAAACCCTGGTAATTTACAATTCTTGGAATGGGTATGTGCATGTATTAATCGATTCTCTTCCTTTTTCATGTTTTCTAATTGTGTAAACATTGGAACCCACCTAGTGTTATGACTGGATCAAGGTAGTAATGAATAGGAAAAGAGATTAATTAACAAGATTCGATGATGGGTTCCCATCTAATCAATTGAACTGGGCCAAGGAGAGGTTGAATGGGGTTATAGGTAATGGTTAGTATTGAACACTATGGAGATGGGCCAAGTCACATGTGAAATTCATCTCTCACCTTTGACCAAAGGGCTTGGTGAACTTAAATTATCATACTTCATGTTATACACTAGATAAGAATTAGGTTATCTGGTGATACTAAGTTGGGGAATCATGGGAAACATGATACCCTAGTTTCTCTCTATTATTGATTATTTCTCGTTATCGTTAGTTTAGTTTACCTTCTTATTGATTATTGAAACCCCCCTTTAGGGAATTGAATTCGTTAACTACTTGAATTGCTTATTGGTGAATTGATCTCGACTCTACGTATTCCCTGTAGGTTCGACCCTAACATTGGTTAGGGTTTATATCTTAACAATGACTGCTTTATCCTCTAAAAAGGAGGTGTAACTTGGGCGACATCACTCCTCCTTTGGAGGAAACCTCTATCATTTTTTTGGCAACAAATTTTTTCAAGTCAGCTAATGCGAAATATCGGTCCTATTTTTCCATGAATCAACTATCACTGATGATTTTAGTATAATTTTGCATATGGATACCACCCTCGTTGGAGTCACTCAACCATAGCCCCAAGCATGCCAAATGGTGCACATTCTTCACCAACTCCCTCTTGGCCTCATTCACATGAATCACACTATTAATATTTTCCTTGCTCAGATGGTATTGCACACTCAAATCATAATCCTTAAGGAGCTAAATGCATCCCTTTTGCCTCAAATTTTGATCTCTTTAACTGAAAACATATTACAAACTCTTCCTAAGGGGAAGAAGCCCCTCGCTTAGCCCAGACTGATTGATGCAAAAGTGAGGGGTCAGCAGGTGGACATCTCAGAGACCACCATCCCTTGCAAGCTATTTGGGATAGAGTTCCCTGCCCCCAAATCCACAGTTGAGTTTTACTACAAAGTAGGGTAGATGAGGGACTTGACAGCAATGAGAGATCCAAATCACAAAGCTGGCTTGATGAGATAGGTGGCCAGTTTGATTCTTGAGAAAGGTCCGAAACCTACATAGGTTTCCACTCACTCAGAGCCTATTATCAAGGCTTCTCTCAATTTCCTCATCAAATTTTAGTAGGCGGTCGTCGAATCACGTATCTGACTGCCACTTGCTGATAATACCTTAATATTGGAGCGTGCAGTGCTACTTGCCAGCATCTTAGCTGGCTATGAGATAGATTGGGCCCGCTTTATCATCAAGCAGATCCACAAGGCCACCTTGAAGATGTCCACCTCCATCCCTTTACATGCTTAATTTGCAACCTCTATGTAGAGTCGGGGGTGGAGAGTTTACACCAGTTGGACTTATTTATCGAGGTCTAGCGTACTTTGGATGCCAGCCTAATCAAGGCTAAGGAGAACTTGGTGGCACTCCAGTGAGCATCGCACCAGCCTGCTCTCATGCCAAAGATATTCGCCTTAGTGCCACTGCCTGAGGTTTTCGATATGCTGCCAAAATGCAACACTTTTGATGCTTAAGATTTTAAATTTTGTGTGTTCTCAATGCAATGTCAGTGGGTTTTATGTGTCTTTGTTTGCAAGATTACACGTAGGCCATGATTTTGCGAAAATTTACAGATGTGTTGTCAAAATATAACACATTTGGTACCTAAAACAGGGGATTTTGTATGTTCCCAATGCGATTTTTAATGGTTTTTATGTATTTTGTGTTTATGTTTTTGCCGAAAATACAGGTTGGCTTGACTTTAGGGAAAAGTAGTGGATTGTGATGAATTTGAGGATCTACGAGACCCACTATGAGTCGTAGTCCAAACTATGAATCGTAGGAAATGACCTAGCGATTAACAATTTCCAAAATTAAAATCTGAGAAATTGAATTTCAGCCATATGAGCCCAGGGTACGGGTCATAGTCCTCACTATGACTCATGGAAGAGGACCTAATAGTGATTAGCAATGTTGATTTAACATTGGACAAAGAACTGCAACCATATACTATGAGAAGGCACTACGAGTTGTAGATCAGACAACGACTCATAGTATAAATCGTAGCGATCAAGTCTGAAATGCCAAGTGCTGACTATAAAAACCCGATTACGACTCGTAGGTCAGCCTATGAGTTGTACCTACGATCCGTAACTGCTTCCAACCAGATTTTATAATTTATTTTAAGTGCCTTTTTGTAAATAATATAAATAGTATATGTTTGGGTTTTTAGTAGAGGGGAATCAAATTTTACACAACCTAGAATATTTTGTAGAGAGAAACGTTAGGTTTTAGAGTATAAAACTAGGGTTTTATCTTGAAGACTCAACGTGGGGATTGGAATCACTTGTAATTCAACTTCATCTTCTAAGCTTGTGAATCCAAACTCAAGGTGGTTTATCGTTCTTTATTTTCCTTAGGTAATTTCTCAAATATGTCTATTTCATTCATTGTTTGTGTTATTGCCCAAGCTATGAGTAGCTAAACCCCTACAACTTAGTGTCATGGGAACCATGAGTAGCTAACTTAATAACCCGGATTATTTGCACCTCTTGAGTTGGGTATTTGTATGTGTTATCTATTTTCCTTCATTTTGCTTGTTGTTTAGTGGTGGACAACATCAAACCCCGCCTAGTGTCATAATCCCGGCCCAGGTAGTGATGAATAGCAAAAGGAAATGGGTAATAGAATTTGATTGATGTGTTGTCGTCTAATCAACCAAACCCAACCAAGGATAGATTGACAAGAACAGTATGTAACGATTAGTTTGGCACACAATGGTAGCCGACCAAGCGCCATAGTGAAATTTGACCTTCGCCTTAAGAAGAGGGTTCGAAGAACCTAAGTTACCGTCCTGCATGCAATGTCCCAATTTAGGTTGTGTTATCTAGGTTTTTTGAGTTAGTGAATCACGAGGAACATAATTTCCAAGTTGCTCCCCAATTTGATTGTCTCTTCGCTTTGTTAGTATAGTTTTAGTTTCTTTTAAGTCATTTCAGAATCCCCTTTTAATTGAGAACAGAGTTGATTGATGTTTGAAATGATTATTGGTGAACCAATACGGCAAAACCCCGTATTCCCTTAGGATTCAACCCTAACCTATGGTTAGGTTTTATATTTGCCAATGATCACTTTATCCTCAATGTGCGAGGTAATGTTTGAGCGTGATCAAAATTAATGGCACCATTGCCGGGGAATACTATGAGGTTTTGACTTGATTTCACTAGTAGTTAATTCAAGTGTTGATTTCTTAATTTTCTTGTATTTTACCTTTTGTTTTTGTTTTTGTTATTTAGCTTCTTTTGCAGGGTATACTAGGTATATGCCCAATGCAAGAAGCCAAGGCAGACCCTTAGCTCCAATTAATTTTGATATCCATAGTGTTGCGAGGAGAACGGCCCAAGCAAACGTGGATGTTGCAATTATGAAGCCCTGGTTCAACATGATGATGTGGGTAGAGAGGAGAATCCAACACCAAGGGAAAATAGGTTATACCATAGGGATTTCAATGAGAATGCATATGGTTGGAATCAATATCGGTTGAACCCTATGACCATGGATGTTACAGGTGCTATAGTGTTGTCACCACTACTGGTAGACACTAAGTTCATAGTGTCAAGTGAATTACTCCAAATGCTTCAAAATCATGGTTTGTTTGCAGGGTTACCTACTGAGGATCCTCGCAGTCATCTTTATAATGTTGCATTTGTGTGTAAAAGTGTGATGGGTATACAGAATCTAGCAATAGATGTTGTTCGGTTACGAGTAGTCCCTTTATCTCTTAGAGGAAATGCAACAATATGGTTGTCAGAACTCCTATAGAGTTCAATCACTAGTTGGGCAAAATTGCAAAGAGCCTTCTTAGTGCAATATTTTCCAAGGTCCAAAAAACTCAAACTAAGGACCAAATCAATAACTTTGAGCAATTGCTAGGTGATTCCATTAGTACAACATGGGAGAGGTTCACCAAGTGTTTAAGTATGGTTCCGGATCATAAGATTGTGGATGACACCTTAGTGCAAATTTTCTATCGGACTCTTGATGAGAATAGTCAAGCATGTGCGAATACAATCATGGGAGGCATGTTCTTAGACCAACCGTTCACAAGGATAGCGAAAAGGATGGAGCAACTAGTGAAGACCAATAAAGCAGGGGACCAAAGGGAGAGAGCTACTACAAGAATCTCTTATGCGGTGAGCATTAGTTCAGATCAAGCAAAAATCAATGATGAAATCATACAACAACTTGCTAAACTCCGAACTAGCGTGGACTTGATGGTGAAACAAACTCAAGAAAGTGTCCATGCGATAGTCCACTAACCCCTAAGAGCGCCCATGTATGGTGAGTCATGTTATGGTGGAGATGCTTGCTTTGTTAGAGATCAAGCGGTGGATTTTTGGAACAATGCCCAAGGGTCCAATCCGAACTATTGGCATCAAGGTTCCAGAAATCAAGGTCGGAACTACAACTGAGAGGGTGCGTAGAGAGACAACTATGGTGGTTATTTTGATAGAGATAGGGTACCAGAAGCTTAATGGGTCCGAAGACATGGGTATAGGAATGGTCCTTATGTGCCTCCTCATAATCGCGAAGCCGGTTCTAGTAATTCAAGGATTAAGGAAATATTTGACAAGTTGTTGTAGAGGGCCGATCACCAAGATGAAACTTTGAAGGGAATGAAATTGGATATCTTAAGTATAAACCAAAAGATCGAGTCTCACTCGGTGGCAATCAAGCAATTAAAACAACAATTTGGTCAAGCGCCTCTCCAATTGAATCAACGTCAAAAGGGTACATTACCATGCAATACATTCCAAAATATGAGGAATGAGGGACATTGCATGGCAATTGGAATTAAGGGAGGTAAAACTAGCATTGACTCTTCCATGCAGGCCAGAGTATAAAATATACATGAGAAAAAAGTATGAGGAGGGTTGTGGCCGATAGAGATGATGATGCAAAAAATAGGGTAGTCGAAGAGAGTGAGATACCGAGGAAGTATAAGACCTTCTCGAGACACCCTCCCCCTTTTCCTAAAAGAATCAAGAAGAGGGAGGAGGAGTGCAAACTCGATCATGTCCTATCAATACTCAAGAAACTATCGATAAACATCCCCTTGATTGAAGCCTTAGATAAGATGTCCGGTTACACAAGGTACATGAAGGATTAGGTCACCCAGAAGAGAATGGTGAGTCAAGCTCTATCACATGACCTTCAATATTGTGGTGCCATCACTACCAAGTCATTGATCCAAAAGTGTCAAGACCCAGGTGTGTGAAGACCCAAGTGCTTTCACTATGCCATGCACTATTGGGGAGGTACAATTTTCTCGAGCACTTTGTAATTTGGGTGTTATCATCAACTTGATGTTGTTTACCATCTTCATGAAACTCAGCTTGGGAACTCCTACTCCTACAAAAGTATGGTTACTAATGGTAGACAGAAGAATCAAGAAACCCATGAGAGTGCTTTATGATGTGTTGGTAAAGGTAGACAAATTTATATTTCCTGCAAATTTTGTTATCCTTGACTGTGAGGTTAATTTTGCATTTTCTATTATTTTGGGGAGGACTTTCTTAGCTACAGGTCATACTGTAGTTGATATGGAGAAAGGGCTACTCACATTTAAAGTTGGGGAATAAGAGTTCGTGTTTTATGTTTGTCAACAAGAAAGGAAAAACTATAATATGAGGGTAGCTTTGGTGATTGAAATTGTTGCTGATGATGATGAGTTAGAAGTGTCACGACCCGAACCTAGGGTCTAGACATGACACGGCGAATGGGGAACTCAAAGGGACACCAAACAAGCCTCTTAGCATATCATTACACATCCTTAGTCACATAAGCAATTGTACAACATCAGGAGATAGTAAAAAGGGAAAAAGGGGGCTAAGGGACATAGTTCAGACCATAGATACATAGAAAGTCAAAGTATAGCATTAATACATCATAATGTTCCAACAACACCTCTAATATGTAGATAGGAGCGGGGGCCAAGACAATTTCTGAGGTCAACCTCATAGTCATAAGTTTCCAACATAATAAGAGTCAATACAGATCATAAATTCAAAGAAACATGTCCTCGAAGTTTAGGACTCACCAACTTGCTTTGGGAGATAGTACTAGCCACGTGGAGGAGGAAGATGGTCAAGTGGAGCTCTGGTCCCTACATGGTAACATCATGTAGGCATAAAGTATATGTTAGTATGTTTGTATGTAGGATGCAATGCAACAATAGATAGGCAACATATGTAAAAAGCATAACCATAAGCAATGGATAGCATAATAACAATATGACATATATGAATGATGTTTGAAATAAAACATGCTTATATAGAACATATTACATGTGTAGGAAGAGACCATCATCATAGACCGAGCAACTTAGTACATTGAAAGGTGAACCACCCCTTGGAGGTGATTGAGGTATCAACCCCTCAATTGGGTTAATGGGTTTACCACCTCCCATCCAAGGTGATTAAGGTATCAATCCCTCAATTTGGTTGATGAGTTTACCACCTCTCATCCAAAGTGATTGAGGTATCAACACCTTAATATGGTTTATGAGTATACCACCTCTCATCCAAGGTGATTAAGGTATCAACCCCTCAATTTGGTTATAGTCAACTTGCAACACTATAGATATTATTCATGAAAATAACACATATAGAAATTCCTTTCATCATCATATAGTTAGTTCATAGGTCATGCAATAGATCACCAATGGCTCAAGAATCCATAACCGGATATTTTATCAAACACTTGGTGGATTTGCAATGTTAGTTCGAAATCATACAATTCAAGAGTGAAATTATGTGACAAAAGTCTGTAAAACCACCCACCAACACTAGGTAACATCCTCATTCAAGGTACATCAAAGCCCCTCATCAAATCACATAATGGATCTTAAATAAATAGCTCAAAATTTGCTTAAATAGTCACTAGTTTATGAAACACCAACATAATAACTCAAATTCATAATATGTAATACCCATAAGGATTCAACTTGAAAACATGTAATTTAGGTAAAAAGGAAGTTTAGGCACCATAGGTGAAATGGACTAATAGTTGAAACCCACATACCTTAGACCTTGAATTTCTTGAAATTGAGTTAAGAAAGAATTGAAGCTTGGAATGGGGTCTTGGAATCCAAAACTCGTTCTTGAGTTTCCTTGAATTTGTATTGGGGTTTTGGTAGAGGCTTTTGAGAAGATTAGAGAGTGTATTCAAGTTGGGAGTGATGAATTGATCCTTTGAGATAGGGTTTTGGTCTTTTGGGAGGTTAAGATAGCATTAGAAGTCCAAAAAGATCATTAGAATAAATAAAATTTACGAAAACACCATTAATGAAATGAAGAGAAAAATTGACAAAGTGTCACATCATTTGAGCTTACATAGGTTGTGTGGAGTTCCCTTGAGGTGATACTTAGTTGAAAATTTGGAAGTTGGGACACTTGGGAAAAAATTAACGTCATTGTCACTTTGACAGGAGGCTCCACGGGCCGTGTGGTGCTACATGGTTCGCGTAGTGGCCTGTGGAGTTAATCTTGGTGCGAAAAATGTGGGAAGGAGGCTCCATGCTAGGCCACACAACTCGTAAAGCTTGCCACGGCCCATGAAGATGACCATGGCACTATACTTGGTCAAGAAAACTCCCTCTCATGCCAACCTTGCCTCACTTGTACACCCCTCACGGCTAGCCACACAAATCGTGCCACTGGCCGTGTTCCAACCCTTAGACCAAAATGGTCCTTTCCACCACGAAAAAGTCTACTGGCTCATCCAAAGCCTCAGTATCTGTGAAAAAGTGCTAATGTGACATCACTGCACCAGAGGGTCTCACAAAAATGGTCATAACTCCTTCATCTGAACTCGGAATGAGGTGAAGCCAAGTGCGTTCGAAAGCTAACTCAAAGGGATTTCATTTGACATATCGTGGGTCATCTAGTTCTTTGTGTGCTAAAAGTTATGATCATTTAAAGTTGACCTTGGCACAAACCAACACCCAATTCATAGGGAAGTCTTGAACTCGTTTAAGTACTAGAAGTAATACACTCCCCACCTAAACAAGACAGGCTTGAAACATGGATACATAAGCGCATGAATTATGAGGTGTCATAACATCTCTCCCTTGGAAATATTTATCACCGAATGTCAAAGAAACGTACACAAGGAAAGTAATCATGAAGATTTTAGCCCAAGATGGATGCAACATATGCACTTAAACATTATTTTCAAATAGTCTCAACATGAACATTAAAAATCACCATAATCTTGCCAATATAAACATGACTGCATGAAAATGGCATAAGTGGGTGATAATATAGGAGCATGATCTTTCTAAAATCGACTATAGGTGATCGAAATTATATGATAAACTATGTTTAGTCATTTCTGATGGGGTGTTTGTGTATGGAACATATTGAGAGTGATGGTTTTCGAGTATAAATTATGTGGGTGCGTGACTTTTCTCTTCGATGGTGGTAGTTTGTATGTTGTAAAAGTCATTTATGGTTTGTGTGATGGGCTTAGAAACCCAAGTTAATAAGTAATCTGGTTCCCGAGTAGCTTTTACGGCTCGTGGATCATCATTCTACGAGTCATAATTGCCCCTCGTGCAAAATTTAAGAAACTTGATATTCTTGAGTATCCATCAGATGAGACCTTATACAAGTTGTAGATCACTTTACAGGTTGTAGATAGGTCTAATTAATTAAGCACTAGAAATCTCTACAACCAAGTCTATGACTCGTAAAACCTTTGCGAGTCGTACCTGATCTCGTAGACTTTTCCAATAAAAAAATTATTTGAACCACTGGTTTACGAAGGCTCTTTATAGCTCAAAGTATCCACTATGGACCGTAATGGTGCTTCCATAAAACCTTTTTACAACTCAACTTAGATAATTTTTTGCATTCTAATTTTGATTTGTTGGAACTAACCAGGGTGCATATATGTTTATATTTCAGGTACTATGGTTCCAAAAGCCAAAATGTGATTCGGGCCATGCATAGGAGGCTCAGGGATAATCCTTAAGATGATGAGCAGTCCACTCAGCTGAGTGGTTCACTAGAAACACTGGATGTCAGCCCGGATACAGAGGTAGATAGACCACAGACCAGAGCCGATACTAGAGTTGAGCGTATTCAGGCTCTTGTTGCTCACATTTTCCAGTCTGAGAAAGGATGTAGTGATGAGAGAGGTTTACCAAAGTTGACTCCATTCAGAGAGGAGTCCACCTCTAAGGGAGGCTCTGAGGACAGATCAAAGGCAGAGTCCTCCGCTATACCCCGATCATCATCATCTACACTGGATGCTCTCACTAGCTGGTAGTGCCTCAAAGGGATGTGGGAGATCTATATAGAGGGAATGCAATAGAGAGAGCGGGGAAAGACAACCCACTCCATTTATGAGGAGCCTAGAGTCATTGCTGATAGACTTTACTATGTCCCCAGCCTCCAGGACACGATGATCAGATATGGGCTTAAGTGGTTGACCGAATCTCTTGGATAATACTCATCGAAAATGGTGAGGGATTTTTATGCCTCATATGCAGCCACCATCCAGCTCACTATTCCCTAGGGAAAGAAGCCCCTTGCTCAGCTTGGACTGATCGAGACGAGAGTGAGGGGCCGACAGGTGGATATATCTGAGAGCACCATCCGTCATATATTATTTGGTCCTGAATTTCCTTCCCCCATATCCACGACAGATTTTGACTACAGGGTGGGGCAAATGAGGGACCCACTTATGATGAAAGATCTAGATAGGCAAGCTAATTTAATGAGATGGGTGGTTGGGTACATTGCTGAGCAGGGTCCGAAACCGGCTTGAGTCACCACTCACTCGAACCCTACCACCAAGGCTTTTCTCATTTCCCAGCCAAGTTTTGGTAGGTGGTTGTTCATTCTCATATTCGGCTGACACTTGTTAATAATACTCTAACACTGGAGTGTACGATTTTGGTTGCTAGCATCTTAGCTGGCTATGAGATTGACTTGGCCTGCCTCATTGCTGAGTAGATTCATGAGGCCATACTGAACAGGTCTACCTCTATCCCATTCCTGCATTTGATATACATGTCCTATCTAGAGTCGAGGGTAGAGATACTACATCATCTAGACCAGATGATCAAGGCTGAAAAGGACCCATTGGCACTCCAGCGAGCACAGCCTCCAACTATGTCTGAGATGTTCGCCCTAGTGCCACCACCTGAGGGTTCTGCGACTACCACTACTACTGTTGGTGCTACCGAGGATAGGCCCCCACAGCTCAAGGCAGTTGAGAAGAGGAGGCCCACTATTGTTGTTCCTGCACCACAGGCCACTACTTCAGAGGCTACTACTGCAAGCATGATCTACGTGTCTGCCGCTTCTATATAGGCCTTGGCGCAGAGGTTATCACATGTTGAATCGCAGTTGGCTAAGCTTAATCATCAAATTACGCTATGGGTCTTCCAGGCTATTGCAGACTCGCATGGTCGAAGTTATGTATTCGCGGTCACTATTATTCAGGACCATATTGCTACCATGGATGCTCGCATTGACACCTTCGAGGATAGGATATAGCGGAGATTGGCCAAGGATTGTCCTTTGGATTTTTCAGCTTTATAGACAGAGATCCAGCATTTTCGAGCTGATATGACAACAACACTTGCGGCACCAATTGCACTACCCAAGACTACACCTCTGGTGCCGATGGTTGATATATTTGCTCTTGAGGAGCCTACTCAGTCTTCCTATGGGAAGAGACCCCTCATAAAGGATGATGGGCCAGATAAGAGGCATGTACACGCGAGGCTCACAAAGGAGGAGGAGCTCGAACTTCTCTTGAGAAGATCAATACATGATGAGGAGTTGAGATGAGTTTGAGCGACAGAGCAGGTGAGGAGTGTTAGCCCCTTCAGATAGAGTACCACTATTGAGCAGACTACCCAGCAGGAGGAGGGTGGCCAAAATTAGCCACATACTGGTGCTTAGGTATTTTTTTGACCCTTTATGTTCTATTTTGTTTTGATTTTGTGCATTGAGCACAATGAACATCTTTTTCAATGGGGTGTGGGTAGTTATGAGCCTTAGTGAAGTCTGAGTAGCTTAGGTCCATAACTACCCCAATTTTTTATCCTGGTTTTATTGCCTATGTTTTTTTTCTTGTGGATATTTAATTTCTGTTGAATCGGCGTGTTTAAGATGTTTGGATAATATTTGTAGCATATAGTACCAATACTTGTGGCATATGTCATGTTTTTGTGTTTTGTTTGGAAAAATGATACCAATAAAAATTTTGATTTGTAGTTAGATAGAAACCATGCAGGTTTAGGTGTGTGACAATATTTGATCTGATAAGTGAGGGTATATTATGATATTTTATCTATAAGTCTTTTGTTGATAATGTACGTAGTGCCATGTGAGTGTAAGCATAATTTGATAAATTTATGTGTTTTGTGCTAATTCAGAACGTTCCCTATTACTCTAAGTTAGATAGTAGATTAATTAGATTAGGAAAGGATCTTAGGCCATTGTTCTGAATAAGTCCGCTTTAGCCTAAAAATGATCAACCAAATTGATGATATATCCCTTGTTTCTAATGTTTGGACCTAATATATAACTATTCTTTGAAGAAACCTGATTAACCTTGCCTTGTTAGTTGTAAAATCCTGAGATTGGTCGTGGTCTTTCCTTGAACATTGTTTACCTTGATTGAGGAAAAAAGCCTAAGTTGAGGGTGGCTACCAAAAGTGGCCCTGGTTCAGAGGTTGGATATTGTGTACCTCACCAATGGCCAAAAGCCTAAGTTGAGGGTGGCTGGTGTAAGGCTGAAACACAAAAATAAGGGGGTGAGTAAGAAAGGTGAAGAAAAAGAAAAATTATGTACTAGGTGCAAGCAAAAAATAAGTGATGCCTTAGTTGTTAGTTAAAAAGTAAAATGAAGTGTAAAAACAATGCAAAAAACTGTGAAAAAATGAAAAGAAAGCACACAGAAAAGCTTGAACTAGGAAAAAGAGAGAATAATGTGAAATAGCAGAGTTGGTAGGGGTTAAAGTGTAGAAAAATGCGATGTTAAGGAGGGCCTTTAGTCACTATTTTCCCATAATATCATACCAAAGCTCCCTGAGCCTTACGTTACAAGCCTAGAAGGTCTTAAAGTGATTCTAATCCAATTAGTTGAAGGTTTGACTCATGAGTATAGGGAAAGCCTATGGTATTAGTCATTATACATTAATATCTTTTATGAGAGTGAGTGTTTTTGCATTGTCCCAAGGTCAAATTGGAAAATATCATTAGGTGTCAAATATGGGACTTCTTTCTATGAAGGCACTTGCATTACATTGTTTGTGATAGGCTTGTTCAGTGATTGTGGATTGTTGATAATACTGTGCTTGTCATAGTTGTGTAGTCACATGTACCAATTTTTCTTGGTTTGCTAAATAGCTATCTAATCCTGTTTTAAAAATCTGGTATGGGTATCTGAGTCTGAGATGTATGTGATGTATGCCATTGAGTCGAGGTTTGTATGTTACCATATTATCTATATAGATTGAGTCCATTGCTTGAAGACAAGCAACAATTTTAAGTTGAGGGTGTTGATGTGCTAACAAAAACCTGCATTTTTGATGCTTAAAACTTAGAATTTTGTGTGATGGCCATGATTTTGGGGAAATTACAGTAATTACTATAGTTTTGCTATTATACGAGACCCACTATGGGTCGTAGGCCATTCTACAGGTCATAGGGAGGTTTCGTGAACATTCCCGGTGAGGGGATGAACTTTGGAGTTCATTCTACAAATATGCAGATGAGTCGTCGATGAGTTTATGAGTCATAGAAAGAGATCGTGTCCTAAAGATCAGAGAAGTGAAATTGCAGGAATATCATCAGATGAAACCCTTTTTACGGGTTATAAACCACTTTACGAGTCATAGAGGGGTTTCATAGAGTTGAAGTCTAGAATTCCAGAAGCTGAGTATGAGACCCCAATTATCGATCGTAAACTTCAATACCAGCCATAAAGTACCTTTTGTATGGCATACCTACCAGTTCTCCTATTTTGTTTGGGATTTGAATTTAATTACTATAAATAAGTCTTTCAGGTTATTTTTCATAAGTTTTTGCCTAGTACTCAGAAAACTCAATATTTTAAGAGAGAAAGTTGTAAGAAAGTCTTTGAGAACACTTGGGGTTGAATGTGATCATAAAGCTTGTGATTATCATTGAAGTTGGATTGCTTCTTCTTAAATCTATTGTGTTAGTATTCAATTATGTCTTCTCAATTCATAATCTTTGCATCTACACATAGCATGAATGTCTAAATCCGCAACTAGGGTTGTGGGAACCATGAAGAACTAACAAATTAAAACTAGATAATTCATAATTCTCAGAAGGTGTATATGCATGTATTAATTAACTCTCTTCATTTTTCGTGTTTTCTAGTGGTGGTGAACATTAGAACCCTCTTAGTGTTACTGACTGGACCAAGATAGTAATGAATAAAAAAAGAGATTAATTAACAAGATTCAATTGATGTATTCTCGTCTAATCAACCGAACTTGGCCAAGGGGAGGCTGGATCAGGAGTAATAGGTAACGGTTAATAGTGCATGCTATGGATATAGTCCAAGTCACATAGTGAAACTCACCTCTTACCTTTTACCAAATGGCTTGGGGAACTTAAATTACTATCTTGCATGCTATATACTAGAAAATAATTAGGTTATCCAGTGATACTGAGTTGGGAAATCATGGAGAACACAATACCCTAATTTCTCTCCATTATTGACTTCTCTCTTGTTACAGTTGGTTAGTTTTATTTTCTCATTAATTATTTAAACCCCCCTCCTTTGGGAAATTAAGTTGGTTAATTACTTGGATTGCAAGTTGGTGAATCCTCTTGATTCTACGTATTCCCTGTGGGATCGATCCTAACCTTGGTTAGGTTCTATATCCTGATAGTAACCACTTCATCATCTAATAAAGAGGTATAACTTGGACGACATCAGTTTCACATGCCACCACCATTGTTTTTTCTATAGAGGATAGGCCCCCATAGATCGAGGCAGATGAGAGAGGGAGCCCACTACTTCTGCTCTTACACCACAGGCCACTTTATCACAAGCTACACCCGCGAGTATGGTCTACGTGTCCGCAGTATCCATACAGGCCATAGCGCAGCAATTATCACATGTTAAGGCTCAGTTGACTCAGTTGGTTCAGCAGATTAGGATTATTTCCGATTTGAAACAACCTTAATTGACCTTGATTCTACTAGTCCATCACAGAGCTGCATACAGGCATTCACGGTCGCTAATATGATGGACCATATTTCCACCATGGATGCCCACATTGATGCCTTGAGGAGAGGGTTTAGTAGAGGTTAAGCATGGACTTCCCCATAGATTTGGCGCCCTATAGATGGATATCCAGCGACTCTAGGCTGATATGAAGCAGCATTTGCAGCACCGATGACATTACCAGAGACTACACTCCCAGTGCAGGTGGTGGATCTATTTTCCCCTGAAGAGCACACTCAGCCTTTCCATGGGAAGAGGCCCTACCCAGATGATGATCCTGATGCCATACATTTTCATGCGGGGCTGATAGAGGAGGAGGAGCTCGAGCTTATCTTGGGAGAGTCGAGATAGGAGGCAGAGATATGACTAGCTCATGAGCTCGAGCAAGCAAGGGGTGTTGACCCCTTCGGATAGAGTGCTAATACTGAGAAGGCCACCACGCAGGGTGATGATGGTCAGACTTAGCCACACACTGGCATTTAGGCACCCATGTTTGCTTTTTGACCCCTATACTTTATTTTGCTTTGATTGTGTGCATTGGGGACAATGCACCTCTTTTTCAATGGGGTGTGGGTAATTATGGGCCTCTGTGAAGTCTGAGTACCTTGGGTCCATAACTACCCCAATTTTTTATCTTGGGTTTTTCTTGCCTGTGTTCTTTTTCCCCATGGATATTTACTTTCTATTGAACTGACATGTTTAGGTTGTTTAGATAGTATTTGTAGCATATAGTACAAATATCTATGACATATGTACATTTTGTGTTTTTTGTCAAAAATGATACCCTCCAAGTTTTCGTTAGCTAGTCTAGATATCAACCATGCATGTCTAAGTGTGTTGACAGTGCTTGTTCTGATAAGTGGGTAAATTGAGATAAAAAGCATGATTTGAGAGTCTTTTGTTGGTAATGTAATCTGTGCCATGTGAGTGTGAGCTTAACTTACTAAATTCATATGTTATGTGCTAATTCAGAACATGCCTTGTTACTCTAAGTTAGACTATAAATTAAGTGGATTAGGAAAGGATCTTAGGCCATTGTTCTTAAAAGTCCACTTGGCCTAAATGATCAACCAAATTTGTAGAATATCCATTGATCCTAATGTTTGAGCCTGACATGTACCTATTCTTTGCAAATACCTAATTAACCTACCCTTGTTAGTTGTAAAATCTTGAAATTAGCTCTGGTCCTTCCTTAAACATTGTGCACCTTGACTGGCACAAAAAGCCTAAGTTAGGGTGGCTACCCAAAGTGGCTCTGGTTCTAAGGATGGACAATATGCACCTCAACTCAGGCTAAAAGCCTAAGTTGAGGGTGGCTAGTGTAACGGTGAAACACAAAATGAGGGGGGAGTTAGTGATACAGGGAAAAGGAGAAAAACCATATAGTGGGTGCAAGAAAAATACATGATGTGTTAGTTATGAGCTAAAAGGAAGAATGAAGTGCAAATGCAAGGAAAAAAGCTAAAAAATGAAAAGGAAGCACCCAAAAAATCTTGAAATAACAGAAAAGGGAGAATGGAGTGAAAAGTAGCAGTGTTGGTAGGGCAAAAGTGTATAAAAACGCAGTGTCAAGGAGGGCCGTTAGTCACTATGTTCCCAAAATATCATACCAAAGCCCTATGAGCCTACATTACAAGCCCATAAAGTCCTAAAGTGATTCTAGTTCGAGTAGTCGAAGGTCTTAGTCATGAGTATAGGGGAAAACCTATGGTATTGGAAATGATACATGAATACATTTTGTGATGGTGAGTGATATTGCATAGTCCCAAGATTATACATGAAAACATTGTTGAGAGTGAGAAACGTGACTTCTTTCGGTGAGGCCACTTGCATTGTCTTATTAACACCAGGCTTATTCTATGATTGTGGCCTATTGATAGTACCTCACTTGTCATTGTTGTGTTGTGACATGCATTAGTCCATATTGGTTTTGCTATATGGCTATCTAATTTTATTTTGAAAAGTGGTGTGGGTACTTGTGCTTAAGTCTGATGTGATGTATGCCATTAGGTTGCGGTCTGTGCTTTACTATGCTGCTTATATAGATTGAGTCTATCGGTTGAGGACAGGCAACAATGTTAAGTTGAGGGTGTTCATGTGCTATCAAAATACAATACTTTTTATTCTTAAAACTTGGAAGTGTGTTCTCAATGCGATGTTAGTGGTTTTTATGTATTTTGGTGTTTTATTTGCAGGATTATAGTGTTGGCATTGATTTTGGGAAGATTATGCAGAAGTTGTTGTTTTTGGTGATGTACGAGACCCTTTAAGGGTCATAGAGCATTCTACAAGACGTAAAGGAGGTCTCATTAACAATTTTAGTGAGGGGTTAATTTTCTAAAGTTTGTTATACGAACATGCAGATGGGTCATATCCTTTTTTATGAGTCTCTAACAACCCAAGCCTAGGTCCTAGACGTGACCGGCAAATGGGGAACCCAAAGGAACCATAAACAAGCCTCATAGCATATCATTACACATCCTTAGTCGAGGAAGAAATTAGAATGACAATAAGAGATAAATGTAAATGAGAGGAAAATGGGACTAAGGATACACTTCCATATTATAAACATCAAGAGTCAATAGAGTCAAGCTCATAGAATAGATACATAACATGTCCAACAACACCTCCACTACAAAAATAAGAGCGGGGGGCCAAGACAAAGAAACTAGGCTCACCCTCATAGTCAATACATAAGTCAAAGAGAGAAAGTCTTAATACAAGGCAATAGATCATAAGTAATGTCTCCGTAATGGAGGACTCACCAACAAGCTTAATAGAAGTCATACTAGCCACGTAGAGGAGGAGGATCAATTAGTACACCGGTTCCTACATGATGAGATCATGTAGGCATATAGTATGCATTAGTACGTTTGAATGTACTAAGTATGTAGGACGCAATGCAACAAGAGATACCTATCATAGGCGATATGCATAATAATAAGCAATAGATAGTATACTAATAATATGACATGTATGAATGATGCTTGAAGTAAAACCATGCTTATATAGAACATAATACGAGTGTAAGGAGTAACCATTATAGTGCAAGCCAAGGCCTACCAGCCCCTTGGATAGGCACATGAGGTATGAACCCCTTCATGAGGTTGATAGAGTACAAACCTCCCGCCGAGGTTGAGGGAGTACAAACCCCACACTGAGGTTGACAAAGTACAAACCCCCCATCAAGTTTGATGGGTACCAACCCACAATAAGGTTACCCGAGCCTACCACCCCCCGAGCTAGGCAACTAAGGTACCAACCCCTTGATAGGTTACCCGGACCTACAACCCCCGAGCTAAGCTTGGTCATCCCCAACACTGTATAAATATATATATATATATACACACACACACACACACACACAAAAACCTTTCATCATCATACACATACATTCCTTTTCATCATAATTCCATTATCATTTCACCATCGTATAGTCATTCAACTCATAAGGCATACATTCGACCTTCAATTCCTCAAGAATCCATAACCGGACATTTTATCAATCACTTAGAGGGTGTGTAATACTAGTGTAAAACCATGCAATTAATGAGTGAAATCATGCTAGAAAAATCAATGTAAAGCTATCAATAGATACTAGGTAACATCCTCTAACAAATTACATCAAGAGCCTTTATCAGTTCTCACCATGGACCTTAGATTCGTGGCCCCAAACATAGCAAAACAGTCATAATTTCATAAATATCAACATAGTGTGCAGTAATTTTTATAATAAATAAGATCCATGAGTAAATAAACTTTAGATTATGCAATTATTTAAGAAAAGGAAGCTTAGGTATCATGGGTGAAAGGAACCCATGAAAGAAATCCACCTACCTTAGCCTTGGAGACGAACTTAATAAAGATTAAAGATGGAGACTTGAAGATTGAGAGGAAATTCATAGATCCGGAGAGGGTTTTGAGACTTGAGTTTAGGAGTAAAATATTTGGATAAGTATTTGAATGAGTATTGGGGAATGTTTAGAATGATATGAGGGTGAAGAATGGTTAAGTCTAGGTATATTCACGTTTGGGGATACTTAGGTCCAAGACTTAAAAGCCTTGGACCTCAAGAAAATAACTGGGTAGAATTTACAGAGGTCTGCATCTGGTCCACAATACGAACCTGTCGCGAAAACTGAATTTACACATGTCCGAGATGGAGCTGCGTCGCGATACCATTGTGGACAGATACTGGATAAGCGAAATTGCAAAAATTGAAATTGCTAATCATTTGCTCTTAAATTGAGGTTAGACCCATTTTTCACTCAAAATGACCCCTTGATCAAGAATATGAAGTTGGATTTTTGATATTGCACGAATTTTGAGATATATGGAATTATGATTCTAGGCACTTCTGAAGCACATTTTCGGGCACTTTTTGGGATCGTCTCAACATCTCCCCCTTGGGAACATTCGTCCCCGAATGTCAAAGAAACGTATATGAGAGACACAAACATGATCATTTCAGCCCATAGAGATGCAACAATGCACTTAAATATCATTCCAAAAACTTCATCATAAGTGTAAAATCATCATGAACTTGTCAATTTAAACATGAACATATGCAATGACATGGGGTTGAACTTAAGACTTGAGATCAAATAAAGGACTTAGATCAATACCTTTGGGTTGAGTGGAGTGGAAAATGTAAAGATATCGCTTTTGCATGTATTCTTCGGCCTCCCAAGTAGCACTCTTAACTTGTTGATTCCTCCAAAGACTTTAATGAAAGCCACTTCTTTGTTTCTCAACCTCTTCACTTGCCCATCAAAAATCTGAACCAGAACCTATTTATAAGTCAAATTATCCTCAACAACACCTACAACATCAAGAAGTACAATGGCATTTGGACCCCCCACATATTTCCTCAACATGGACGCATGGAACACCATATGCACCAATTCCACCTCACTAGGAAACCTCAACTCATAAGCTACCTTGCCAACCCTCTCATGACCTCATAAGGACCAGCGTATCTTAGGCTCAACATGCCTTTCTTACCACATGGACCATTCCCTTCATGGGTGAAACCATTAGATAGACCCAGTCACCAACTTTGAATTCAAAGTCTCTTCTTCTCACATCAGCATAGGAATTTTTGGCGACTTTAGGTCGTCTTCAACCTTTCCCTAATCATCCTAACCTTCTCAATAGACTCCATAACAAGATCTAGTCCAAACAAAGCTACCGCACGAACCTCAAACCAACCAATCGGTGATCTACAATGTCTCCCATAAAGAGCCTCAAAAGGAGCTATACCGATGCTAGAATGATAGCTATTGTTGTAGGTAAACTCAACCAACGGAAGATGGTCATCACAACTACCTTTAAGCTCCAACACACATGCTCTAAGCATATCCTCAAGGGTTTGGATAGTCCTCTTGCCTTGGCCATCTGTTTCAGGGTGGAAGGCTGTAGAAAGCTTAACTGCAGTACCAAGACCCCTTTGAAAAGATCTCCAAAATTATGAAGTGAATTGTGCCTCATGATCCGATAATATGGACAAAGGAACTCCGTAAAACCTTACCAAGTCATGAATGTATAACATTGCATAATCTTCAGCACTAAATGTGGTATTAACTGATTGAAAGTGACCCGATTTTGTCATCCTATCAACCACAATCCAAATGGAATAAAAACCCTTTCTAGTCTTGGGAAAACCAACCACAAAATCCATATTTATCTCTTACCACTTCCAAGTAGGAACCTAGTACTCTGATACCACCTTTGTCATGACCCAAGACTAAGGCCTAGACGTGACTGGTGAACGGGGAACCCGAGGGAACCCCAAACAAGCCTCATAGCATGTCATTACACATCCTTGGTCACAGAAGCAATTAGAATGACAATAAGAGATAAATGTAAACGAGGGGAAAATAGGACTAAGGATACACTTCCATATTATAAACATCAAGATTCAATATAGTCAAGCTCATTGCACAGATACATAACATGCCCAACAACACCTCTATTACATAGATAAGAGTGGGGGCCAAGACAAAGCAACCGGGCTCACCCTCATAGTAAATACATAAGTCAAAGAGAGAAAGTCTTAATATATGGCAATAGAGCATAAGTAATGTCCCCAGAATGGAGGACCCACCAACGAGCTTAATAGAAGTCGTACTAGCCACGTGGAGGAGGAGGATTAATCGATACACCAGTTCCTATATGGTGACATCATGTAGGCATAGAGTGTGCATTAATATATTTGAATATACTAAGTATGTAGGATGTAATGCAATATGAGATAGTCATCATAGGCGAAATGCATAATCGTAAGCAACAAATAGCATACTAACAATATGATATTTATGAATGATGCTTGAAGTAAAATCATGCTTATATAGAACATAATACGAGTGTAAGGAGTTACCATTATAGCGCAAGCTAAGGCCTACCAGACCTTTGGAGAGACGTATGAGATACAAAGCCCTTCATGAGTTTGATGGAGTACAAACCCCCCCCCCCACTGAGGTTGATGGAGTACAAACCCCCTTACCGAGGTTGACAGAATACAAACCCATCAAGATTGGCAGATACCAACCCCCAACAAGGTTACTGGGGTCTAGAACCCCCCGAGCTAGGCGACCAAGGTACCAACCCCTTGATATGTTACCCAGGCCTACAACCCCCCAAGCTAGGCATGGTCATCCCCAATACTATATAGAGATAATATCATATATATATACACCCCTTTCATCATCATACACATATATTCCTTTTCATCATCATTCCATCATCATAAAGTCATTCAACTCATAAGGCATACATTGGACCTTTAATTCCTCAAGAATCCATAACCAGACATTTTATCAAACACTTAGAGGGTGTGTAATGCTAGTGTAAAACTATGCAATTCAAGATTGAAATCATTCTAGAAAAATCAGTGTAAAGCCATCAGTAGATACTAGGTAACACCCTCTAACAATATACATCAAGACCCTTCATCAATTCTCACCATAGACCTTAGATTTATGGCCCCAAAGATAGCAAAATAGTCACAATTTCATAAATCTCAATATAGTGTGCAGTGATTTTCATAATAAATAAGATCCATGAGTAAATCAATTTTAAATCACGCAATTTTTAAGAAAACAAAGCTTGGGTATCATGGGTGGAAGGAACCCATAAAAGAAACCCACATACCTTAGCCATAGAGATGAAGTTGATAAAGATTGGAGATAGAGTCTTAAAGCTTGAGAGGAAATCCTTTAGATCCAGAGAGGGTTTTAAGACTTGAGTTTAGGAGTAAATATTTGGCTAAGTGTTTGAATGAGTATCGGGGAATATTTAGAATGATATGAGGGTGAAAAATGATTAAGTATAGGTATATTCACGTTTGGGGACTCTTAGGCCCAAGACTTAAAAGCCTTGGACCGCAAGAAACTAACTGAGTAGAATTTACACAGGTACGCATCTGGTCCGTGATACAGAACTATCGTGAAGGCTAAATTCACACATGTCCGCAATGGAGGCGCGTCGTGGTACCATCGCGGACAGACACTAGATAAGCAAAATTGTGAAAATTAAAATTAATAATTGTTTGCTCTTAAATTGGGGTTAGATCCATTTTCCACTCTAAATGACCCCCTAATCAAGAATATGAAGTCGGATATTCGATATAATACACGAATTTTGAGATATATAGAATTATGATTCTGTGCACTTTCGAGCCACATTTTTGGGCACTTTTTGGGGTCATTTCAAATCCGTAGATCACGTTTTGTGCCCTTAGGAGAAAAAGGACTTTCTGAAGTTCCATCGAACGAAACCCCCTATAGGTCGTAGAAAACTTTACATGCCATAGAGTTGGGGTATCATAGATCACAAGTTTAGTTTTGTAGCAACTATATACGAGAGCCCGATTACGGGTCGTGGAACACAATACGGCTCGAAAATCTATTCGTGAGGCATGCCAATCTAGTTATATTATTTTGTTTATGACTTGTATTTTAAATATTATAAATAGGCTTTTAGGCTATGTTTCTTACAATTTGGAGAGAGTTCGAACAGTTGAAAAAAAATAGCATGATTTAGTAAAGAAAACATTAGAGAGTTTTTCATTGAACGTAGAGATTTATTCAATTGTGTAAGTACTTTATTATGTTACTCCAATTCATAAGTCTTGCATCTACACAAACCATGAGTAGCTAAATCCACAACTAAAGTTTTGGGAACCATGAAGAACTAACAAGGTAAAATTGGATAAACCATAATTCTTGGAAAATGTGCATCCATTTATTAATTAACTCTCTTCATTTTGCATGTTTTCTATTAGTGTGCATGTATTAATTAACTCTCTTCATTTTGCATCTTTTCTAGTAGTGTCCAACATTAGAACACGCCTAGTGTTACTGACTGGACCAAGGCAGTAATGAATAAAAAAAAGATTAATTAACAGTATTTGATTGATGTGTTCTCATCTAATCAACTGAACTGGCCAAGGGGAGGTTGTACTGGGACTACGATGCCAAGCCATGTAGTGAAATTCACCTCTCGCCTGGACCAAAGGGTTTGGTGAACTTAACTTACCGTCCTGCATGTTACACACTACAAAAGAATTAGGTTATCAGGTAATACTAAGTTAGGGAATCATGGAGAACATAATACCCTAGTTTCTCTCCATATTGGTTAAACTTTTGTGTTAGATAGGTTTACTTTTCTACTTGTTATTATAAAACCCCCTCCCTTTGGGGAGATAAGTTAGTTAATCCCTTAAATTGCCTTACTTGAATTATCCTATGTCAATATATTCCCTGTGGGTTTAACCCTAACCTTGGTTAGGTTCTATTTCTTGACAACGACCACTTTATCATCAAAAAGGAGGTGTAACTTGGGCAACATCAGCTAAGAGATGTCCATCTTCTTCACAAGCATTGCAGCCTAGCACTCTTTGACAACCAAGTCTGATATTTCTAAGATAAACTTGTTCGTTCTAGCACAGGGATCAGCAACTAATTATGGAACATATTTGAAAATCTTAGTGAACTTGATGGCATGCTCTATCATACTCATATTCCTGTACTTGAGATTGATAAATTCAGTCAGTTTTGCTTCCCTAAGATCAAGTAGGAAGAAACGATCAAAAATGCAAGATTGAAATCTTCCCAACTAATTGGACCTTCATCTACCCTTTTGACACCAATTGACTGAACTAAATCAGGTTCAGTCCCTTAAGGTGATAGGCTTCCAACTTTTCCTTCTCATCTAAAGTCACTCCCATGATGTCTAACACCTTATACACCTCATTGATGAACTTTTGGGCATCTTCATCTACCTTTGAACCATGAATTTAGGAAGATTTATTCAAGAAAAATCCTCACTTCAGTTGTCGGAGTAGGCACATGTGAAGAAGGAGAAACCACACCTTGATTGTCCTACTTTGCCATATCCTAGGCCAACACAGCAATAGCGATCTAAAACTCATCATTGGTGACTTGTCCTCCAAAGGGGTCATGAGAAGATTGACCCTCATTAGGATACACTTCTCTTGGCTCAGGTACTCTTCTTTGAGGTACTTTTTGAAAAGCGCAATGAATAATCATTAGAGTTAAGATTCCCTAGGACATGTTCTCTGACACGATATGTAATGATCCTCTAGGTTATTTCTGTGCTTTCACGATTATATTATTAGTTTGAGCAAGTGCATAAAACTTCGAGCCATTTTTGACTTGTAAGTATTATTAGTGGGAATGTTAGATTAATCGATTGAGATATATATAACTTTTCGAGTTGAATGGAAGATTATAGCTATAAAATAAACTATCAGGTAAAGTCCTAGTAAATAACTGAAAAGCAAAATTCTGACGATTTCATTTTCTCTAGAACATCCAAATTAGGTTAGGAGCCTGCCTGGTGCAGTTTTATCATGTTTGGCCGATTTAGCCACCAAAACAGATCAATAGTTAACTTTAGTTAACACCCTCATGCAACATTCTCGGACGAGAATTTTGATAGCATGATCAGCTATGAAATGTTGAGTTTGTTCTAGAGCAACCCTTCATTTGGTATTGGAGACTTCCAGATGTAATTTGAACCTCGATGTCTTTCCATTAAAAGTTGCATACAAGAAAGTGGGACCCATATCAGACCTCTGGTGGGAACATCATCTATGCCATTTGATCCAAAATATCAAAATTATTAGAGTTACATAGTTTGTTTTGCAAAAATCTAAGTCTGAGCGAGCCTGAAACATTGGAAAAAGGGTTGGATGATTGCTGAAGGAAATAAGGGTCACATGGTTGAACATAGGTGGCACCACATAGAGCAATCTGGCATTGCCACATGGAAGTGTTGTTTACCATATAGATACGTATATATAAAAGGTTATGTTCCAGTGAAATATGTGTGTGTGTATATCAACTTCGAACCTTAATTTTGAGGTCAATTTTTATCTGATTTCGATAATTTAAAAGGCTAACTTCTGTATATATTTAAGAGAAGATTGCGGAAGTGTCAAAAATTTCTATTCGCATGTCGTTCAAGGTAAAAAAAACACTATTATTCCTTCATATATTATCGTAAATTGCTAAAAACTTCATTTTGTGATATCTCTGCTATTTCTTATTGGAATTAAGTAAAATATGGGTCTAAATTGTGCTACTTTTCAAGGCACATGTTTTGGTATATTTGGATTTTTTTAATTTGATAGTATTTTTGAGTAATCTGGTCGAGAAGCTGCCATAGTAAATGTTTTTAAATAAGAAATGTCATATGATTATGAGGTTGTTTCTCATTGTTCAGAGCCTCATTTTAAGATGAATTTCTGGCTATAGATTTGGGATGACGTAGAGATCATTTTACATTAGTTGGTTTGGTCTTATTGACATGCGCCCCATTTTCCTCATTTTAGTCACAATGGACGTATTATCCCTAGTTTATTGAGATAATATAGTCAAAACAATCGTATTTATATTGTGGTTCGTGTTTTGACGACTGAGCAGCATTTGGAACTAGTCAGGAAGGCTAAAGCTTGTGTGAACTATTCCGGAGTACATGATTCACCTTCCAAGTAGGTTAAGTCTTTCCTTACCTCTAGACTGAGTTGAAATATGTAGTAAGAACCTATTTGTGGTTGGAGGTTGTTGAGTAAAGTGCATATATATGATGTTGACACTGTGATTATCATTTGGACTCTCTAATACTTGCATCTATGTTTTAGCTGGTTTTGAGCACTATTTGGCTTGTGTATGCTTCTGATAAGGATTTTAAGGTTGTGTTAACACATGATAGAGGTAAGTTCAGCACTAATGATACTTGTGTACATATATTTCACTATTTAAATGTTGGTTTGGATTGTTGGGCTCTCTCACACTGAAACATATATTATGTCGTCGTGATTTTGATTACTTGTCGATCAAGAACTAGCACCATTCTGTGGCAACGGCATCATTTTTTATTACATTCAAACCTACTACTCAAAAGAAGAAGGGACGATCATTATAAGCATATTAACCCAACAAAAGGGTGGGGGTCAAATCCCACAGGAAATGTTGGTTCAAGAGGAGAAATATTTCATTGAATTAGGCAATTGTTGGTTCTAATTGGGCAATTACAATAAAGAAATTCAAGATTCAGCTATTGCAATTTTTAATTTAGCAAACTAATAACATATTAAGAGAGATGTCAGAGATATAAAAATATGGGAGTAGATCCACTAAGTCGGGTCTAAATATTTGACTAATCAAGTTAAAGATGAGCGAATAGGATAAGATATTGGTAACCAACACTTCAATTATGACAGTGAAGGTGTTTCACATGAATCTATTACGACCTCATGCGAGAATCGCTGAAGGATACGCCTGGCCTGAGAAATTACAACAAACCACTAACTACCTCAGCTATTGAATCCTTGGTCATGGCATTCGACTGAAACCTAAGGTTTCCAACTAATACAACCATTCCATACTCTAACTATTTAGATTAAAGTAATAATTAGAGATCTAAATTAAATCCCATGTTTTCAACCTTAGGATTATAGATGAAACTTAGCAATAGATTTAAATTCACTCAAATTAACAACAACAAAGTCAAAATATCATAGACCCAGTATAGAAATCAAAGACCCATATTATTTACACACCCCCAACATAGGGGTTTTAGCCTGTCATGCTAAAAATTAAAAATTCAAAACCAAATTCAGAATATGAGTACATGGGTATCAAAGATAGTAAGAGAAAATTTGATTTACCTAGTAAATCTCCACAATTTGTGCCTCCATAAGCTTGAAACCTCTAACCCTTGTACTATTGAGCAAGAATGTACTATGTACTCGACTTCACTCTCTCTCTTTCTGCAACACTTGATATGAATGATTCATACAATGTCCTTTTTCCAAAAGGTTTAAATAGCTTGTACAAAATAAGTGGGAATTTATCCATCGAGTAGCCATTTGGTGGTCAAGCTCAGCCATCGCGGAGCACTCCGGCGATACACCAAATGTGCACTTGACTATTTTTCTCTAAATCTCTTTGAAGTCTTGGATCTCTACATGATTGGCAACAGTTCTTTACTCTATAAATCATGTTCAGTGATTTGCCGAAACTCCTTCTAAATCGTCCTTCTATCTTGATCTTGAAGTTTTGAGTACTGCAGCATTAGGCGGTCTCCTTGGCCATTCAGTGATACGTTGAATATGTCTGTCGACTTTGGTTCTGAATGCCTTTTTGGCATAGACTTGGGACTTGGTTGTTGAAATATTATGCATTCTCACTGAGTCTTCAGTGGTCCGTCGAATTTGTCGACAAAGCCTCCTTTGCCTACCTTTTTGACACTTTTGCTCCTTTTACAAGATTTGTTGAGTGTTGTCCACTTGTACAATTTTATCTCTATTTCTAACATAACAATGCATATTAGTTAGTAATTGAAACATAATAGCATACTAAGGATGACATTTCTTCACATTATAAGTCCAAAATTAGTCCAAGATATTGACTCATCACGTGTCATAACATCATAGCAAAAATATATTAAATGGTAGTAAAAGCATCATAACATAAGCAGTTAAAATATATGATAAAATTCATCAAGTTCCCATAGTATTGAAACTAAGTAAATAAACAAAAATACTTGGGCTTCTTGGGTCGAAGGAACCCATGAATGAAACTCACATATCTTGGTTGGAAACTTATGAGAGAAATCTGATATTAGAGAAGGAAACCTTGAAACCTTATTTTCACGCCTTCAATGGAACGTGAGAGTTGAGAGCCTTAGGAGATTTTAGGAGTAATTGGTGTTTGAAGAGAACGAGAGTGTAATGGGATGGTGATGTGTTGTCAAAAACCAACACTTTTGATACTTAAAATGTGGAATTTTATGTGTTCTCAAAACGATGTTAGTAAATTTGATGTGTTTTTATGTATGTTGTGCAGGATTACAAGGTTGGCATATTTTTGGGCTAAGTGTGCAGAAATTGACATTTTTGTTGTTCTATGATACCCTCTACGGGCCATGGAAGTTCTCAAAGGCCGTAGAGTAGGTTCCGTAGAAAAATCACTGTTCTCATAGGCCGTAGAGTAGGTTCCGTAGAAAAATCTAGTGAAGGAGAGATTTTCTAAAGTTGAGTCTATAAACATACAAATGAGTTGTAAAATATTGTATGACTCGTAGACATAGTGTCGTACCCTAAGGATCAGAAAATGGGGAGTAGTTGAAAAGTCATCAAGTGAAACCCTACATGGGCCATAAAACTTTCTACATCCTATAGATAGGTTTCATAGAAATCAACCCCAAATTTACAGATGGATTCCACGAACCCCCTATTATGGGTTGGAGAACTTTATATGGCCCGTAAAGAAGCTCGTAGTGCTTGCTGACCCAATTCTCTTATTTTGATTTGGTTTTGCATTTTAAATATTATAAATAAGTTTTTTAGGTTATTTTTCAAGGAAAAACAGTGTGCAACAATGAGAAACCAGTAGAAACATTGTGAGACACTTGGAAAATAATATTTTGTGATCTCAATTCATACTTATGACTTTCATTAAAAAGCTTGAATGTCTTGTTCTTAATTCTATTCTTGTAGGTTATTAATTATGCTATTCAATATCGTGATTTTTACATCTATAATGATAATGAGTAGCTAAATCCACAACTAGAGTTGTGAGAACTATGAAGAACTAACAAGTAAAACCAAACCATGAAGAACTAACAAGTAAAACCGAATAATTTGTAATTCTTGAGAAGTGTGCATGCATGTATTAGTTAATTCTATTCATTTTGATTGCTTTTTAATGGTGGCCAACATTAGAACTCAGCTAGTGTTATTTACTGGATCAATGCAGTTATGAATAGGAAAAGAGATTAATTAACAGGATTCGATTGATGTTTCTTGTTTAATCAACCAAACTGGATCAACAGGAGGTTGTATTGGAATAATAGGTAAGTTTTAGTAATGTCACACTGTGGGGATCGATCTAACATGTAGTGAAAATTTCCTCGCGCCTGAATCAAAGCGTTTAGTAGACTTAACTTACCATTATACATTCTACACACTAGAAAAGAATGTGATTATCTAGTAATACCAAGTTAGGGAATCATGGGAACACTCTACCCTAATTACTCTCCATTACTGACTTCACATATTTGTCTTGGTTTAGGATTTCTTGTTACAGTTTATAAACACCCCCCCCACCATTGGGGAGATAAGTAGGTTAATTAACTCGAATTGCTTGAAGTTATTTTATTTCTACCATATTCTCTATGGAATCGACCTTAACCTTGGTTAGTTTATATCTTGATAATGACTGCTTTAACCTTAAAAATTAGCTAGCTCATATCAGATTTTTGGTGCAGTTGTCGGAGAATCGTCTAGACTTTTTAATTTAAGTTGTTAGTGAATTACTCCTTATTTCCCTTATTTTACATTTTGTTGTTTTCGTTTTTGTTTCAGCATGCAGGTGTAGTGTATGGACAACATTTGAAGTCGAGGCATTCCTTTGACTCCATTTGACCTAAAGATCCAAAGAATGCTGAGAAAAATTCCCCAAGACAATGCGAACAACACGGTGAATGTTGCTTTTAACCAGAACGAGAATGATAATAACCCATCTTCGCTTGAGGATATTGATGCATAGCCATCTTAATGTTGAAGCTCATACGTAGAATCGGCTTGACCCGATGGCTATGGATGTCACTAGAGCTATTGTTTTACTGGCACTATCAAATGACACAAAGTTTGTTGTTTCGAGTGGGTTGCATTAAATGTTCCGGAGTCGTGGGTTCTTTCCATGCCTACCATCAGAGGATCAACATAGTTATCTATACAACGTTGTCTTTTTCTGTAAAAGTATGATGGTAAACCAGAATCTATCTATGGATGTTGTTGGGCTTCATGTCTTCCCATTATCTCTAATAGGTAATGTAGCTATATGACTATCCAAGCTCCCACAAAGTTCGATCACCAGCTTGTCTAAATTGCAGAAGGCCTTTTGGAGAGGTTCTTCTCAAGATGGAAGAAACTGAAGAAAGATCAAATCAACAACTTCGAGCAACTTCCTAGTGACTCGATCAGCACCATGTGGGAGAGGTTCACAAAGTATCTATGGATTATTCCTAACCACAAGATCATTGATGACGCCTTAGTAGAGATCTTCTGTCGCACCCTAGATGAGAATAACCAAGCATGTTGTTGAGAAACTAGAAAAGGTGGTCAAGATGAATCATTCATTGAGAATAAGGTGTAGGTCTATGACAAAGAGCTTATGTTTAGTTAGTACTAATTTGGTGCAAACAAACATAAGTGAGGAAATGATACAAGAGCTTGCTCGAATTAGTACCAATATGGAGTTGTTAATGAAGTAGAATCAAGAACGTGTGAATGCAGTTGGTCATCAACCTTCACGAGCTCCCATGTATAAAGAGCCTTACTATGAGGAGGAAACTTGCTTCATCACTAATCAAATAGGGGGTTTCCGGAGCAATACCCAAGGGTCCAATCAGGACTATTGGCACTAAGGTCAAGGAAACAAAGGTCAGAACTATAATCAGGATGACTCCTTTAGAGACAACAATTGAGGAGGCTACTATGACAGAAACAAGGGCCAGGATAGAGACACCAATTGGGGTCATAGAGATGGTTACAGGAATGGTCCTTATGTACCACTACATAATCAAGATTTGGCTATAGGTATCTCTAGAGTTGAGGAGATATTTGATCATCTGTTGAAGAAAGTTGATATACAGGATGAGCCCTTGATGGGGGATGACGTCTTACATCTCTGACGTTAATTAGAAGATATAGTCTCATTATGTTTCTATCAAATAGCTAGACCAATACTGCGGTCAAATATCAACTCAACTCAACTAGCAACAGAAAGGTACATTATCCAGCAATACAGCTCAAAATCCAAAGAATGAGGGGTAGTATATGGCGGTGACTACTCATGGTGGAAAGCTGACCATTGATCCTCTAATACTGATTGATGATGATGATGTTCGTAAAGATATAGTTGAGGTCAAAGATGCAGAGATCAGAGATGGTCATGCCAAGGATGAGGTGAGTGATGCTGTAGAGATGTCACAGAAGTTGAAGCCCATTCCTAGACCTCCTCCTCCCTTCCCTCAAAGAATGAAAAAAAAAAGAAGAAAGGTAAATTCAAGCACTTTCTCTCCATGCTGAAACAACTCTCCATCAATTCCTCTCATTGAGGAATTGGAGAAGATGTCAGGATATGAAAAGTTCATGAAGAACTTGGTCATAAAGAAGCGAACTGTAAGCTAGGAACTCTCTCAAGAGCTTCAACATTGTAGTGTGATTGCTACGAGGTTCTTAGTACAAAAACGAGAAGATCCCGGTGCATTCACCATACCTTGCACTATCAGAGTTGTGGAGTTTTCAAGGTCATTTTGTGATATTGGTTCCAGCAAAAATCTAATGCCCCTCGTGATGTTTAAGAAGCTAGGATTGGAAGCCTCTACCCCGACGAGCATGCGATTGTTGATGGCTGACCACATGGTGAAGAAGCCTATGGGGATACTATATGATGTCCTTGTAAAAGTAGAGAAGTTCATATTCCTTATAGACTTTGAGATCCTTGATTGCGAAGCTGACTTCAAATTCCCAATCATCTTGGGAAGACCCTTCCTAGCCACTAGGTGAGCACTAGTGAAAATATGAAAGTCGGCTAACTTAAGTTTTGGTTGAATTATGAAGAAGTTGTCTTCAATATCTGTCAGTCGATGAAGAGGCCAGATGAATTGAAGATGGATGTTTCTAAGAAACCAAGTTGTTCAAGTCATGCCGTGATGATAAACCAGGCACTACTTGGGAGTCAACCCAAGAGATTTGATGTCATAGTGGTAGTCTTGTTTTTTTTTTAGCTTTCGTACTTGTAGTCAGTTTAATTTTAAGTATTTTGGTTGTAGTTTTTAGATATTGGACTGATTGCTTATAGGGTAACAGGGTGTTTTATGAAGGATATGCATAACAAGACCAAGTTATCCATTTTTTACTGAAAAGGCAATAAGAAGTGATTCTGCAACTGGTTCTATGAGTCTTATGTCAAACTATGACCCATACACCAACTCGTAGAACACTTTCGATGAGCAAAATTACATGAACTCCAGTCCACGAGCCAAGTTTATAGCTCGTAGATAAAACTACGAGCTGTGAAACGGGTTCGTGGACCACAAGTAAGTTTTTCTACTTTTGACTAAGAGTTGGGGGTTCTATGACCTACTTTATTCATCGTATTTCACTATACAGCTCATAGAGGGGTCGTGAAACCCATCTCCCAAAAATAGGGTTTGGGCAGACTGTGCAACCGGGATCTATGGGTCGTAAAATCCTCTATGGCTGGTAATTGAGCTCTGGTACTGTCTAGGCCCAGTCACTTTGACCGACCACTTTTCTCAAAATTCCCTAAAATACCCGACCACTCTCTTTTGCCCTAAGCTTCCGACCACCGTCCATCCACCATCAATTTTTTTGAGAAGTTTTTCTGGCCAACTCTGAAAAACCTAGGGTTTACCCTCTTTAGCTCCTCCTTCAATTTTCATAACCTTTTTCTCAAATTCGGTAAGTACTAGGCCCTAAAATCCTTTTAATATTGAAGTTGATATGATAAGATCATAATTAATTGATGGGTATGGTAGTCCAATTGGTATGGGTTAGAATTAATGGTTGCCTTTGTATAGTCTTGGTGTTTGATTTTGAATGATGTGACGCCATCATTTTGAAATAGTGTTAAACAGAGAAATCTGTGTGCAGCCATGTTTTGTGTGTTTGAATGATGTTATATGAAACTATGTCATCATATGTCATTCAACTTAAATAGAATGCACAGCTTGAAAAATGATGTGTGATTACATGTGTGTGCCTTGATGTTTAAACATTCAAACAAGGTCGGTTTGCCAAAATAAACTGACAAAATGAAATTCGATGTGGTCGTGTGTGATCATTACATGGGGAGTGTTGGGAACTTAATGTGGGAGTGCATAATGTCTTTCCTCAATGCAGAGTTAAAATCTGAAAATGTTGTTTTCGGGGCTCGCTTGATAGACTTGGAAACCTAAATTTCTGGATATTTCACATTATGAGGGTCTTCCACAGCCCAAGAAATATTCCACGAGTCGTAGTTGCCTTTCATATGAAATTCTAGAAACTTAAGGTTTCTGGGATCCTATCAGATGATACCTTATGTAGGTCATATGAAATGACCCCAAAAAGTACCCGAACATATGCCTCGGAAATGCCCGAAATCATAATTTCTATGTATCTCAAAATCCGTGCGTGATATCAAAAATCGGACTTCATATTCTTCATCAAGGGGTCAAATTGAGTGGAAATGGGTCTAACTCTGATTTAAGAGCAACCGTAGCAAAATTTGAAAATCACAATTTCTAGTGAGCAATCCGCGCCCTTAGCACGACGCGGACTGGTATATTTTCTGTCCAATTTTTTTTTAATTCAGTCCAATACTTTGAGTCTTAGTCCTGAGTGTTCCCATGCATGAAAATACCTACACTTAGCTATATTTCACACTCATATTACACAAGACATTCCCTAACACTCATTCAGACACTTAAACAAATATTTCACCCTAAATTCAAGTCCCTAAACTCATCCGGATCTTAAGAATTTCACTCAAGCTTCAAGTCTCCATTTCAAATTTTCTTCAAGAAATTCTCCAAAGCTAAGGTATGTGGGTTTCTCTCATGGGTTTCATTCATTCGTGATGCCCAAGCTTCCTTTTACCTAAAATTGTATGACTTAAAGTTGATTTACTCATGGGTCTTACTTATTATGAATTTCACTGCACACTGTGCTAGGGTTCCATGAAATTATAGCATGTTTTGAGCTATGAATCTAAGATCTATTATGAGATTTGATGAAGGATTTTGATGTATATTGCTTGAGGGTGTTACCAAGTATCTATTGATGGTTTTACACTGAATTTTCTAGCATGATTTCATCCTTGAAATGCATGATTTTACACTAGCATTACAGATCCGCCAAGTATTTGATAAAATATTTGGTTATGATTTCTTGAGGAATTGAAAGTCCAATGTATGTTTTATGAGTTGAATGACTATATGATGATGAAAGGAATATATGTCTATGATATTATCTTTATAGTGTTGGGAATCGACCAAGCCTCACTCAGGAGATTGTAGGCTCGGGTAACCATGTTGAGGGGGTTTGTACCTCGATCGCCTTGCTGAGGAGGTAGTAGGCCCATACAACTATGTTGAGGGGTTTGTACTGCGATAACCACATTATGGTGTTTGTACCTTATCAACCATGTTGTGGGGCTTGTACCTCATCAACCATGTTGAGGGCTTTGTACCTCATCAACTAATTGAGGCGTTTGTACCTCATTCGCCTCTCCAAGGGGATGATAGGCCATGAATATTCACTAATAATGGTCACTCCTTACACATGTATTATGTTTTATATAAGCATATCTTACTACAAGCATCTTATATGCAAACCATATTGTTACACGCTACTCATTGCCTATGCTTATGTATTTCGGTTATTTTGCTTGTCTATTATTGCATTGCATTCTACACACTTAGTATATTCAAATGTACTAACACATACTCTATTCCTACATGATGTCATCATGCAGGAACTGGAGCCCCACTTGAGCATCCTCCTCCACATGGCTAATACGATATCTCCCAAGCTCGTTGGTGAGTCCTCAATTCTGGGGATAATGTTTGTAGTCTCATGTTATATTCTAAGACTATCTTTCTTTTATGTATGTATTGACTATGAGGAAGAGTCTAGTTGTTTGTCTTGGCCCCCACTCTTATCTATGTAGTAGAGATGTTGATGGACATGCTATATATTGAACCTTGACCCTCTTGTTTGGTGCTTATGTTATGAAAGTATTTCTTTAGCCCATTTCCCTTATTTCTCCTCTTATTATGTTGTTTAATTGCTTTAGCAACCAATGATGTGTAATGATATGTTAAGAGGCTTGCTTGTGGGGTCCCTTTGGGTTCCCCGTGTGTTGTATCACGTCTAGGCCTTAGGCTTAGGTTGTGACAAACTTGGTATCACAGCACTAAATTGTTAATGGTCCTCGGCATCCAACACACCACGTCAATTACATTCTTGTTCATGGTTGTGTTGTGCACCACAGCTATGAAAAAAAAGCTATGAGACATTTAGGAAATGTTTCCCTTCTTCATATTCTTAGTCATGCTATAGAGTTAAAGTAAATTGTTCCCCCCTAACAATCATTCTTTGCTATGCTAGATCATGTCTAACACAAGAGGAATAAGAGCCCACACACTTGAGGAGCAACCGGCTCATGGAGAGATTTGGGATGCTCTCACCTTTCTTGCACAAGTTATGGCTAACCAAGCCAACCAAGGGGCCCAAGCCCTTCATGCTCCTACTCTGGCATCTCGGGTTAAAGACTTCATGAGGATGAATCCCCCAAAATTTTATGGCTCTAAGGCTGATGAGGACCCTCAAGAGTTCATTGATGAGGTCTACAAGGTATTGGCTATCATGGGTGTTAGGTCGGAGGAGAAGGCGTAGTTGGCGGCCTACCAACTCAAAGGGCTAGCATAAATATGGTATATTAAATGGAAGGAGGAGAAGAATATCAACAATGTGGTACTTCGAAAGGAGTTCAAGGTGACTTTTCTTAATCGGTTCTTCCCTCTTGAGCTTAGGGAAACCAAATTGGTGGAATTTATGAATTTGAGACAACAGTCTATGAGTATGAGGGAGTAAAGCCCTTAAGTTCAACTAACTCTCAAAGTATGCCCCATACTTGGTTGCTGACTCAAGGTCTAGGATGAATAAATTTGTGATGAGTGTCTCCGATTTATTAAGTGAAGAATGCCAGTACGCTATGTTGATTAGCGACAGGATTTGTCCCGTTTGATGACCTATGTTGAACAAATGGAGAAGGAAAAGTTGAGGAAGAGGAGGAGTCATGAACCAATAGGGCCCATTTTGATGGTAAATTCCAAAGTTGAAAGGGTGGTCGATTCCGTCAAGGCCAAGGGTCTTCTCATGCATTTCATAAGAGGGTTGCTAATGATTTTCCAAGGGCCCAAAGTGTTGGGCGTGGTTCCTTATGGCAGATGTCCAAAATGTGGTAAGGGTTATAGTGGCCTGTGCCTGAGGGATACTAATGCTTGTTATGGTTCTTGGAAAGTTAGGCATAAGATGTTGGATTGCCCTTGAAATCGCAACAAGGGTAAGGAGGTTCGTCCACAAGGTGCTAATACAGTTCCTTTGGGGAAAGGTGGTCAACAAGGTGGTGCCTCAAGGCACAATCATTTTTACGCTTTACGTGGGAGGCAAGGGGTTGATGAGGTGCCCGATATCATCACCTGTATATTGAAAATCTTTTATTTTGATGTGTATGCATTGATTAATCTGGGTGCTACTCTTTCTTTTGCTACCCCTTTTGTTGCCAAAAAATTTTATGTTGAGCCCGAATTGTTGTGTGAGTCATATGAGGTGTATACTCCTATTGGTGCATCTGTTGTTGCTGGAAAGGTCTATAGAAATTGTCCCACTTGCATCTTGCATAAAACATTATCTTGTGATCTTATTGAGTTGGATATGGTTGATTTTGATATCATTCTTGGGATTGATTGGTTGCATACATATTATGCCTCTATTGATTGTGGAACTCGTATGGTCAAGTTCCAATTCCCAAATGAACTGGTCCTTGAGTGGGAGAGTCATGATGTGGTGGTCAAGGGTAGGTTCATCTCTTGCATTAAAGCCCGTAAGTTGATCTCTAAGTGGTGTCTTTATCACCTTATGAGGGTTAGCGATGTGGAGTCCAAAGTCCTTCCGGTAGAGTCGATTCTGGTTGTAAATGAGTTTCTTGATGTCTTTTCCAATGACCTTACTGGTGTTACTCCTGAAAGGGAAATAGATTTTGGTATAGACCTCCTCCCCGATACTCAACCCATCTTTATTTCCCCCTTACCATATGAACCCGGCGGAGTTAAAAGAGTTGAAGGAACAATTGAAAGACTTGTTGGAGAATGGTTTTATTAGGCCTATCCAATCACCTTGGGGTGCACTAGTGTTGCTTGTGAAAAAGAAGGATGGGTCTCTTAGAATGTACATTGACTACTAGCAACATAATAGGGTCATCATCAAGAATAAGTATCCTCTTCCAAGAATTGATGATTTGTTTGAACAATTGCAAGGGGCTAGCCACTTATTTAAGATTTATCTTCGTTCCGAGTATCATCAAGTGAAGGTGAGGGAGTGTGATATTCCCAAGACGGCCTTCTGGACTAGGTATAGGCATTATAAGTTTGTTGTGATGTCCTTTGAGTTGACCAATGAACTAGCTATCTTCATGGATCTTATGAATGGGGTCTTTAAACCCTACATTGATTTGTTTGTAGTGGTATTCATTGATGATATTTTGATCTATTCATATACTGAGGAGGAGCATAGGGGTTATTTGAGGGTGGTGCTACAAAGATTGAGGGAAGAGAAGTTGTATGCCAAGAATGAAAAATGTGAATTTTTGTTAAACGAGGTTTCCTTCTTAGGTCATGTGGTGTCGTGGGATGGTATTAAGGTCGATCCTAAAAGGACGGATGTGATTAGAAATTGGCATAGACCATTGACCCCATCGAATATTAGAAGTTTCTTGGGCTTAGCAGGTTACTACCGGAGATTTGTGAATGGGTTCTTTTCTATTGATTCTCCCATGACTAAGTTGACTCAAAAGAAGGCTAAGTTTGTGTGGACCGATGAGTGTGAAAAGAGTTTCCAAACAATGAAACATAAACTTGTGTCCGCTCCTATATTGTCACTACCGAAAGGGCAAGAGGGGTTTGTGTGTATTGTGATGCTTCTAAAGTAGGTTTTGGTTGTGTTCTAATGCAAAATAGTAAGGTGATTGCTTATGCTTATAGACAACTCAAAGTTCATGAAAAGAATTATCCTACTCATGTTCTTAAACTAGCCGCCGTGGTATTTGCATTAAAGATTTGGCATCATTATTTGGATGGAGTGCATGTTGATGTACTTACCGATCATAAGAGTCTCCAATATGTGTTCACTCAAAAAGATCTCAACCTGAGGTAAATAAGGTAGTAAGAACTTCTTAAGGATTATGATATGAGTGTGCATTATCATCTCGGTAAGTCTAATGTTGTGGCGGATACTTTGAGCAGGGTGTTTATGGGTAGCCTAGCTCATATTGATGGTAGTGGCAAAGAGGTGGCTAGGGAGGTCCATCGGTTGGCTAAATTAGAGGTTAGGTTGGAGGAGGTTGATAATGGTGGCATTGTGGTTGTTGATGGTTCAAAGTCTTCCTTGCTTGATGAGGTAAAAGAAAAGCAAGATCTTGATCCCTCCTTGTTAGAATTAAAGGCCTTGGTGAAAGAGGACAAGGTGGAGGTTTTCTCCCAAGGGAGAGATGGTGCCTTTAAGTACCAAGGTAGGTTGTGTGTATCTTGTGTTGATGGCTTGATAGCAAAGATTCTTGATGAGGCCTATAACTCTTCTTATTCTATCCACCCCGGTTCTACCAAGATGTATAGGAATTTGAGACAGGTGTATTGGTGAGGAGGTATGAAGAGGGACGTTGCCAAATTTGTTTCCGATTGTCATAGTTACCAAGAGTCAAAGCCGAACATCAAAGGTCGGGTGGCCTAACCCAAGACATAGAGATTCCTACTTGGAAGTGGGAGGAGATTAATATAGATTTTGTGGTTGGGTTACCTCAGACAAGAAAGGATTTTGATTCCATTTGGGTTGTGGTTGATTGGATGACAAAGTCCGCTCATTTTCTGCCGGTTAAGGCTACATATGGGGCTGAAGATTATGCTAAATTGTACATTTATGAGTTGGTGAGATTTCATGGGGTGCCCTTGTCTATCATATCAAATGTGGTTCTCAATTTACTTCACATTTTTAGAGGTCCTTTCAAAGGGGTCTTGGTACAAGAGTTAAACTTAGTACGACCTTTCACTCTCAAATGGATGGACAAGCCGAAAGAACTTTCCAAACACTTGAGGATATTGTTAGGTCTTGTGTATTGGAGCTTAAGGGTAGTTGGGATGATCATCTTCCATTGATTGAATTTGCCTATAACAATAGCTATCATTCTAGCATCCGTATAGCTCCTTTTAAGGCTCTCTATGTTAGACATTGCAGATCATCCCTTGGGTGGTTTGAGGTTGGTGAGGTGTCTTTGTTAGGACCATATCTGGTTATGGAGGCTCTTGAGAAGGTTAGGATGATTAGAGAAAGGTTCAAGACAGTCCAAAGTCGCCAAAGGTCCTATGTCGATGTGAGGAGAAGGGATCTTGAATTCAAAGTTGGTGATTGGGTTTATTTGAAGGTGTCACCCATGAAGCGTGTGGTCCATTTTGGTAAGAAGGGCAAGTTGAGTCCAAGATATGTAGATCCTCATAGGGTAATGAGGAGGATTGGCAAAGTGGCTTATAAGTTGGAATTTCCTAGTAAGATGGATAGAAGCTAGAGCTAGGTCAGTCTAACTGGAAGTAGACCAACATAGGAAGAAAGTGAAAGTAGGGGCTGCTAAACGCCCAGACCCAGAATTCGGTGAAAATGGAGTTCTTTGGTTCATCCTGTCTTTCATGCAACTTTGTTGAGGAAATATGTGGGAGACCCTAATACTATTGTGTCTCTTAATGTTGTGGGTGTTGTTGAAGACAATTTGACCTATGAAGAGGTTTCGGTTCAGATTTTGGATAGACAAGTGAAGAGGTTGAGGAACAAGGATGTGGCTTCCGTTAAGATCCTTTGGAGGAATCAACAAGTTGAAAGTGCTACTTGGGAGGCCGAAGCAGATATGCAAAAACAATACCTTTACCTTTTCCACTCCACTCAAGCCTAAGATATTAATCTATGTCCTCTAGATAATCTCAAGTCTTAAGTTCAGCCCTCATGTCATTGCATACATTCATGTTTAAATTGACAAGTTCATGATGATTTTACACTTATGTTAAGGTTTTTGAAATGATGTTTAAGTGCATTGTTGCATCCTTATGTGGGCTGAAGTTGTCATGTTTACATCTCTCATATATGTTTCTTTGACATTCGGGGACGAATGTTCCCAAGGGGGAGATATGGAAACGACCCCAAAAAGTGCTCGAAAATGTGCCTCGGAAGTGCTAGGAATCGTAATTTCCATATATCTCAAAATTTGTGGGTGATATCAAAAATTTGACTTTATATTCTAGATCATAGGGTCAAATTGAGTGGGGATAGGTCTAACCACAATTTAAGAGCAGCCGTAGAAAATTTTGAAAATCGCAAAATGCAATTTCAAGTGAGTAGTCAGCGCCCTTAGCGCGACGTGGACTGGTATATTTTTTGTCCAGTTTTTTTAATTAGGTCCAAGACTTTGAGTCTTGGGCCTAAGTATTCCCATGTGTGAAAATACCTATACTTAGTCATATTTCACCCTTATATCACATAAGACATTCCCCAATACTCATTCAAATACTTAAACAAATATTTCACAATAAATTCAAGTTCCAAAACTCAGCCGGATCATAAGGATTTCACTCAAGCTTCAAGTTTCCATTTCAAATCTTTTTCAAGAAATTCTCCAAAGCTAAGGTATGTGGGTTCCTTTCACCCATGATTCCCAACCTTCCTTTTACCTAAAATTGTATGATTTAAAGTTGTTTTACTCATAGCTCTTACTTATTATGAATTTCATTGCACACTATGTTGGGGTTCCATGAAATTATAGCATGTTTTGAGCTATGAATCTAAGATCTATTGTGAAATTTGATGAAGGGTTTTGATGTATATTGCTTGAGGGTGTTACCAAATATCTATTGATGGTTTTACACTGAATTTTCTAGCATGATTCCATCCTTGAAATGCATGATTTTACACTAGCATTATAGATCCGCCAAGTGTTTGATAAAATGTTCGGTTATGTTTTCTTGAGGAATTGAAGGTCCAATATATATTTTATGAGTTGAATGACTATATGATGATGAAAGGAATATATGTATATGATATTATATTTATAGTGTTGGGAATCAACCAAGCCTCACTCGAAAGGTTGTAGGCTCGGGTAACCATGTTGAGGGATTTGTACCTCAATCGCGTTGCTCGGGAGGTGGTAGGCCCATGCAACCATGTCGAGAGGTTTGTACCTCGATAACCATGTTGGGGGATTTGTACCTCATCAACCATGTTGGGGGTTTTGTACCTCATCAACCATGTTGAGGGGTTTGTACCTCATCAACCAATTAAGGGATTTGTATCTCATTTGCCTCTCCAAAGGGGTGGTCGGCCTTGGATATTCACTAATAATGGTCACCCCTTACACATGTACTAAGTTCTATATAAGCATGGTTTACTACAAGCATCTTCCATGTATGTCATATTGTTATATGCTACTCATTGCCTATGCTTATGCATTTCGGTTATGTTACTTATCACTTGTTGTATTGCATCCTACAAACTTAGTACATTCTAACGTACTAATGCATACTCTATGCCTACATGATGTCACCAGGAACCCCATTTGAGAATCCTCCTCCACATCGCTAGTACAATTTCTCCCAAGCTTGTTGGTGAGTCCTCTATTCCTGGGACGATATTTATGGTCTCATGCTATGTTTTAAGACTATCTTTCTTTTATGTATGTATATGAGGGTGAGCCCGGTTACTTGTCTAGGCCCCCGATCTTATCTATATAGTAGAGGTGATGTAGGACATGTTATGTATTGAACCTTGATCCTCTTGTTTGGTGCTTATGTTATGAAAGTATTCTTTTAGCCCTTTTCCCTTATTTCTTCTCTTATTATGTTGTTTAATTGCTTCCATGACTAATGATGTGTAACGATATGTTAAGAGGCTTGCTTGGAGTCCCTTCGGGTTCCCCATGTGTTGTGTCATGACTAGGCCCTAGGCTTGAGTCGTGACATCGTAGTTTAATCTATGACTCATAGAAAGGTCTCATAGCGCCCTACTTGTAAAAATTCAAACACTGGAACATATCTGCGACTCGTGGAATATTCTACAAGTCGTACCTAGTCTTGTAGATACAATTCCAGTAGCTAAATTTAATGTGCATTGTTTCTATGAGGGCCTTCTATGGCTCATAGTTTTCACTGCGTCATCGTAGACCTATCCGTAGCCATTTCAAAAATGTTCTGATTTTTCATTCCATTAATTGTAGGGCTAATCGGGTGCACTAAATTTGTGCATTTCAAGTACCATGGCCCCAAAAGCTAGGAGGATATGATACGGGCCATACAGCGGCAACTACGAGATGAGCCCATGGAGGATCAAGGCAACTCCAAGGCTAGTGGATCAGTAGATGAGCTCAGTGTCTAGCCTGACCAAAAATGCTGAGCAACCATAGACATGGGTTGCCACTAGACAAGTCGGGAAGCCATAGACTCAGGCTATTATTTTTTGCTCTCCCCAGTCTGAAGAGAGAGGTGACAAGGATGACAATTCTATTCAGATGACTACCTACAGAGAGGTGTCCGAGACAGGATCCGACGATGAGTCGGAGACAAAGTCTTCAATAGCACCACAGGCATCACCCTCACCTTTGAATGATTTATCTAGTTAGTGGTGTGTTGAGGGCATGTAGGCCATTTACTAGGAAGACATACAGAAGAATGAGCGTGGCCGACTAGCTCGTTCCATTTTTTAGGAGCCCCACATCATCACTTCTGGATTGGTTAGTGCCCCAGGCCTTCAAGACACTATCACCAAATGCAGGCTTCAATGGCTAGCAGGATCATTGTGGAAGTACTCAATGGCCATGGTTCGGGAGTTCGTTGCATCATACACCACCACCATTCTCAGTTCTCTTCCCAAGGGGAAGAAATCCCTCACTCAACCCCGATTAGCACATATATGAGTGAGGGGTTGACAAGTGCATATATCAAAAACTACTATCCATCGGATGTTATCTGGGCCAGCGTTCCTAGCCCTCAGGTCTACAGTAGAGCTCGGTAAGATATTGGGGCAGACTCATGATAAGGCCTTGATTAGAGACCAAGCTTGCAGTGCTAGTTTGATGAGATGGCTTGCCGACTAGATCATAGAGAAGGTCTCGGTCCCTGAGTGGATAGCTACTTCATCAAAGCCTATCGTGAAGGCCTCACTCAACTTCACCAGCAAATTTTTGTGGGCTATGGTGAGATCATTGTGGGCTATGGTGAGATCATAAATTCGGCCCATACTTGCAGATAATATATTGATGCTAGACTATGTAATATTGGTTACCAGCATCTTGGCTAGCTATGAGATTGACTGGGCCTGCCTGATTGCGAAGTGGATACACGAGCTAGCCTTGATGAGGTCCACCTCCATCCCCTTCCCATGCCTGATCTATAGACTCTTTATAGAGTTGAGGGGGAGATAATACATCATTTGGACTCATTGATCAAAGTTCAAGGACCTTAGATGCTAACCTGATAAAGGCTGATAATAATCCGGTGGCCTTCCAGTGAGCATCACGCCCTCCTGCTCAGATGCCAAAGATGTTTGCTGTAGTGACACCATCCGAGACTCTATCAACCACCACTCTATTGTCCCATTTCTAAGATGCCCCCCCCACAAATTGATACTGATGTGGGGAGGGGTCCCACGACTATATTACTGCCCTAGAGCTCGTGCCCACACCGATAGCACCTACTGGCATAGTCTATGTGTCAACGACTGCTATGCAGGCCATGGCGTAGAGGTAGGCCTGCACTGAGTCACAACTGACTTAGTTATTATAGTAGATTCAGCCCTGGGCCCGACAGACCATTTCAGAGGCTGAGGCTCGCATACAGTATTTGCGGTTACTGCTATTTTGGAGAGATTTACACGTGTGGACAGCTGTATTGATGCATTTGAGCGGCGAGTACAGTAAAGCCTCAGCTCAGATCAGCCTATAGATATGATGGTCATACAGACGGAGATCTAACAACTCCAGGCCCATATGAGAACAGCATTAGCAACACTGGTTGTGTTCCCACCGACCGATCCTACAGAGCCAGTGGTAGACTTATTTGCTTCGGAGGATACATCACTCACTTCCCTCAGGAAGAGGCCCAGCGTTGATGATCCTGATACAGTGAGACTGTAGGCGGGGTTGACAGAGGAGCAGGAGTACGAGCTCACTAGGATCACTCGATGCGAGATGAAGAAATGAAGCAAGCTCATGAGCTAGAGAGAGTGAAGGGTGTTGGACCCTCCAGACATGCTCCTATTACTAAAGAGGCCACCAGGCAGGTTGAGGATGGTCAAACTCAACTAGAGACCGGCGCTTAGGCACCTAGGTATATTTTTTGACCCTTGTGCTTTACTATTGTATTTTGGGCATTGAGGACAATGCTATGTTTTTCGATGGGGTGTGGGTAGTTATAGGCCTTAGTGAAGTCTGAGTAACCTTGACCTATAGCTATCGCAAATTTTCATTCCGAGGGGTTTTCTTGATTATGTATGTTTTTCCTAAGGATGTTTACTTTCTGTATAACCAACATATTTAGGATGTATAGATAGTATTAGTAGCATGTAGTACAAATATCTATGGCATATGTTTGTTTTGTGCGAAAGATGATACCCACTAAAAGTTTGTTAGTTAGTCTTGGTAGCAACCATGTATGTTTGATTGTTTGACAGTGCTTGTTCTGATAAGTGAGGATAAATTATGATGAAAAACATGATTTGAGAGTCTTTGTTAATATTGTAATTAGTTCCATGTGTGTGTGAGCTTTCTTTGCTAAATTTTTATGTTGTGTTTCAATTCAGAACTTTCTCTATTACTCTGACATAGACTGTAGGTTAGTTGATTAGGAAAGATCTTAGGTCGTCGTTCATATTAGTCCACTTAGTCTAAAGAACCAACCAAATGTGTAAAGTATCCCTTGATCCCAATATTTGAGTTTGGCAAGTACCCTTCTCTTTGAAAACACCTAAGTTACCTAGCCTTGTTAAATGTAAAATCTTGAAATTGGCCCTGGTCCTTCCTTGAATATTGTATATCTTGACTGAGGCAAAAAGTTTAAGTTGAGGGTGGCTGCCAAAAGTGGTGTTGGTTCATAGTTTGGATATTGTGCTCCTCAACTTAGGCTTTTGGCCTAAGTTGAGGGTGGCTAGTGTAATGGTAAACACAAAAAATGAGGTGGAATCTAGTGATACATGCAAAACCGATAAAAATGTGTTCTGCGCGCAAGAAAAATGAGTAAATGCCTAATTAATAAGCCAAAAAGAAAAATGATGTGAAAACAAAAGGCAAAGATCTAAAAATGAGAGTAAGGAACCCAAAAAAAGCTTGGAATAAGAGAAAGGGAGAATGAAGTGAAAAATGACAGAATTGGTAGGGAAAATTGTAGAAAAACGTAGTGACAAGGAGGGTCTTTAGTCACTATATTCCCAAAGAATCATACCAAAGTCTCTTGAGCCTACGTTACAAGCTAATAAATTCCTAAAATGATCCTAGTCCAAGTAGTTAAATGTCATAGTCATGAGTATAGGAGCAAGCATATGGTATTGAGCGTGGTATTTGAATTTCTTTTGTGAGAATGAGTAATTTTGTGTGGTCCGAAGCATTTAATCTAAAAATATCATTATTAGTGTGATATGGGACTTCTTTCTGTGAGGACACTCGCATTGCACTATTGGTTTTAGACTAACTCATTAATTGTTACTTATTGATGATTGTCTTGCTTATCATAGTTGCACTGTCGTATATATTGATCTGCAATGGTTTGCTTGATATGCATTTATGAATATTGTGGCTATCTGTGCTTGAATTTAAGATGATGTGTGCCATTAGATTGAGGTCTGTGTGTTACTATACTGCTTCTGTAGATCGAGTCCGTCGCTTGAGTACAAACAACAATTTTAAGTTGAGAGTATTGATGTGTTGTCAAAATACAACACTTTTGATGTTTAAAACTTGAAATTATATGTGTTCTCAAAGCGATGTTAGTAGATTTGATTTGTTTTTATGTTTGTTTTGCAGGATTATAGGGTTGGAATGATTTTTTGGCTAAGTGTGCAGAAATTAAAGTGTTTCCGGTTCTACGACACCCTTTATGGGCCGTAAAAGTTTTCATGGGCCATAGAGTAGGTTTCATAGCAAAATTCAGTGAAGGAGAGATTTTCTGAAGTTGAGTCTACGAATACATAGACGAGTTGTGGACATGGCGTTGTACCATGAGGATCAGAAAAAAGGAAGTTGCTAAAAAGTCATCAAAACAAACCCTCCATGGGCCATAAAACTTCATACAGCCCGTAGATAGGTCTTATAGACGTCGACCCCAGATTTGCATATGAAATCCACAAAGCCCCGATTACGGGCCGTAGAACTTTATATGGCCCATAAAGATGTCCGTAGTGCCTGTCGACCCAGTTCTCCTATTTTGATTTGATTTTGTATTTTAAATAGTATAAATAGATTTTTTAGGTTACTTTTCAATAGAACAGTGTGCAATAGTGAGAAACCAATGAGAAACATTGTGAGACACTTGAAAAATAATATTTTTTTTATCTTAATTCATACTTGTAATTTTCATTGAAAAGCTTAGATTTCTTGTTCTTAATTCTATTCTTGTAAGTGCTCAATTATTTTATTCAATATCATGATTCTTGCATCTACAATGATAATTAGTAGCTAAATTCACAACTAGGATTGTGGGAACCATAAAGAACTAACAAGGTAAAATTGGATAATTTATAATTCTTGGAAAGTGTACATGCATGTATTAATTAATTCTATTTGTTTTTATTATTTTTTAACGGTGGCCAATATTAGAACTCACCTAGTGTTACTGACTGAATCAAAGCAGTAATAAATAGGAAAAGAGATTAACTAACAGGATCCGATTGATATTTCTTGTCTAATCAACCAAACTGGATCAAGAGGAGGTTATACTGGAACAATAGGTAAGGGTTTAGTAATGTCACACTATGGGGATAGATCAAATCATGTAGTGAAATTTACCTCTCGCCAGGATCAAAGGATTTGGTAAACTTAACTTACCATTTTGCATGCTACACACTAGGAAAGAATGTGATTATCTAGTAATAACAAGTTAGGGAATCATGGGGAACACTATACCATAGTTACTCTTCATTACTGATTTCACTTACTTGTCTTAGTTTAGAATTTCTTTCTACAGTTTATAACCCCCCCCCCCCGCCCGAGGGGAGATAAGTAGGTTAATTAACTTGAATTGCTTGAAACTATTCTAAGTCTACCATATTCCCTGTGGGTTTGACCCTAACCTTGGTTAGGTTATATATCTTGACAACAACCACTTTAACCTTCAAAAAGGAGGTGTAACTTGAGCGACATTAGATGGAATGAGGATGATATGGTTAGAATTAGGCATTAAATGGTGTAGTTTAGGATTTAAGGAGTGGGAAAACATAGAAACTGCCCTTCAATAAAAATTGTTGGGGAGCCACTACGAGCCCGATCTATGGGTCATTGATCAATCTATGGCTTGTAGGTCAGGTGTTTCATCTGCTTACACCCTTGAGTTTCAGAGACTAAGTTTTTGATCCTCATCTAAGAACACCCTTCCACGATCCGTAGTTCCATCTAAGAGTCATAAACACCCCTTGTAAATGATTCAACACTTAGAAAATTTCACTCTTTCAGAATCCAAACCACGAAACGTTTTTACAACTCATCAAATGGATCATAGTTTCTTCATACTTTCATTTGGTTATACTTTCCCAAACTTCAAAAATTTTATTTGGTCCTCTATTTTACGAGCCACTATCTATGGCTCATACTTCCTTTTATGAGTCGTAAACTATTCGTACATCAACTTCTAACCTTCAAAATTTTTACCAAGTGTCTGAACCATCTATGAGGCCTATCTATGATCCATAAACTCAATTACGAGTCGTAGATGTGCTCATACATCTCTGCACCAAGACTCAGTTTTACACTTTCTTTTCAGATTTCGACCTTATAGCATGCAGGCCTTACACCAATCTATATTTAGATATTAACTCTAATTCTTTTTTAGATTTCCCTAAACCTTACCTCACTCAAATTCTGCCTAGGATTGCCTAGCATCAAATTTTTAAGTTACTAAACAAAAGTTTTCTAGCCTAATTAATTCTCTTTACCGTTGATGTTCGCCCTAATGATTGGAAGAGGTCGTTACAATACAATAGGGAGGAGTTTCATAATCTGTATCGCTCTGAGATCTAATACTCTACTTAGTAACTCAAACTCTCTTTCTTTTGAAATTCGTGCAAGTAATTACTTTTTGAAGGCATCTCATTGATGCTAGTTTAACATGTTTCGATATCTTTCAACAAGAGACTTATCTTTTTTATTAATATTGAATTCACGTCATATTCACTCGTCATCCTTATAGGAGGGGAAGGTTATATTTAGGAAAAAATTACCAAAATTCCTCCACAACGGATCGACTAATCTAAAGAGCTAAAACTTGATTAGATATGCATAATTTATATAGGTTAGGACAAGCGAGATTACAATAATTTAGACATGTGAAAAAGGAGATGCGTAGATGCTAGTGAGGAGATGTGAGAGATTGGTTATAGTAGGTATGCAGACAGGTAGAGATAGATCAAAGAAATATTGGAGAGAGGTGATTAGGTAAGGCACGACTCAAATTCAGGTTATCAAGGACATAACTTTAGATAGAGGGTGTAGAGAAAATTTATTAGGATAGAAGGTTAATAGGTAGTGAAGTATTTTCTTGCTTGTTTAGACATGTTTTATTAGTAGTAAATGTTGTAGTTCTAGTAAATATTGTAGTTCTTTCTTTTGATAGCTATCATAGTCTATTATGTATTGTGCTTCAATTATTGCACTATTTATTGCTTGTTCCTTTTTAGCAGAATTTGCACTTGTTTTATTATTAGTTGCTATGATATTTTTGCTCGCTCTTTATACTTGCTTTTGCTACACTTAAGCTGATGATTTTTTGAAAACAGTCTTTCTACCTCTACAAGGTAGTGGTAAGATATGATACACTCTATCCTCATCAAACCCGATCATGGAATTTCACTGGGTATGTTGTTATTATTGTTGGATCCCAAACCATGATTTTAGTTTCTTAAAATGTAAAACTTAACCCATAAATTTATAATTTTTTTAAAAAGATTCATGCTTGATATGAAGAGGTTGTCTATTTCATATAAAAATAATTATATTAAAGAATAATTAATTACTACTATTATTGACTAACATAGCTTTATAAAATTATGTATGTTTGAAAATTTGTAAAACTAAGAATTTATTATAAAAGAAACACAAGATCATATGATTTTTTAATGTGACGCCTTAGAATATATTAATAATATTTATGAACTATTGTTTACTCATTTAAAAAAATTATATAAAATCACTTTTAAATAACTTCTAGAGTTTAAAGAAAAATTACAAAGGTTAATTAAGAGCCCGTTTAACTTAGCTGAAAAAAATAACTTTTAAAAAATATTTTAGAAGCACTTTTTAAAGTGCTGAATTATTTAAAAAATAAGCAGTTATGTGTTTGGATAAAAGTATTGTAGCTGAAAAAAAGTTGTTGATATGTTTGACACATAAGTGCTGTTAAGAACTTTTTTAATTAAAAACGTCTAAAATACCGTTCAACTTGTTAACATTATAAAAACTGATTAATTTAAGATTTTTCTATCTAAAAAAGTAAAATAAAGTAAAATAAATTTATATTTTGATTCAATATCAATATAAACTTACTATTTAAGTAAATTTTATATACACAAGTTATTTTTAATTTTTTTAAATATATAATTTGAATAGATTACATGAAAATTTTAACATTTCTCTTTTTTCATGATCGAAATTGAAACATGATTAAGATATTCAATTGCCAAAATATACCAATTATTTCAGTTTTCTCTTGCTCTCTCAAGAAACATCCAACATTTAACCAACTAATAATACTTTTTCTTTCTGATGCATGCATGTCGCTTCTCATTTAACATAAAGAATTTAAGATATTTTTTCATTACATTCATTAATAATATTTTTTTTATCATTCATGTATTTCTCTTACAATCATAAATTATTTATTAAAAAAATAATGAAATAAGAACAATATATATAAATAAACACACATTCATATTTCAATATAGAAGTTTTGATACAAATAAAAGTGTTTAAATAAACGAGAAGAACAACGGTGAGAAAAACACTACTAAGCGGTGATTTCGAAGAGCAGAAGAGCAGTGGGTTGTGGTTTGAATTGAAATAATAATAATGGAAAGAGTAGTTAGGATTATTTTAGTTACAAATGTTTTCGAAATATGAACAAATATTTACCATAAATAAGTAAAAAAAAATTTTATCAAAGTATCACAACTTTTTTAAGTTAAAAAATAAAAAATTAAAGGTACTTAAGTTTGAAATTATTTTAAGCAAATTTATAGATTAAGAGCCCGTTAAGCCAAACGGGCTCTAAAATGTCAAAACATAATTTCCCTTGTCAATTGAGAAAACTGGGGAGAAAGGTATGACGGTTGTTGAATATGCTTTCATTTTCAACAGAGTGGAGAGGAAAGGCAGTGATGATGAATGTGAGCTTATCCTTTTGTCAGCCATCAACCATTAATCCGCTCTTCTGCGCAAGTAAAAGACAATTGGTGCCCTTCACTCCCATTTTTTTTAGCTTCTCTTCTCTCTCATTTCATCATTCTGTTCACAAATTCGATAAGAAACGTCGGCCTTCTGTTACTTGTGTTTCCTCCTCAGAGCTTCCGCTTCTTCCTTTCCCTATTGACCAGGTGAGCAACCTTTTCTTTTAAGTTAATTTCTCTGATTCTTGGTCAAGTTTGCTAGCTCAAGCTAAATAAAGACTGTTATGCAGGTATTAGTTCCTTCGGAGACAAAGACACTCCATTTGTATGAAGCAAGATACTTGGCACTCTTAGAGGAGGTACAACATCATTGGAACTTTTTCATCTTTTCCTACTTAAGTTTGTGCCTCTGTCATACCTTAATCACCCTTTTTTCTTGCTGCAGTCTCTTTTTAAGAAGAACAAGTTCTTTGTGCACTTTGTTCTAGATCCTATAGCAATCAATGATACATCAGGAGAAGCATCTTTTGCTGCCAGATACGGTTGCTTGGTTGCAATAGAAAAAGTGAGTGTGTTTGCTTTGCTGCTCTAATAAAATTATCATATACAACTCACCCCAGATGTCAGATGATATCTTCACTATGTTGGGCAGGTTGAGCGGTTGGAGATCGGTGCATTAGTCTCTATTAGGGGTATAGGCCGTGTCAAAATTCTGAAATTTCAACAGGTAAGAACCCAACATGGCTGCTGAGTGCTGACACATTTTTCTATCTACACAACCTCACCTGGTAGGTAGAATCAATTTAAGTATTTAGCCACTTCAAAGCAGTTGAATAAGGCAACTCTGACCATTACCAAGACTCCAGTTTTCGCTATTTGCGAGAACGAAGGGGTAGGAATTGGAATAATAGTACCATTGGAAAAAGGGCAGTGAGTTTCTACTAAATGACTCTTTTTATATTGCCTATTATAACTACTATACTTTGCTCGAACAATTCAACACTTTCAACTCCTGTGAATAGAGTTGGACAATTGACTTTCTACTGATAAAAGTATCTTTAGTGTTCGCTAGTTTTGTCCAACATATGTTTCTTCTAGGAAGTAATGTTTTAAGAAACCATAGTTGTGGCACTCTACATGTGTGCTCCAGTTTCTTCCCAAAACATTTTCTAAGTGTTAAATACTAAAAGTTGTCTGGGAAGAAAATCTGTCAAGCAAAGTTTGTTGAAGGAAAGGTAATAATAGATATCAAAAAGTAGGGTATGGAGCGAGGTAACGACCAATTTACCCTATCAAACTTCAGCTTATTGATGAAAAAAGAGGGGCATTCAACTTTGAGTTCTTATAAATAGTAGGTAATTACGCCAACCTAGCAAATTATGTAATGGCGTAGGGACTTATACGTATAGAATCTTTACTTCTTGTTTCTCAGCATTCATTTTCCATGAATTTTGACTTCAGCTCCATAGACACACTAATGCTCACAATCAGAATGTCCAAGCAGGTCTTCATTTTGACATAATTTGTAGGCAGAACCATACTTGACAGGTGCGGTCAAACCATTGCTGGACAATATTCCACACAGTGATATAGAACTAAGTTCCAAAGTTTCGGAGATAAAAGAAGCTATCCGTAGTTTGAATAGCTTGGAAATAAAGTTGAAGGTTCTCCTTTCTCCCTTTTCTGTGCGTCAATCTATTCGTCTTCGGGAAGCATCGCACTTAATTAGCATATGTTTCTTCAGGCACCTCAGGAAGCTTTGTTGCAAACTTTAACTGCGAACTCTTTGAGATGGTCTGAGAATATACCTGTTCTGGATTGTGACAACAGCTTCATTCCCCCTGTCGCTGAGCTTGTATCCTTTGCAGCACTCCAACCTGTTTCTGGTAAGTATTTAGTCTCCAAGTATATGTATGCGTTATGTATAAACCTCGTTTGAATCCAAGGAATTTGAAAGCTTCTGAATGGATTGGTAGCATGTTTTTATTACAGATCCAGCTTGGCTCTATAAATAACTATATATCAAAACTCTAGATTTGGAACAGGAGTATTACCGTCTGCTTGTTTAGCTTCAGAAATACTTTTAGTAGACTGCATTCTGAACTCCCTTAAGGTTTGTTAGTTATAAACATGTGAGCTTGTAATTGCTGTTCATTCAAAACTCACAGTTGTACCGACTCTTGAAGCAAGTTGCACTGAATTATACCTTTGACTAATTTTAGCTGGGCAAAGCAAAATCTGGACTATTGTGTTGCCTCCTCTTATCTACGTTGCTTGACGGCTTATCCAGGATAGATAGCCCCTGGTTTGAGCCATATTTTTGCTCCTACCAAAAGATTCTGGAACAAACAAGTTTATTTCAGGTTACAGTAAAACTAAAATACTTGAGGGAATACTAACAGTAATATAATAGTTCCAGAGTTTTCAGATGAATATCAGTGCTCTCATTTGTCACTCTTTTCTTTCTTGGCGCTTCAGTTTATGAAAACCTATAGTTAGATCTTTGCCTAAATAAAGGGGAAATAGGGAGCTGGGACAACCAAAGGGCCTATATTTAGTAGGAAGAAACATCCATATTTAGTATCATGAAACATATCTTCTCCATGCTCGTTCTATGTTGAACAAAAGAGAAACAAGATCCTCGGTGTTACATTTCCCTCTTCATCAGATTTTCTCAACCAAAAGGGGTTATCCTCATGTCCCAAATATTGCAAGTTGCATGCATTGGGTCTGCAATAATGGGTATTTTACTAAATGGTACAAGAGGTAGCATGCATATGTAGTTGTGAATTGTGATGGTGGAAACCATTAGGAGCAGTCTATATTCGAGAAAGCAAATTGATGATCTCATGTCTGTTTCTTATTTTCCAATCTTGCATTATTTCCTTTCCACAGGATCCTCTGAGCCAGAACTGCTGAAGCTGCAAAAAATGAAGCTGTGGGCAATGGACATCAAGGATACCCTAGAGAGACTTGAAGATTCCATCTTATATGTGCAAGATAATATTTCCTTGGTAGCAGCCAAGCTTGCAATTCAATCTTTAGATTCCCGGTTATGAACGAATTCCTGAACAGGTTTCTATCTCTGGAACATGAAACTTTGAACGAAATGCTGAACTAGGCTCGCGTTGTTATCACCTTAAATTTGGTTGAATGAAGAGATGGTGTAAAGAAATCATGAAATGGCCACATGTATATTTTTTTGGCAAAAGATCATGTATGTATTTATTAGCAAGGATGCTGAAAACCGAAGAAAAAAGTGTTTGGCTGGAGAGGTTACAGCTCAGTATGTGCATCTTCAAGTTGAAGAAGAGTCTCAACAAGAAAACAAGGACAGTTATTATCATTTGTCCAGTATATATCAATAAGTCTTTGACGTTGCAAGGAAAGCATAGTATGTAATATTTACAAGGGAGCAATGTATTTAATTTCCGTTGTTTATTCAGCAGGTTTAATTTGATGATATGTCTTTATACTATGGATTTGCATACGGCTTTGAATAAGCTTGCAATTGTTCCAGATGTGAATTGTATTACCCTTGCATTTTTTGTGAACTTGTTCGAATCTGTTAGAATGTATGCATCCACTACAATCAGGGACCAAGCCCCTCGATATAGTAATAATATAAGAACAGAAGGAACAAGTAAAATGTGGACAGTGAAAACACAAGATTTTACGTGGAAAAACACTTTACTCAAGGGAGAAACAACAAGACTTGTCATACATGATTTAGCACCCAAACTCTATTAAGATGTACGAGCAAAGTAATCTATTACAACCTCTCTAGACTTTAAATCTTTCCACGTCTTGACTTGCAATACCTCTATTACAAGATTTGAGCCTAAGCAATATCACTATTGCCCATTACACAAACTAACTCTAGTTAATGTAGACTTTTAACAACTGGTTCAAGGTAAACATTTAACCAAGAACCTAACACCACATGACTAACAAACTAATCATTATTCCTTTATAGATTAGGAAAATGATCTTATGATACTTGATAACTCAGACACAATATCCATCGAACTTGCTCTATTAGGTCCCTTAAGTAAAATATTATGTTGTTTCTTTGAGAGTGTAAGGACTCGCAAGTTACAAGATTAGAAAATGCAAAAAAAAAAAAAAAAAAAAAAAAAAAAAAAAAAAGTGGAACTGGAAAAGCTCAGAGGCAATTCACTAGCCCAGTTCACGGTCTGTGGTTCAATCCACGAGTTGTAGACCGGGTTCGTGGATAGGGACTTCGGGATTTAAAATTTGTCCAAGTGTCAAGGGGGTTTACGAGGGGCATTTATGGCCCGTGGAGTGAAATACGGACCATGGAAATTGTTCTTGGATTGAAGCCCAGAGTTGATTGAAAGTTAGAGTTTCTATTATTGAAACCATGGACAACAGGACAACCCGTGGTCCTCTTTACAGACCGTGTTTTGGTTTCATGGATGTGGTGCTAGAGAATGAGAAAATTGGCTGAGTGGGATGGAACCACAAGGGCTTCTACGGCCTATAGATTAATCCACAAGCCGTAGTTAAGTTTCATAGAAATGGTCGGTCGAAAATAGCCTTTAAAGATTGGAAATAGAGAACATGATGACTCAAACCACAACTTGTGCTTGAGTCTACGGCCCGTGATCGGAGATTTGTGGATTCGACCCAGCATTTTTAATAAAGGGTACTTTTGTCTTTTCTGCGTGTCCTAGGCTTAAAACTATGTCCTTTTGAGGATCCATAAACCCCTATGATACCTAAAATCCTCTAAAAATCTCTCATTTCCCTCATTCTTTCATTCTCTTGAAATTCTCCAAGTCCCTCACCTTTTCAAGGCATAAGGAAAAAACATAAGGAAGGTAAGCTAGGGTTTCCCAAGGTTTCTCCTCCAAACTCCAAGTTCCTTTTTCCTAGGATCCTAATCAAGGTATATGAGTTGATTATGGATACCTTCCACCCACAAAGCCCTTTCTTAAAACCTTTTTATCTTTTCTTTAAGTTTATTAAGAATACCATTATGCATGCCTATGACTTAAATGATGATATTATGATGCATTAACATGTATTTTGTCTCCAATGGTATCATGTAATGTTTTACCATAACTTTCCATTAGTATTGAGTTGATGACTATGATTCCAAGTATCTAAGGTTTAATTGATGATGCGTGGACTACTTAGTGTTTAATTTAATATTACATATTTTCCATGTTCATGTATTATTCCTTAGATTTATGAGCTTTCTAGTTGATGTAAAAGGCCACTAAGTTCAACATTATTTTTTGCATGATATGATGATGACGATGACAATGATGATGATGATGATGATGATGATGATGATGATGATGATGATGATGATGATGATGATGAAGGCATAAAAAAGAGGTTTAAGTTAATGATTTTATCAAAGATATAAGCATGTTAAAGATACTTATGATGGTCCCCAAAGTGAAAGGACAATTCGCACTTGTTGGTTCCTAAGGTTTTGATCTACTCTTACGAAATCTTTACTTATGATTCTAAGATTAATTACTTGACTAAGTATATGTTTCAAACCATTTAGTGGGATTGACTTATCACCGAATGAGACATTGGGGTAGAGTTCGATAAGGGATCCTAAAGAAACCTTTGCCCATTAACTACGTGCCACCACAGGAGCCCTTGTATGCTAGCCTAGTGGATCCACGTAGATAATATGTTAATTGATGATGCATGCTTAAGTTATGGAGTTACACCCGACAAGTGGTCTCCTCGTGCCAACATAGGGGGTTTGGATTCCATGTAATAGCTCGCATGGTTTTATATGTCGATTACGGTCTATTCCTATAAGGTGTGAGATTTGATGTCTTTGTTCCATCACATAGGTTTCATATGATGAATTGCATCTACTTCATATTGAGCTTTATTCCTTGTGCATACTTAAGAATGTTAAATGATGACCTTACCATTTTATGCATGGAGACTTTTGAATTTATGAATGATGGAATTACAATTCCATATTTGCATTGCATCTCATATACTTGGTACATTTCAACGTACCAATGCATATTTTTCCTACATGATGTTAGTATGTAAGGACTGTCACTCCTCCTCCTCCTCCAACACGTGGTTAGCTTTTGGCATTCAAGACTAATAGTAGTGGTGAGCCCTTAGTTCGGGTTTTCACCTATTTTCTTCATGCTTTGTAATTTTCAGACGATTGTATATTTTATACTTTATGTCTGAAGGCTTGTACTTTCTATCTTATTTTCACATCTTTTCTATTTAAGGGAAACTGAAACCTTGCATCAATTCCCATTAAATCATGTGTAGAAGGTATGTTTGGTAAATTATGTATGTTAAAATGTTCCTTTTGACCTTAAATGATTTCCCTTATTCCCTTTCTCATTTTACTCCCACATTATGTTAATGTTTGCCAATGAATGTTTGATGTATGTTAAGATGGCTTGGATAAGGTGCCTAGACATCTTTCGTCCATGATTGTTACGATTAGGCCCTAGGATTAGGTCGTGATAAACTTTGTATCAGAGTTTCCTTGGATGTTCAATATACCGCGTCGAATAGAATCTCATTCAAGGGTGTGAAGCGTGCCACAACTATGAATGATAGGCTACGAGACATTTAGGAAAAATTTTCCCTTTTTCATGACACTTGTCTTGCCTTTAGAATTGTCTAAGGTTTTCCCTTATCTAATGATGTTCTCTTTGCTATTTCTAGATCATGTTATCAGAAGAGCCCCTCAACTAAGGAATGCACCCGAAGAACAAGCTCCTCCTTTGCAATAAAATGAGGGGCTGACAAATGTGGAGTTTAGAGCCGCCTTTACCCTGTTGGCCCAAGCATTGGTGAATCAAGGGAATAGAGAGATTGCCATCCCTCACCAAGAACCCACCCCAAAAACGAGGGTCCTGGATATCATGAGGATGAATCTGCCATAATTTCATGTCTCCAAGGTAGATGAAGATCCAATAGGTTTCATTGATAAGGCATACCAAATTGTTGCCATGATGGGAGTACCATCAGAGGAAAAGCGCGAGTTGGTGGCCTACCAACTCAACGGTGTGGTGAAGATATGGTATAAGCAATGGGTTGATAAGAGGGACAAAGGAGCAGGTCAAGTCAAATGGGAGGGATTCAAGAGTGCATTATTGGACCAGTTTTTCTACCTAGAGCCAAGGGAGGCAAAAGTGAAAGAATTTATAAATTTAATGCAAGGGAACATAAGTATGAGGGAGTATTCTCTCAAATTCACCAAGTTTCCAAAGTACCATTTTATGGTAACAGATCGAAGATCTAGGATGAGCAAGTTCATATTCGAAGTGTCGGATTTGGTATCTAAAGAATTTAAAACCATGTGCTGGTAGAGGAGATGCATATCACTCGTTTGATGACTTATGTGTAACAAATTGAGGAGGAAAAGCTAAGGAAGCGAGCTAGAGAGTCTAGGTGTACTCAGGAGGATAGTGGAGGATATTCTCACCAAAGAGTAGTGGCCACAACAAATTTCAAGGTGGCCAAAAGCAAGGAGCCAAAGGGTCTACCAACACTCCTCCTCTCTGATTCAACAAGGATAAGGGGGAAAATCAAAAGCCACAAACTTCCAATTGTCCTAAATGTGGAAGGCCCCAAAAAAGGGAGTGCTTACAACAACAACAACAATATACCCAGTAACATCCCACAAGTGGGGTCTGGGAAGGATAGAATATACGTAGACCTTACCACTACCATAGAAGTAGAGAGGTTGTTTCCTGGGAACCTTCAGCTCAAAACTCGTAAGCAGAAATAACTAGATATGACAGAAAGGAAGGAAGGGGAAAGAAAGAGCAACTAATAAGATAAAACTAACATATAATAAACAGATAATGTGAACACATGATAAAAGGAAAGAAACAAGCACCTAAATATACTATCAACCCTCTACTCTAATTCGCGACCTCCACTTCTTTCTATCTAAGGTCATGTCCTTAGTGAGATCAAGTTCGATCATATCCTTTCTGATCACCTCCCCCCAGTACTTCTTCGGTCTACCTCTACCCCTCATAGTATCTCCTAGAACCAACCTCTCGCACCTCCGTATAGGAGCATCAGTACTCCTTCTTTGCACATGTCCAAACCATCGCAATCTCTCTTTTCTCATCTTTTTGGCTACCGGGGCCACCTCTAGCTTCTCCCGAATAGTCTCATTCCTAACCTTGTCACTCCTAGTTTGACCACACATCCATCTCAACATCCTCATCTCTGCGACATGCATCTTCTGAACATGTGCCTTTTTAATTGGCCAACA
>JAABOM020000007.1:11270309-11294691 GCA_011800125.2 Solanum clarkiae
AATTAATAAATTGTTTTATAAAACAATCAACTTTTTCAAGCCAATCAATTTTTCAAAGTTAGTCAAATTTTTCTAATCGCCGGACAACTGCATTTAGCAGACATTTCGAGTGCGTAAAACCTTCTCGAAGTGGGAATGTGAACCCGAACCTTTTTCTCTGAATTTTAAAAGATTTTTCTGTTTGTCTTTTGAAATATTTAATGGTTTCCTAATTATCCGCAAAATTAGGTGGCGACTCTGTTTTATTTCCTTGAATTTCAAAAAAATTGGTTTTTCTCAAATTAAATGAGTTTTAATCGATTTTTTTTATTTTTAAATAATTTTTATTTTTTTAAAAGTCGGTCATTTTTCGGCGTAACAATGATTTATTTCTAACTAGAGGTGTCCAAACCCAAAAAACTATATTATACTAACTATGTGGGTCAAAAGCGATAACATATTTAAGTAATACAAAAAAGTTTATATTGTAAAGGAAAAAAAATAAGCAAGCAAGTAATGAAAATATGAGTAGCATGGATGACTCCAAGCAAGACTCCTTTGTTTGGCTTACTATTCAAGATAATCTAATATGTTGACTCCATATGCATGTATATTGACTCCATATGCGGGTATGACAGTGTCAAGTCATGAAAACTCAATTTGCAAGAATCTCGAATTGAGACTCCATTTGCTTCCAAGAGATTCATGCAAATAAAGAGAAAATATAAAGATTAGTAAGACATTCAACTTTCATAATATTAAATAAAAATAAATATATAATAAAGAAAAGCCATTACACCAAATTACCTAGAAATAGATAAATAAATGAATAAGAAGTAAAAAAAATATAAAATTAAAAAAAGAATTCCGAGTGAGGTTCAAAGAGACTACCATAAAATCTTTTAAGTATAAAAACAAAATCCAAATCTCTTTACCCTTTGAGCTATAATGGTGTTATACATGTTCTCACTTAAAATAAGGACAGAAAAATTCTACATATAATTTAAATAACTAGAAATGCATAGGCTCATTACTAATACTTGTCTTGAGCGAAAAACTTCATGTAACATTGCTTGCTATTAATTAAAAAGATTGACTTGAATTTGACAACATAAATGTAATTTAAACTTTGTACGAAATGGAGGAGATTAGAGAGGCAACTAAGCTTGACATCAGGACATGGACAACATATCCTATACTGAAGTGAACTTACAATTCAAACACATTAAAAAGAAACTCGTAAAGACATATCTTGGACATTTATTAGAGAGAAAAAATCCTTTCCATTAAACTTTGTTTCTTAGCAAAATGACTTGAAATGGAGAATGCCCTAGCATCCAAACAAACCAGAGTCTTAAATTCAAATTTAAGTATGATTACTAAAGGAAAAATTTGAAATAAATATACATTACGGTGAACCAAGTTCGAAACATTATCATTTTTCAGTGAAAAAAATGATAATACTCAAATATACATACCATATAATACTTAACTGTCAGATGACTAAAAACCACAAATGAGATGGATTAAAGAGTGAATGAGTGACTTCAGCAGACCAAGAGAGCTTAATGAAACCACAACATGTTCTGGGTTAAAAAAAATATAATCGAGAAGACTTCTAAGACAAAACTATATACGTTTTAGCGGGCTGACAGGCTCACCCTTTTAAAGTAAAATATGACAATGAAGAGAACATAAACCTGAACTAATTTGACATAGATCACTATAACTAACAACCCCAAACATAGCATATGCAGTTGAGAAGAAACCGTGCTAATATGATATGACAGCAAGCAAGTACAAGCATTTGAGACTTAGACTTGATTAAAAGGTTCATAATCAGGTGGGAGTCAAGCAGGACTTAAAAGAATTAGTGAGAACCTCAAAGGAACAACAAATCAAAGTCATTGACAACTCAAAATTGTGACCCAAACTCCATTAAACTAATTTAAAACAGAGGCACAAAGGGCAGAAAAAAGAGAAACATGTAACGATCTTAAACTTGTGATTTAAATCATAAACCAATGGTGTCCTGGTATCAATCAAGCAGTCATATAATAAGTACAACCAGGTTCAAAAATCAATTAAACAGTTTATGAAAGCAAATAAATATTAAAACAAAACGACGAACAGCAGCTTTAAGACAGTGATATGCTTCAAAATAAAAAATAAAGCAGGGATAATGGGTGAGGGGGAAGAATAAACTTTAACCAGGAAATCATGAATTCAAATGCCACTTTGGAAACTTAACTCCTAAAATGAAGAAAAGCAAAAACGAGCTTTCTTAAAACATCATTAGTCGAAACTTTGAAACTAACCAAGATGCAGTAAAAATTTTCAATAAGTGTACAACCAGCATTAAATCAGAACCGAATCCAGAAATTATTTAACAACAATAAACATGATATAAAATGCTCTTAATACAGCAATCCCAAGCAGAAATGAGCACATCTAAACATCAATGCAACAAGATAACTCTATTCTTGACTATACCATTCATGTTTGAACAGGAAAAATGCAGACAAAATTAAGGATATTACTTGGAGCAGTGTACTGGGAATGACGAGCTTATTCGAAGAAGAGTTTCACCACTGTGAAGCTACAGTTCGTTTATACCAACTCAAAATAAGAAATCTCCAGTTTTTAGAATCTTCGAAAAACTGATGGGATTTTTCTCTTCTGGAAAATTAGTTTTAAAAAAATAAATTGTAATAACGGAAATAAAAAATGGCTCAATATGTGCTTTATTGAGGGTGATGATGGCTGTCCTTTAAAAAATTGGGTCAAATTTCTTGGGATTGGAGTTGAGAATTTGAATTTTGAACTCCCTCTCTGGTCAAGGAAGCACGCTGAGTTATTAATGGTTATGGAAAAAAAAGGCACGCGTGAAAGGAGATAGGTTGTGGGCATTAAAGTTCATTGGCTTTGTCAAAGAGAGCGTTGGAGGAATTTATGAGTTGTGCTATTGAAGAATATGAAGTTATGGGTGAGGGGCGTAAGTTTGTAGGAGCAAGGAAAGAAAAAAGGAGGAAATTGGGGTTGCATGGCCCCCACATGTATGTATATGCATATATGTAATATATTTGTGCATTACTGACTGATTTTTGATAAAAGGGAATAGGTTGATTGGGTTCTTGAGTCAATTGCGCCAAATCTGGCCCAAAAGAGGTCAATTAGTCCAAGAAAACGAACTAAAATGGGTTTAAAAACAAGGCACAACTCAATTGCAAATCTTGACCTAATTGACTTGAAATGGTGAATTAGAAAAAATGAATTTTATGAATAAATTGACAAGCTTCTTAAATCCAACAAAATAGAATAATCAACCAAAAAATGCAAAGTCCTTGATTCATGAAAGTTGATTAATCAAACATGATAAGTCATTTGCGAATTATAAAAATAATGAAATGATATGAAAATATCCCTTAAAATTTTTTGAATTTTGTGAATACTAATTATCTTATTAAAGTTGAAGAAGCTCGATGTGGTGTTGGTGTTGTGGTTCCTAATGATGTGTCTCCAAGATGTAGTAAGGATCATATAGGCCCATGCTTGAGAGACACTAATGCATGTTATGATTGTGGGGAAGTGGGTCACAAAAAGGTTGATTACCCTCGTGATCGTAACAAGGGTAGAGATGTTCGTCCTCAAGGTTGGGGTGCCAATGCAGTTTCTTTGGATAGAGGTGGTCAACAATGTGGTGCTCCAAGGCACAACCGGTTTTATGCTCTACATGAGAGGCAAGGGGTTGATGAGGTTCCCAATGTTGTTACCGGTATGTTAAAAGTTTTTTATTTTGATGTGTATGCATTGATTGATCCTGGTGCCACTTTATCTTTCGTTACCCCTTTTGTTGCCAAAAAGTCCCACATTGAACCTGAATTATTGTGTGAGTCATATGAGTTATCTACACCAATTGGAGCATCTATTGTTGCTAGAAGGGTCTATAAAAATTGTCCCATTTGCATCTTGCATAAAATATTAGCTTGTGATCTTGTTGAGTTGGATATGGCTGAATTTGACGTCCTTCTTGGGATGGATTGGATGCATGCGTATTATGCCTCTATTGATTATAGAACCCTTTGGGTCAAGTTCCAATTCCCAAATGAACCCGTCCTTGAGTAGGAGAGTCATGATATGTTGGTCAAGGGTAGGTTCATCTCTTGCATTAAAACCCGTAAGTTGTTTTTGTAAGGGGTGTCTTTACCATCTTGTGAGGGTTAGGGATGTGGAGTCCAAGGTCATTGCTATAGAGTCAGTTCCAATTGTAAATGAGTTCCTTGATGTCTTCCCAAATGACCTTTCCAGTGTTGCTCCCAAAAGGAAAATAGATTTTGGTATAGACCTCTCCCCGATGCTTAACCCATTTTTATTCAAACATACCATATGGCCCCGGTGGAGTTAAAGGAGTTGAAGGAGCAATTGAGGAATTTATTGGAGAAGGGTTTCATTAGGCCTAGACAATCATCCTAGGGTGCACTGGTGTTGCTTGTGAAGAAGAAGGATGGGTCTCTTAGAATGTGTATTGACTACCGACAACTTAATAGGGTCACAATCAAAAATAGTTATCCTCTTCCAAGGATTGATGATTTGTTTGACCAATTGCAAGGGGCTAGCCACTTCTCTAAGATTGATCTTTGGTCCGGGTATCATCAAGTGAAGGTGAGAGAGTGTGATATTCCCAAGATGGCCTTCCGGACTAGGTATGGGCATTATGAGTTTGTTGTCATGTCTTTTGGGTTAACCAATGCACTGGCTATCTTATGGATCTTATGAATAGGGTCTTCTAACCCTACCTTGATTCATTTGTTGTGGTCTTCATTGATGATATTTTTATCTATTCTCATAGTGAGGAAGAGCATATGGCTCATTTGAGGGTAGTGTTACAAAGATTGAGGGAAGAGAAGTTGTATGCTAAATATGAGAAGTGTGAATTTTGGTTGAAGGAAGATGCCTTTCTAGGTCATATGGCGTCGGGGGATGGTGTTAAGGTAGATCCTAAAAAGACAGATGTGATTAGAAATTGGCCTAGACCATTGACCCTGTCGGATATTAGGAGCTTCTTGAGCTAAGCATATTACTACCGTAGGTTTGTGAATGGGTTCTCTTCTGTTGCTTCTCCCATGACCAAGTTGACTCAAAAGAAAGTCAAATTTATGTGGATCGAGGAGTATGAAAAGATTTTCCAAACCTTGAAAGATAAGCTTATGTCCGCTCTTATTTTATCTCTACCGGAAGGGCTAGAAGGGTTTGCTATGTATTGTGATGCCTCTCGGGTTGGTTTGGGTTGTGAGTTAATGCAAAATGGTAAGGTAATAGTCTATGCTTCTAGGCAACTCAAAGTGCATGAAAAGAATTATCTACTCATGATCTTGAACTATCCGCCGTGGTATTTGCATTAAAGATTTGGCGTCATTGTTTGAATAGGGTGCATGTTGATGTGGTCACCGATCATAAGAGCCTCCAATATATGTTCACTCAAAAAGATATTAACTTGAGGCAAAGAAGGTAGTTAGAACTTCTTAACCATTATGATAAGAGTGTGGATTACCATCCCGGTAAGGCTAATGTTGTGGCGGATGCTTTGAGTAGGGTGTGTATGGTAGCCTAGCTCATGTTGATGGTGGTAAAGAGGTGGCTAGGGAGGTCCATCGATTGGTTAGATTGGGGGTTAAGTTGAAGGAGGTGGATAATGGTGGTTTTGTTGTTGATGATGGTTCAAAATCTTCATTAGTTGAGGAGGTGATAGCTAAGTGAGATCTTGACTCCGCTTTGTTGGAATTGAAGGCATTTGTAAGGTTTTCTCCCAAGGGGGAGATGGTACCTTTAGATACCAAGGTAGGTTGTGTATGCCTTGTGCTGATGGCTTGAGAGAAAAGATCCTTAATGAGGCCCATAATTCTTCTTATTATATTCACCCTGGTTCTACTAAGATGTATAGAGATTTGAGAGAGGTGTATTGGTGGGGAGGTATGAAGAAGAACACTGTCAAATTTGTTTCTGTTTATCATAGTTGTCAATAGGTCAAAGCCGAGCACCAAAGACCAGGTGGACTAGCTCAAGACATAGAGATTCCTACTTGAAAGTGGGAAGAGATTGATATGGATTTTGTAGTTGGGTTGCCCAAGACTAGAAAGGGTTTTGATTCCATTTGGGTTGTGGACTCTAAGATGACGAAATCGTCTCACTTTCTACCGGTTGATATCGCATATGGCGCTGATAACTATGCTAGGTTATACATTCATGACTTGATGAGATTGCATGGGGTTCCTTTATTCATCATATTGGATCATGGTGCTCAATTTACTTCACATTTTTGGAGGTCTTTCCAAAAGGGTCTTGGTACAAAGGTTAAGCTTAGTACGACCTTCCACCCTCAAATGGATGGCCAAGCCGAAAGAACTATCCAAGCATTTGCGGATATGCTTAGGGCTTGTGTATTGAATCTTAAGAGTGGTTGGGATGATCATCTTCCATTGATTGAGTTTGCCTATAGCAATAGCTATCATTCTAGCATCGGTATGGCTCCTTTGGTTCTCTCTATGGTAGATGTTGTAAATCACCGGTTGGGAGGCTTGAAGTTGGAGAGATGGCTATGTTGGGACCATACCTGGTTATGGAGGCTCTTGAGAAGGTTAGGATGATTAGGGAAAGATTGAAGACGTCCCAAAGTCGCCAAAAGTCCTATGCCGATGTGAGGAGAAGGGATCTTGAATTCAAAGTTTGTGATTGGGCTTATTTGAATGTGTCACCCATGAAGGGTGTGGTTCATATTGGTAAGAAGGGCAATTTGAGTCCAAGATATGTGGGTCCTTACAGAGTGATGAGGAGGATTGGCAAGGTAGCTTACAAGTTGGAATTGCCTAGTGAGATGAATTTGGTTCATCCGGTCTTTCACATGTCCATGTTGAGGAAGTGTGTGGGAGACCCCAATGCTATTGTGCCCCTTGATGCTGTGGGTGTTATTGAAGACAATTTGACCTATGAAGAGGTTCCGGTTCAGATTTGGATAGACAAGTAAAGAGATTGACGAACAAGGATGTGGCTTCTGTTAAGGTCCTTTGGAGGAATCAACAAGTTGAAAGTGCTACATGGGAGGCCGAAGCGGACATGCAAAAGCGACATCGTTATCTTTACCACTTACTCAAGCCTAGGGTATCCATCTAAGTCTTCTATGTGATTTCAAGTCTAAGTTCGGCCCTTGATATTTGTATACATTTATGTTTAAATTGACAAGTTCATGATGATTTTACACTTATGTTGAGATTTTTTAAATGATATTTAAGTACATTGTTGCATCCTTATGTAGGCTAAAATTTTTATGTTTACGTATCTCATATACGTTTCTTTGACATTCGGGGAGGAATGTTCCCAAGGGAGAGATATTGAAAGGACCCCAAATAGTGCCCAAAAATGTGCCTCAGAAATGCCCGGAATAGTAATTTCTATATATCTCAAAATTCATGTGTGATTTTGAAAATTCGACTTCATATTCTTGTTTAGGGGGTCAAATTGAGTGGAAAATGGGTCTTGCCCCTATTTAAGAGCAACCGTATCAAAATTGGATTTCCAAAATATCTAATTCCAGTGAGTAGTTCGCGCTCCTGGCACGACGCACCAGGGGCACACTTTAGTGTTAATTTTGTGCAGTTTCTCAAGTTCGATCCAAGGCTTTTGGGTCTTAGGCCTAAGTGCTCATATCTATACTTAGATATTTTTTACCTTCATATCATTCAAGACATTCCTCAATACTCACTCAAACACTTAGCCAAATATTTCACTCCTAATTTCAAGTCCGAAAACTCATCTGAATCTTAAGGTTCTCTTCAAAATTCAAGTCTCCATCTCCAATATTCTTCAAGGATTCTCCAAAGCTAAGGTACATAGGTTTCCCTCATGGGTTCCTTTCACCTATGGTGTTCAAGATTTCTTTTACCTAAAAATGTATAATTTGAAGTTGATTCATTCATGTGTATTACCTATTATGAATTTCATTGCACACTATGTTTGGATTTCATGAAATGGTGACTATTATAGCATATTTTGAGCTGTGAATCTAAGATCTATTGTGAGACTTGATGAAGGGTTTTGATGTATATTGCTTAAGGATATTACCAAGTATTGATTGATGGTTTCACGTTGGATTTTCTTGCATGATTTCACTCTTAAATTGCATGATTTTACACCAGCACTACACACCCGCCAAGTGTTTGATAAAATATCCGGTTATGGTTTCTTAAGGAATTGAAGTTCCAATGCATGTCTTATGAGTTGAATGACTATATGATGATGAAAGAAATATATGTATATGATATGTTTCTATATAGTATTGGAAATTGACCATGCCTCACTCGGGCAAATTAAGAGTCCGGGTAACTATGTAGAGGGGTTTGTACCTCGGACACCAAGGGTGATACGGTAAGACGATCCACCAACCAGTTAAGGGATTTGTACCTCAAACACCAAGGGTGGTAGGGTGAGATGATCCACCAACCATGTCGAGGGGTTTGTACCTTGATAACCATGTCGGGGGGTTTGTACCTCGATCACCAAGCGTGGTAAGATATGACGGTCCACTAAACAATTGATGGGGTTGGTACCTCAATCACCAAGGGTGGTAGGATGAGACGATTCTCTAATATATGATGGTCTCTTCTTACACATGTATTAAGTTCTATGTTAGCATGTTTTACTTAAGCATTGATCATACATGCCATATTGTTATCATGCTATCTATTGCTTATCTCTATGCATTTTGACTATGATGTCTATATCTTATTGCATTGAACCCTACATACTTAGTAATTTCAAATGTACTAACACATACTTTATGCCTACATGATATTACCATGTAGGTACCGGAACACCGTTTGATCATCTTCCTCCTCCACATGGCTAGTACGATATCTCTCAAGCTAATGGGTGAGTCCTCTATTCTGGGGACATTAGTCTATGTTCTTATGTTATGTATTGCTACTCTCTTCCTTTATTGTATACCTTGACTATGAGGGTGAGTCCGGTTATTTGTCTTGTCCCCCGCTTTTATCTATGTAGTAGAGGTGTTGCTGGATATGTTATGTATCTATGCTATGAGCTTTGTCTCTCTTGTTTCTTAAGGTTTATGATATGAAAGATTCCCCATAGTCCCCTTACCCTTGTTTATAATCTTTTATTTCATTTACTTGCTTCCGTGACCAAGGATATGTGATGATATATTAAGAGGCTTGTTTGGGGTCTTTTCGGGGTCCCCATTCGCCGTGTCACGTCTAGGCCCTACGCTTAGGTCATAAAAAACTTGGTATCAGAGCACTAGGTTGTTAATGGTCCTTGGCATCCAACACACCGCGTCAATTAGAGTCTTGTTCATGGTTGTGTTGTGCACCACAACTATGAGCTAGAGGCTATAAGGCATTTAGGAAATGTTTCCCTTCTTCTTACTCTATGTCGTGCTATAGAAGTTGAGGTAAGGTTTTCCCCCTAAAAATTATTCTTTGCTATGCAAGATCATGCCTAAACAAGAGGAAGAAGAGCTCGCACACCCAAGAAGCAACTGGCTCATAGAGAGCTTCGAGATGCTCTCACCTTGCTTGCACAAGTTGTGGCTAACCAAGCCAACCAAGGGGCCCAAGCCCCTCATGCTCCTACACCGACATCTCAAGTGAGAGACTTCATGAGGATGAACCCACTGAAATTCTATGGGTCTAAGGTAGATGAGGACCCTCAAGAGTTCATTGATGAGGTCTATAAGGTATTGGCTATCATGGGTGTGAGGTCGGAGGATAAGGCAGAATTAGCGGCCTACCAACTCAAAGGGGTAGCACAAAGATGGTACAATCAATGGAGGGAGGAGAAGGGATTCAACAATGTGGTGCTTTGGGAGAAGTTCAAGGTGGCTTTTCTTAATTGATTCTTCTCTCTTGAGCTTAGGGAAGCCAAATTGGTGGAATTTATGAATTTGAGACAAAGAACCATGAGTGTGATGGAGTATTCCCTCAAGTTCAACCAACTTTCGAAGTGTGCTCCACACTTGGTTGCCGACTCAAGGTCTAGAATGAACAAGTTCATGATGGGTGTGTCCGACTTGGTGAGTGAAGAATGCCAGTCCGCTATGTTAATTAGTGACATGGAGTTGTCCCGTTTGATGACTTATGACGAACAAATGGAGGAGGAGAAATTAAGGAAGAGAAGGGGTCATGAGGTCAAGAGGGCCTGTTTTGAGGGAAAGTTCCAAGGTCACAAGGGTGGCTGGTTCCACCAAGGCGAAGGCTCTTCTCATGCTCCTAATAAGGGGTTTGTCAGTGACTTCCAAAGGCCCAAGGTGTTGGTGTTGTGGTTCCTAATGATGTGTCTCCAAGATGTGGTAAAGGTCATATGGGCCCATTCTTAAGAGACACTAATGCATGTTATGGTTGTGGAGAAATGGGTCACAAAACGTTTGAGTGCCCTGATCGCAACAAGGGTAGGGATGTTCTCCTCAAGGCCGGGGTACCAATGCGGCTCCTTTAGGTAGAGGTGGTCAACAAGGAATCTGTTTTATGCTCTACACGGGAGGCAAGGGGTTGATGAGGTTCCCAATGTTGTTATCGGTATGTTAAAAGTTTTTCCATTTTCATGTGTAAGCATTGATTGATCTGGGTACCACTCTATCTTTTGTTACCCCCTTTGTTGCCAAAAGTTCTATATTGAACCCGAATTGTTGTGTGAGTCATATAAAGTGTCTACTCCTATTGATGCATATATTGTTGCTAGAAGTGTCTATAGAAATTACCCCATTTGCATCTATCATAAAATATTGTCTTGTGATCTTGTTGAGTTGGATATGGTTGATTTTGATGGATGCACATGTATTATGCTTCTATTGATTGTAGAACCCGTAGGGTCAAATTTCAATTCCTAAATGAACCTTTCCTTGAGTAGGAGAGTCATGATGTGGTAGTCAAGGGTAGGTTCATCTCTTGTATTAAAGCCCGTACGTTGATTTTAAAGGGGTCTCTTTACCATCTTGTGAGGGTTAGGGATGTGGAGTCCAAGGTCATTCCTGTAGAGTCGGTTCCAATTGTAAATGAGGTCCTTGATGTCTTCCCAAATGACCTACTCGGTGTTCTTCCCGAAAGGAAAATAGATTTTGGTATGGACCTCCTCCCCGATACTCAACCCAACTCTGTTTCCCCTTACCGTATGTCCCCGATGGAGTTAAAGGAGTTGAAAGAGCAATTGAGGGATTTATTGGAGAAGGGTTTCATTAGGCCTAGTCAATCACCTTAAGGTGCACCGGTGTTGCTTGAGAAGAAGAAAGTGGGTCTCTTAGAATATGTATTAACTATCGGCAACTTAATAGGTCACCATCAAAAATAAGTATCCTCTTCCAAGAATTGATAATTTGTTTGACCAATTGCAAGGGGCTAGCCACTTCTCTAAGATTGATCTTCGGTCCGGGTATCATCAAGTGAAGGTGAGGGAGTATGATATTCCCAAGACGGCCTTCTGGACTAGGTATGGACATTATAAGTTTGTTGTGATGTCTTTTGTGTTGACCAATGCACCGACTATCTTCATGGATCTTATGAATAGGGTCTTCAAATCCTACCTTGATTCATTTGTTGTGGTTTTCATTGATGATATTTTGATCTATTACATAGTGAGGAGGATCATGTGGCTCATTTGAGGGTAGTGTTGCAAATATTGAGGGAAGAGAAATTGTATGCTAAATATGAGAAGTGTGAGATTCGGTTGAACGAAGTTGCCTTTCTAGGTCATGTGGTGTCGGGGGATGGTATTAAGGTGGATCCTAATGGATGTGATTAGAAATTGGCCTAGACCATTGACTCCGTCAAATATTAGGAGCTTCTTGGGCTTAGTGGGTTACTACCGGAGATTTGTGAATGGGTTCTCTTCTATTGCTTCTCCCATGACCAAGTTGACTCAAAAAAATCCAAATTTACGTGGACCGAGGAGTGTGAAAAGAATTTCCAAACCTTGAAAGATAAGCTTATGTCCGCTCTTATTTTGTCTCTACCAGAAAGGCTAGAAGGGTTTGTTGTGTATTGTGATGCCTCTCAGATTGGTTTGGGTTGTGTGTTAATGCAAAATGGTAAAGTAATAGTCTATGCTCCTGGGCAACTCAAAGTGCATGAAAAGAATTATCTACTCATGATCTTGAAATATCTGTCGTGGTATTTGCATTAAAGATTTGGCGTCATTATTTGAATAGGGTGTATGTTGATGTGGTCACCAATCATAAGAGCCTCCAATATGTGTTCACTCAAAAAGATCTTAACTTAAGGCAAAGAAGGTAGTTAGAACTTCTTAACCATTATGATATGAGTGTGCATTGCCATCCCGGTAAGGCTAATATTGTGGCGGATGTTATGACTAGGGTGTCTATGTGTAGTCTAGCTCATGTTGATGGTGGTAAAGAGGTGTCTAGGGAGGTCCATTGATTGGCTAGATTGGGGGTGAGGTTGAATGAGATGGATAATGGTGGTGGTGGTGGTATTGATTGTTCAAAATCTTCATTGGTTGAGGAGGTGAAAGCTAAGCAAGATCTTTACCCCGCTTTGTTGGAATTGAAGGCATTGGTAAGGTTTTCTCCCAAGGGGGAGATGGTGCCCTTAGATACCAAGGTAGGTTGTGTGCGCCTTGTGTTGATGGCTTGAGAGAAAAGATCCTTAATGAGGCCCATGATTCTTCTTATTGTATTCACCCCGGTTTTAATAGATGCATAGAGATTTGAGAGAGGTGTATTGGTGGGGAGGCATAAAAAGGGACATTGTTAAATTTGTTTCCAGTTGTAATAGTTACCAACAAGTCAAAGCCCAGCACCAAAGGCCAGGTGGCCTAGCCCAAGACATAGTAATTCCTACTTGAAAGTGGGAAGAGATTAATATGGATTTTGTGGTTGGGTTGCCTAAGACTAGAAAGGGTTCTGATTCCATTTGGGTTGTGATTGATAGGATGACGATATTGGCTCACTTTCTACCTGTTAAGACCACATATGGGGCTGAGGATATACTAGGTTGTACATTTATGACATGGTGAGATTGCATGGGGTTCCTTTATCAAACATATCAGATCATTGTGCTCAATTTATTTCAAATTTTTGGAGGTCTTTCCAAAAGGGTCTTGGTACAAAGGTTAAGCTTATTACGGTCTTCCACCCTCAAACGGATGGCCAAGCCGAAAGAACTATCCAAAAACTTTAGTATATGCTTAAGGCTTGTGTATTGGAGCTTAAGGGTAGTTGGGATGATCATCTTCCATTGATTGAGTTGGCTATGTTGGGATCAAATCTTGTTATGGAGGATCTTTAGAAAGTTAGGTTGATTATGGAAAGGTTGAAGACGGCCCAAAGTCGCCAAAAATCCTATGTCGATGTGAGGACAATGGATCTCGAATTCAAAGTTGGTGATTGACTTTATTTGAAGGTGTTACCTATGAAGGGTGTGGTTTGTTTTGGTAAGAAGGGCAACTTGAGTCCAAGATAAATGGGTCCTTATAGGGTGATGAAGAGGATTGGCAAGGTATCTTATGAGTTGGAATTGCCTTGTGAGATGGATTTGGTTCATTCGGTCTTTCATATGTCTATGTTCAGGAAGTGTGTGGGAGACCCTAATGTTATTGTGTCCCTTGATATTGTGGGTGTTGTTGAAGACAACTTGACCTATAAAGAGGTTCCGATTCATATTTTTGATAGACAAGTGAAAAGGTTGAGGAATAAGGATGTGGATTCCGTTAAGGTCCTTTGGATGAATCAACAAGTTGAAAATGCTACATGGGAGGCCGAAGAAGATATGCAAAAGTGATATCATTATGTTTTCCACTTCACTCAAGCCTAAGGTGTCCATCTAAGCCCCTATGTGATTTCAAGTCTAAGTTCAGCCCATGACATTTGCATACATTCATGTTTAAATTGACAAGTTCATGATGATTTTACACTTATGTTGAGATTTTTGAATTGAGTTTAAGTGCATTGTTGCATCCTTATGCAGGCTAAAATTTTATGTTTACGTATCTCATGTACGTTTCTTTGACATTCGAGGATGAATGTTCCCAAGGGGTAGATATTGAAACGATCCCAAAAAGTGCCCAAAAATGTGCCTTGAAAGTGCCTGGAATAATAATTTTCCATATATCTCAAAATCTGTGCGTGATTTCAAAAATTCGACTTCATATTCTTGTTCAAGTAGTCAAATCGAGTGGAAGATAGATCTAAACCTGATTTAAGATCAACCGTATCAAAATTTGAATTTCCAAAATGTTGAATTCCATTGAGCAGTCCACGCACCAAGCGCGATGCGCCAGGGGCGCGCTTTAGTGTTAATTTTGTGCAGTTTTTCAAGTTCGTTCTAAGGCTTTTGGGTCTTGCGCCTAAGTGTTTCCAAACATGAAATATCTATACATAGCCATATTTCACCTTCATATTCTTCAAGACATTCCTCAATACTTACTCAAACACTTAGCCAAATATTTCACTCCTAATTTCAAGTCCCAAAATTCATCCGGATCTTAAGGTTCTCATTCAAGCTTCAAGGCTCCATCCGCAATCTTCTTCAAGGATTCTCTAAAGCTAAGGTATGTGGGTTTCTCTCATGGGTTCCTTTCACCCATGATGCCCAATCTTTCTTTTACGTAAAATTTCATGATTCGAAGTTGATTTATTCATGGGTCTTACCTATTATGAATTTCACTGCACATCATGTTGGGATATCATGAAATAGTGACTGTTTTAGTATGTTTTGAGCTATGAATATAAGATTTATTGTGAGATTTGATGAAGGGTTTTAAAGTATATTGCTTGAGAGTGTTACCAAGTATTGATTGATGGTTTTACATTGGATTTTATTGCATGATTTTACCCCTAAATTGCATGATTTTACACAAGCACTACACACCCGCCAAGTGTTTGATAAAATGTCCGGTTATGGTTTCTTGAGGAATTGAAAGTCCAATGCATGTTTCATGAGTTGAATGACTATATAATGATGAAAGAAATGTATGTATATGATATTCTTCTAAATAATACTGTAAATTGACCATGCCTCGCTCGAGAGGGGGGGTTAAGAGCCCGGATAACCATGTTGGAGGATTTGTACCTTGGTCACCAAGGGTGGTATGGTGAGATGATCCACCATCCAGTTGAGGGGTTTGTACCTCAAACACCAAGGGTGGTAGGGTGAGACTATCCACCAACCATGTCGAGGGGTTTGTACCTTGATAACCATGTCGGGGGTTTATACCTCGGTCACCAAGGGTGGTAGAGTGTGATGATCTACCAACAAACTGATTGGGGTTGGTACTTCAATCACCAAGGGTAGTAGGGTGAGATGATCCACCAATATATGATAGTCTCTTCTTACACATATATTAAGTTCTATGTAAGCATGTTTTACTTAAGCATTGATCATATATGTCATGTTATTATCATGGTATCTATTGCTTATCTCTATGCATTTTAACTATGATGCTTATCTCTTGTTGCATTGCATCCTACATTCAAATATATCAATGCATACTCTATGCTTACATGATGTCCGCATGTAGGAACCAAAACACTGTTTGATCATCCTCCTCCTCCACGTAGTTAGTATGATATCTCTCAAGCTAGTGGGTGAGTCCTTCATTTAGGGGACATTAGTCTATGTTCTAATGCTATGTATTGCTACTCTCTTTCTTTATTGTATACTTTGACTATGAGGGTGAGCCTGGTTGTTTGTCTTTGCCCCCGCTATTATCTATATAGTAGATGTGTTGTTGGACATATTATGTATCTATGCTATGAGCCTTGACTATCTTGTTTCTTAAGGTTTATGATATGAAAGTTTTTCCTTAGTCCCCTTGCCCTTTTTTCTAATCTTTTATGTCATTTACTTGCTTCCATGACCAAGGATGTGTGATAATATATCAAGAGGCTTGTTTAGGGTCCTTTCGGGTTCCCCATTCGCTATGTCACATCTAGGGCCTCGACTTGGGGCATGACAATAGCCAGAGACTGGTGCTTAGGCACCAAGATGTGTATATTGTTTTTGACCCCTTGTATTTATTTTGATTTCGATAGTGTACATTGAGGACAACGTACATTTCTTTTGATGGTGTGTGGGTAGCTATGGACTAGAGTGAAGTCTGAGTAGCTTTTAGTCCATACCTACTCCAAATTTTGATTCCGAGATTTTCTTGCCCGTGTTCCTTTTCCTCGTGGATATTTCATTTTTGTTGAGCCAGCATGCGTAGGATGTCTTAGATAATATTTGTAGTATATAGTAGTTGAACTTATGGCATGTATCTTGTTTTTGATGTTTTATGAAATATTTTTAAAATTGGTACCCATCAAAATTTTTGAGTAGCTGTTATATTGCAGTCTTGCATGTTTGAATGATTTGGCAATATTTTTTCTGATTAAGTGAGGGCAATTCGATACATCAAAAATAATCTGTGAGTTTTTGTTGGTTATGTATGCAATATCATGTGTGTGTGAGCTGATTTTGTTATGTTCTTGCATTGTGTACTGATTCAGAACTTGCCTTGTTACTTTAAGTTAGACTAGAGATTATATGGACTAGGAAAGGATCTTAGGCCTTTGTTCTTTGAATTAGTCCACTTTTGCCTAATATGATCAACTAGATGAGAAATTCATCCCTTGTTATAATATTTAAGCCTTACATGTACTGCTTCTTTCTTAACACTTGATTAGCCTAGCCTTGTTTAGTGAAATACCTTGAGATTGGCCCTGGTCTATCCTTGAACATTATGAAATTTGATTGAGGCAAAAAACCTAAGTTGAGGGGCTACCCTGATTTAGGGAATAGACATTATGCACTTCGATATATGCTAAAAGCCTAAGTTGAGGGTGTCTAGTATAAGGGAAAAATAGCAAAATGAGGTGGTGAGCTGGAGATAGAAAGAAAAAGAGGAAAATCATGTACTAGGTAAAAGAAAAAAATGCCTTAGAATGGGTTGAACAAGCTAAATGATGTGTAAAAAATGAGGCAAAAGCTGAAAATGTCAGTTAAATCATTTAATAATCATGCATTATGTGGTAGCGCAATAAGATGTCGAAATTAACTTTTTTTAGTCCAAATTTCAACGTTAACTTGGAATATCACAAAAATAGAGAATGAAGAGAAAGCAAATGAGCTAGAGTTAGAGGGAGGACGTGAAAACTTTAAAAGAAGCGGCAATTGTGAGTAACACCGATAGGGGAAGGAGATCTGGGGAATGAAATGAGATTAGGGAAGGCAACTAGCAGTATTGCTAAAAGCAGCAAGTTGGTCTTTGAAATATCTGAAAAAGATCGAATATGAGGAAAAAAGAAAACATAAGGTGGAAATTATTGAGTGTCAAGGTGAAAGTGTCAAAAAGTGTGGTTCAAGGTTGGCCTTCAGTCACTAATTGCCTAAAAGGTCATACCAAAGCTCCATGAGCCTACATTATAAGCTTATAAAGTCCTAAAGTAATCTGGGTTATGAGTACAGGGCAAGCATATGGTATTGGTCATCATGTATGAATATCATTTGTGAGAGTGAGCATGCTTGCATAGTGCCATGATTAAATTCTGGAATCTTCATTGAGTGATTAAAGGGACTTCTTTCTTGTGAGGGCATTTGCATTGCACTGTCAATATTTTACTTGTTCAGTGATTGTAGATTGTTGATATTCCTTTGCTTGTCATAGTTGAGTTGTCAAATGTATTAATATGATTTGGTTTGCTAAATAGCTACATGATCCTGTTTTGAAAAAACTGATATGGGTACCTAAGTTGGATTTGAGTATGGTATATGTCATTGGGTTGATTGCTATGTGTTGCTTTATTATCTATTTGGATTGAGTCGACACTTGAGGACAAGCAATAATGTTAAGTTGAGGGTGTCGATGTGCTGTCAAAATACAGCACATTTGATGCCTAAAACTTAGGATTTTGTGTATTCTCAATGCAACTTTTATGGTTTTTTTAATGTTATTTTGTGTTTGTTTTTGTAGGAAATACAAGTTGGCTCAATTTTGAGAAAAATTGTAGATTTTTGCTGATTTTAGGACCTACGGGACCCTCTACGAGTCGTAGTCCAATCTAAGAGTCGTAGAGGTGGCCTCGTATGTACTTCCAGTGTTCAAAATCAAAGTTTAAAACTATGAACTTCAGCTATACGAGCCCCAGGTACGAGCCATAGTCCCTTCTACAGATCGTAAAGGATGGTGTCATAGCAAGTTCCAGTGTTGATCAAGATTGGACAAAGGAATACAAATGTGGACTACGAGAAGGCAGTACGAGTCATAGACCAAACTATGACTCATAGAGGTGTATCATAGCAGCGAAGTCCAAAATGCAAGATATTGACCACGAAAGTCCAATTATGGCTCGTAGGGCACACTACGAGTCTAACTGTGAGCCATAGCAGACGCTGATCAATTTTTCAACTTAACTTAAGAACTCATTTGTAAATACTATAAATAGTATATTTTAGGTTTTTAGCAGGAGTTTCTACAGATTTTTTGAGAGAGTATAATAGAGAGACTTAGAGAGCACGAAAGTTTAGAATAGTTTTCAGGGTTTTATCTTTGGAGACTCAATTTTGGAGATTAGATTCACTTGTGGTTCCACTTCATCTTTCAAGCTTGTGATTCTAAATACAAAGTGGATTTTATCATTCTTCATTCTCTTTGGGTAAGTGATTCACTATGTCTTCAATATTGATTGTTTATTTGTTTGTTCAAGCTATGAGTAGCTAAACCCACAACTTGGGGTTGTGGGAACCATGAGAATCTAACTTAGAAAACCCAGTTTATTTGCACTTCTTGAGTTGGGTATTTGTATGTATTAGCCATTTTTCTTCATTTTGCATGTTGTTTTATGGTGTCCAACATTAAACCCCACCTAGTGTCATGATCCCGATCCAGGTAGTAACGAATAGGAAAAGAGAATGGTTAGCAGAATTCGATGATGTGTTCTCGTCTAATCAACCGAACGCGACCAAAAAGATGTTGACTGGGACAATGGGTAATGGTTAGTTTAGCACACTATGGAGGCCGACCAAGCTTCATAGTGAAATTCGACCTTCACCTTCAGAAGAGGGCTGGAAGAACCTAAATTATCATCCTGTATACAATGTCCTAATTGAGGTTGTGTTATCTGGGATGTTTAAGTTAGTGAATCATGGGAAACGCAATTACCTAAGTTGCTCTCCAATTTGATTGTCTCTCCTTTTTATTAGTTTAGTTTAATTTTTTATCAATCATTGCAAATCTCACCTCCCCTCCCCCCCTCCGCCTTTTTTTTTAGAAAATCAAGTAGTTGATGTTTGAATTGATTATTGGTGAACCAAGTTGCTAGAATACCGTATTCCCTGCAAGATTCGATCCTAACCTTAGTTAGATTTTGTTATTTTGATGATCGCTTTGACCTTAAAATAGAGGCGTATCTTCAGCGTTCATCATATACATACCAATTTTTGTACTAAATCACTGTACGCCTAATAACCTCTAATTTAAAATGCATAAACCAAAATAAATAATGTTCACTAAGGTAGAAAAATTAGTTTCTTTGTGTTGGTAAAGATATAAATGTTTGAACTGATTTTTGAGCAATTTTACATTTTTAATTCTACCTTTTTCCTTCCCAATACCCATCAAATCACATGCCTGTCAGCATTAATTAACATCAACCACTCACTTTTGCCTATTTTGTAAATAAACATTGGTATATTTGTGTGATTAACAAAAAGTTGGTAAGGTCATGTAATTTTGTATATATTTTGGTATAGTTATGTTTTTCATCCTTAATTAAATTAGTATTAGTTAATATAGATCTAACATTGCTTGTAATTATTTTGTTATTTTAGTAATTTGTTGGAAGTGCCAACATAAGCAATAATTAGTAATCTAATAATGACATGGAGATTAATTTTTCCTTTTTTTAATATATATAGATTAATTCCTATTTTCGTAAGCGTTTAGGTGCAATTTTACTATTTCATTGGATACATGTCATATCCACCAACACAGTTAAAACAAATTTAAAAAAATAAAATAAAGCACACTATTGTTATGTTATGTTTAATTTAGAAGGGCTGTATGTGGAACTCATATAGGCAAAAATTTTCTTTTAACGTGTCAGTGAGGTGAAAAAAAAAAAAGAAACTATTGACTATCATTTGTGCAATTATGATGGTTGAGGTCCTTGTTGGCAAAGAAAGAAGATATTTTCTCCATGTCAAGCATTATTATTATCCACTAGTTAGTAACCTTTGGTTTTTTTCTTCTCTCTGTATTTGGCACATATTGTAGCAGAAAAAGAGTTGGAAAAATGGAATCATCCCTTGTGTCGACAGCTCCAAGGACGACTACCAGCCGCCTCGTTAAAAGGAGGGACATAATACTTGATGCTCCTTTTCATCTTTCATTTTCGGTAGGTTTCTTCTGACTCTGCTAAGTATTTAGCTTCTGAATGCTAAGGTAAATTCAGGATTCTAATTCACTATGACAGTGGTAGGGGTTGCAAATTATTACGTTAATACTTATATATAAGCAATTAGTTGAGGAGTTCTGATGGTGCTACTTGTTTGAGCAGCTTTCACTTGTCGTGTATGTAATTTCTCCTTTATTATGTGGAGCTAATAAAAAATATTTCACGGATATATTAATTTAATCTTTTCAAGGTAGTTGCATATTGATGTGTATCACTTGAGAGTAAAAAATAATTCATATACTGCTTGGTTGATCAGCTTTCTATGGGCCAATAAAAAATAATTTGTGGGCTTTTTAATTTAATCTATAAAAGTAGTTGCGTATTGACGTGTCTACTTCAACGACTTTGTAATATTTCTTTAGTTGCTTCTATTATAATTTTACAATATCTTCTAAAATATATAGGAAAAATCTATCGATGCCACATAATCAAGACTAATAAATAATTTATATTGAGCTCGTGCTAGCACGGACTTTCACAGCTAGTTATTTGTATAAGATACTAATTTATATGTATAGGTGGCGGTGACCCACAGGGGCGGCTCAAGCACATTAGTAGCCTAAGGCGAAAATCAAATGGAGGTCTTAAATTTAAAAAGAAAATTAATATATTTTCTCACGAATTTTATTCTTCTATCTTTTTGAAATATAGAATTGTTTTAAAATATTATAATTAATTTCATTCAGTAATTCTTTTCAATAGATCATATAATAATACTCCAAATGTGTTAAACTTATTCTAATAATTCTTTCTTTTTATATGACATATATAATCTTTACTGTAAACAGTATTTACTTAGTATTTTTTTCTAAAAGAAATCTATAACTCATTATTATTAAAATAAAAGTTGAGGCGTCTCAAATTTAGGGGTTTTCTAACACTGTCGAGTCACCCCATATCATCTTAAATTCCAAGAGAAATCACTATTTTGGGGACACTAATTCCAAGAAGCATATACTCTAATACAACATAGATATACCAGCTAGTACTAATTATTCAATGTTACAATCGAACAGCGTCAGCAATATATCACTATAAATTTGAACAATTCAATTTCTTTGAGCAACAGCCCACATCAATAATAACAAACATATTGAATTTTTTGATCCATGGCTAAGAATATCTCAGTTGCCTTGATTTTCATGGTTGTTACACTTTGCTTCTGTCTCAGCACGAGCGAGTCCACTGAGAGTCATGTCAAAACTCCTGGAACCATTGAGTCAAGAATGTTAGCCAAAACATACTCTGTAAACTTAAACTTACCAAGAACGAGAAATTTACTAACTACAGTTGAATGTCCTTGCCCTGATTGCTCTTGCATGACTAGCTCAATTCATGACAAAGTTGAATGTCCTTGCCCTGATTGTTCCTGCATGTCTGAGTCAACAATTACAGAAGGTCATTGAACAAGACAACAAGATAGGAAACTTTCGAGTTTCCAACGTCAGTGAAGGTTTTCTGAAACAAAAAAAAATGTTAGACTGTCTTTTCTGTAGAATAAACTGTGGTTCTTGACTGCTGCAACACAAAATAAGTAGTTTCACTTGTGTTTCGTCGCCTCAAAGGCTATAAATAAATAATAGTACTTCATGTTTGATTCTATTTTCATCAATACTGTGAATCCTATGGAATTGGTTATTTGTCTAGCTTCTTATTGTGGAGACCATGATCTTCCATAGTCAAAAACTGAATATGGGACAAGTTTGTATCACCTTCCAGATTACAGGAGGAAGAATTAGTTAAAAGCCTGTTGGTATGTTATGTTGTCTTTTTGAGATAAGTATTAATCTTCTAATTAAAAGCACAGTTGTTCTGAAAATGTCCATTCGTCTTTCCATAGTTCCTAGCTAGTAGATCCAAAGAATACATATACTAGCAAAGAAACAATGTAATTGTGCCTTTGCAAGTTGTGATTGAGTTGTTTAAAATTAGTTGATGATTCACGATAAAGGGCTGACTGTCATGCTTCAGTTATTGTCCAGAAAAACTGTGTGACGAGTAGGGGTATCTCGTTATCCTTCAGAAAGCCTAAGAAATCCAAAGTCTTTAATTGCAATGTGAAAGTAGAGGATGAAGCTTGTGAACTGGTTAATGGAGTTGAGCTCTCCATTGGAGATGGAGTTGATAGCATTGATGCTTATCTCTGCAATGCTGTAAAGAACAACAATGGTACTGGCATTTTGCTCTTATCTGATATATTTGGATTTGAGGACTCATTTACCAGAGATTTTGCATACCGTGTTGCATGCAATGGGTACAAGTAAGTCATCCTATACCTTCTCTATTTAAAAGGTAATCATATTTCATATTATGTGCAAAAGAATCAACCAAGCTCACGTCATGAACATGTCTAAATACATTATTAGTGTACAATATTGATAGATTATCGGTGTACAATTAAATCTATTAATAAATGGTAAGGTCGGCGTACATTCTATCCTTCCCAGACCCCACTTGTGGGATTCCACTTTTGTCAAACCCTTTTTAGTTGGGTATTGAATTGAATTCCTTGTTGAATAATTTTGCAGTGTTCTGGTACCAGATATGTTCCGTGGCAATCCATGGAGAAAGGATGAACCACAAGCTTTGTTTGAGCAATGGATGAGTAGTGTAGACAAACAACAGGTTGTGAGAGACATTTTCACATCGACAAAATGGATGGCCAATGAATTTATGGCTGCAGGAATCTCAAAGAAGTTAGGTGTCATTGGATTTTGCTTTGGAGGTGGCGTGCTAATAGACATATTGGCTCGAGACAAGGGTAGTGAGTTTGGTGTTGGGATTTCATTCTATGGTACACGGATTGACTTATCTGTTGCTAGCAAGATTGAGGTTCCACTACTACTTATTGCTGGTGAGAATGATCCACTTTGTCCTGTGCACGTCTTGAAGGAGATTGAAAATAGTGCCGATGGTTGCAAAATGGTGATTTTTGAGGGAAGGGGTCATGGTTTTGCCCATCGACCTCAATCTTTAGAAGACGATAAAGATGCAGAAGAGGCATTCTTGATGATGAGAAACTGGCTGCATGATGGCCTACTTTCTGAAAATTGATACTCTTTCTGTGAATAGGCAGTCTATTGTGTGAAACGCAAAAAAATTCCTTTCTTTTGCCTTATCAAATAAGAATCTCAACAGTAGTAACTATTCACCGACATCATAAACACAGCCGAAACACTAATTCCAAAGAGCATATGCTCTAATACAACATCATGTCCCAGCTAGGACAAAGTGGATTGGTTCTTATCATTTGAAAAATACTTGTACATCAACAAAGAAGAAACAATTTTTGTAGGATGGATTGATTCTTATCATGTGAAGGCTGTAAAAAAACAAGAATAGTACTGGCATTTTCTTTCTCTTTGAAAGGCGCACACTCTCCTGTGTCATACTTCATATCATGTGCAAGAAAGCGATGCAAACATGAGTTGTGACTTGTCAACATCTAGGCATTATTTTGAAAGTTTCAAAATCAGAGTATGCAAAATTGGTTTTTAAACTTTTGGTCAACTCTAATGAAACAACTAAACAAAGAAAGTTTGTAAACATAATCTTCTTACAAGTTCCACCTACAAGTTAACACGCTTTGGTTCTTAACTACATAGTAGCAGCACAGGCTGTACTTTGAAGAATATATATCATTATTGACACTCAATTTTTACCCTCCACGGTGTCAAAATATTCACGGGGGCTTTATTTTTATATTATAACATTTAAATAATTTTTTTTTAAAAAAAAAAGTAATTAATTAATTTAATATACCACGCGCCCCTAATATTCATCCCCCCGACCCTTTCTTCTTCTTTCTCTCATTTTCAATTTCCCAAACCCTATCCCCTCACCCCAAACCCTCAGACGCCGCCGCCCCGCCCCCTTTCCCCTCTTCTCCTTCGTTCCCCAGAAACCCTAAGCCCCTTCTCCATTTCCCCAAGACTATTTCCCTTTCCC
>JAABOM020000007.1:11309242-11323301 GCA_011800125.2 Solanum clarkiae
GAAATCACCTATTTCGCCTTCCTTGGGCCATAAAATCCTACCAGGGCCCAGCCAACGCCCATGAAAAATATTGTTTATTTGATTTTTGTGAAAAACGTTTCTAATGTTTGAGAGTGTAAAAGATAATATTGTCATTTTAATTGTCTTGATTGTGGTTGAATAGTCTTGATTATGATTTTTATTATAATGTAAATATTATATCTTTTGAAAAGATTAGAGGTTACAAATATTATGTATCACATTTATAGATGATATCTCTAGATATGTAATTGTATATTTGTTGAGAAATTATATCACAATATATTTTTAAATATAAATTTGTATGTTACGTATTAATTTGAAAAACTTTATAAATTGTGAAAAAACTATTTTTCCATTTTAAAATATTTGAAAGTATAGGGGTATTTTGCAAGTGTAGCGCTGTCTTGTGGTTGTATACACGATCCTTACAAAAGAAAAATAGGATTTAAATTTTGATTGTCTGTTAATTTAATATTAATACATATTTATGATAATCTATTATGATGAGATTGAATGCAACATTATATAATTTGAGTTTGTTTAAAATGTTATTTCTTTTATAGAGTGATTATATTTATCATATTAGTGTTGTTGAAATTTTTTATGAAATGATAATTTTAAAGAGAGGAATAATGATGACAAATTTTACATCTTGTTGAAAATTGTATTATTTATATTTTAAGAAGAAGTCATTGATGATACATGAGAGATACCATAAGTAAAGTACCTAATAAATTGAATATTTTATTGTACTAGAGGGGTACAATATATAATAGTAAGTGGATTTAAAAATCCATGTGGGTTGCCAAGCAATAATAAAATTCTTAGAAAAAATAATTTTTGCACTGGAAAAAGATAAATACATGTGTTTGAGAGATAGTATTATAAAATAGCTGCTATGAGATTAAAATAATTATATAAATTATGTGTAGTCAGAGGTAAATCTGATTAATTCACAAACTAAAAAAATATCAAGGAGAGTGAGACTTCATTAGTGAATTTGAGAAGATTAACAATGATGGTAACCCAAACTATGTGATTGGAGATCCCATGCATTAGGTTCATATGGGTAATAACAATTCATTAGTTGATCAAGTAAGCACTATAAAAAATTATACGCCTCCTATGATGTGTGAATATAGTGCAATAGTCTGCAAGTAAAAATGAGGTTTGAGTTGAACTCTCAATCTAAATCATATCATTTATAAGTGGTGTATTGCTCTGCAGAATACACTTGATGATTGGGCCTATATGTGTGAGGAGTGGTGCCACTTCTATGAAATTGTAGTAGATTTCTAGAGCACTCATGAATACTAGGACACGCATACAACCTCTTAGCGCAAAACCGCTATAACGACAAATATTGTGTGAGTGAAATGTGATAGAATAAGACACTGGACTTACAAAAGAATTTGGTTCATAGAAGTTCTAAACTTCACCAATTGTTCTGTAAGTTTAGTCTTATTTTATCTAGGTCTGGTTCATAGTCTACGGAGACCAGATTCGATGCATTGAACTCATATATGGAAACCCAAAAATTATTTTTCTTCTTAATATTAATATTCTTTTTGAGAAATGAAGAAGACTGTTGGAAAAAATGAGTCTAGCATCTCAAAAAGAATTATTTTCTATTATATTTAAAAGATAAATTTATTTTATTATGTCCTAAATATGTAGTCATTAATTAGTCTTGAATGGATGATTAATAGGATAATATTAATGCCCTCTAATGTTATTTTGGCTATATAAATGTGTCATTATACTCTCTCTTAATTGTAGACATTTATTCTTGAAAGGTGAAATATTTTTATATATATAGTGATTTATCTTCTTGAGAAGAGGGTGTGTGAAATAATATATTATATTATAAATTCCTCCTTCTATATTTACATACATATTTATAGTGTTGGGTTTTCCACTTCAATCTTTTATTAGATTCTGGCTCCTAATTTTATACTAGAGGAGCTTGTTGAATCTTGGGGGATACACCCATACCGGGTGAAATATCCTTAAGCATAGTGTCTTTTGACATGCCTCAAGCTACGTGAATTTCTTACAAGTGTTGGTGATGAAGTATCTGTATTCATGAAAGTGTTCATGATGAAGTGTTCGTGTTCGTGATGAAGTACTTTTCGTATGAATTTCCAACAAAGACTTCCTCACTTACTCTTTATATATAATAATAAAAGGTTATAATAATAGATCAGGTTTTGGAATCAAGTTTAAGGATTAAGAAAAAAGAGAGCTTAAAAAAATAGAAAGAGGCTGTAGAGTGTTTATGAAAAGAACAGTAATCAATTTTCGTTTTTAATTCTAGTTCGAGTTTTTCCTCGACGGCTTCGATTCACAGCTTATATATAGGTGTTTTGCATTTACTAGCTCTTGAAAATTAGTAGATTAGTAGTGGTCCTATTTCTTCTCGACGTGAAAATTTTGAAAAGTGGTAGCTTTTAAACTCTATCTTATATGGGAATATAACGTTATATAAAGAATGTAATATTTGTTTACTCTCATGTCTTGTTTATTCCCGTGATTATGATTTGTTGTAGCATGTTCCTTCGATTTTTTTAATTCGATAAAACTTTATTTTTCTTAATACAATTAGTTTTCTATCAAGTTGTTCTTATATTGTTTTATTCTTTGAATAAATTTGTGGAGCCCTTTTACATATGATTTTTTCTTTCCAGCAGTCATTCTATATCAATTTGAATAGCTACATGAGTTATAAGTTTGAAGGGAGATCTTATATTAGTTGACATATTGAAGTTGGAATAGTCATTTGTGCAAGTAAATTAGTGGAAGCAATGATGAATGTGAAGAAAGCCTTCTTTTGTTAAAATATATAAGGATAAATTTTAGTTTTAGTCTACCTAGGTTTAAATCAACAATTGTAAGCTGCTAACATTTTTTTTAAAAAAAGAAATGGTTAAAATAAAATTTTATCAGTGTATTAAATGTTAGTTGCATGGATTTCTTTACTTGTAATTGTTTTGTTGATTGGTGTGTTTTCTTGTTGCTATTACTTTACCAGAGGTAGTAAGATTATTTAGTTTTTAATGGGGAAGAAATGGAACAATTAGTTTTTTTTATTTGTCTACAGATTAATCTCACTTCCTGTAGCTAATAATCATTTTCAATTCCTGAGCTTTTTCCTATCTTACTTGATAGATAATTCTTCCATTAATGTCTATGGTTTTATATTTGATTTTTAATTTTTTGATTAATATTGACCCACCTTCTAGTGGGTTTGGTTATTTTAATTGTTTTTTATTACAACAACAACATACCCAGTGGAATCCCACAAGTGAGGTCTGAGGAGGATAGAATGTACGCAGACCTTACTACTACCTCATAGAAGTAGAGAGGTTGTTTTCTAGGAACCCTCGTCTCAAAACCCATAAGCAGAATAAACTAGATATGACAAAAAGGAAAGGAAAGGGAACAAAAAGAGCGACTAATAACCGAAAGCATATGACAGTACGTAAATATAATAAAATTAACACATAAATGACAGATAATGACAACACATGATATAAAACATGACTACTTCTGCTTCTCTACTATACCCAAAGGCCAGACAACCACCTAACCTTACCAACTAATTAGTCCACTACTCTAATTCATGACTTCCACTCTTTTCTATCAACCAATTAGACAACCAAACACCATATTAATCCTCATAATTCACACCCTTATTCAGTAGTCAGGATTCGAGGAACCAACATGCCTAGGACACAACTTCAAGATATATTTACATCACATAATAGAGATTAATTAAATAACATTCTATGTGGACATTTCCTAGAATGTACTGCCCTTAATACACCAAGCCAAATAGTAGATAAAGAAATACTCCCAGCATAACTATTCCCAATGTCCAGTATTACTAGCACACTCAATTTAATATTATTTTGCTACACTCTACAAAGTGATCCCTAAGTATCATAGCACTACAAATAGCAAAGCACTTTATAATTGGATAGTACAAGCCAATGAGAAGAAGAAAGGTGAATTAACATACCTGTCCCCTAGAGGCTTTGTGAATATCTGAAGCAGAGTGCCCTGATCATCCCTATCCACCAAAATTCCCAATTTTTCACATTCCTTTATTTGCTCATCACTCAGTATATCCCCTGCCCTGCTATTCAAATTCTTATAATACGTCGAGGGAGGCGAAGGCATGAATTCAAATCCCCCAGTGCCACCCATTTTCCTTATTTCCCTCAAAGTTGTGAACATATCTTCAGTTGCCAAAGCTAAATGCTGCACCCCTACCCCTTCATTGTGCTCCAAATATGTCTGAATTTGACTCTTCCGTTTGGTCCCATACATTGGTTCATTCAACGGAAATAAAACAGTTTCATCATTGTTTGCCAACACAATAAAGTTCAACCCACTCTTAGCTATCCTAAAATCCTCAACTATAAACTCTGCAAACTCATGAAACCCAGTAAAGCTTTTGATATACTCAATGACCAGACCTAGCTCCGAGACATTCCCAACGGCGTGGTCCAGCCAGTGAATGCCATAATCAAGTTGCGTTCCCTCAATTAATTCAAAACCTGGAAGAAAAATGAAGCTATTGGAATCTTTGACAATACTTACGAACCGCAAATGACGTCGCCGTAGAGATGAACTTCGGCAAGCACAACTTCATCATTCAATATTACTGGTCCTAAAATAGGTTAAGCCCCATAAGAAACACTGATCAAGAATGCCAAACCCGCATTTTCAACTTCCAATACTATAGCCTTCACACCAAGACCATGGGTGGCCGTGAAGGATCGATGAGAAGAGAGGGAGAAAGTTTTAAGTTGCTGAAGAAGAAGGGACAGAGGCAGCAAGGGAATAAGGAGCAGCGAAAAGGAATTGAAGTTGGGCAAAAGATGAACGAAGGAGATAAGAAGCATGGATGGAGTTTCTAGTAGCAAGATCGGATTTAGCAGCAATAGTCATACCAAGACCCCAAGCGAATCTCCGAGCAGTGTTGGTAGCATCGCCGCACCAAAATTCAACATAGCGAAAGTATTTCACTGTGAATAAATATGAATGGGGATTCATACGGAAGAAATTGTTGAAACTCAGTAGCTTAAATTTAATTGCTTTTTATTGTCATCTGGAAAAGACAACAACCACTAGACTTAGTTTCTTAAGTTAGAGAATATTTTAGGCTCAAAATTAATGTTTATTGGCCCTAATTACATTTTATTGTTAGCTAATGTGATAAAAGTAAGATGGACTATGAAATTATTCAAGATCATTACAATCGATAAATTAAAGAGGGGAAAAAATTAGTCATTAGAATTCTCAAAAGAAGAATAAATACGTTAAACACTAAATAAGTTTTAGGCATATTTTTTATTCATGTATAATATAATTTCAATAAAGAATACGGTTGTACATACTTTTGGAGACATTAGAAGAAGGTTTAAGGATGCAGTGGCGCACCTTGATTGATAGCTCAATACGAATTTAATTTTGTTACGTTAAATAAGGAAAAAAATCTGACAATTAAAAGGTGATTCCTTAATTAACGCTTAAATATTTGAATTGGTTAAATCAATCCCAATAAATTTGTAAAAATCCTGTTAGGTTTTAGGTTTGAAAAAAGGATGACATTTCCACTTTCCTTGTCGTCTCCATTAAAAATTATCAATTATGAATGTCTCAATATTGATCTGCCATACAGGTATCTGGGAATAAGATATATAGTATAATTGATACAAAAATGATGGATTTATTGTGCTATAAAAAAGAAATCCAAAAATCCAAAGGTGGTGACTTCATGGGCAAATATTGCTGAGCCGCAGATGATTAAGGTGATCACGATCGATCTAATGGCGAAAAATATCAAAGAGGGCACTGGTGTATTATTTTGGGATAACTTCTTCCTCTTCTCGTCAAATTGAAGAATGTAAGATCATCAATTTTGATAGGTTGAGGTTAGAAAATAATGACCTTGATCAAACAATAGGTAAAACAGTGTTAAAGAAGAAGCAGGCACAACAGGAGGAATCCAAATTGGATGCGTCCAGTACAAAGTACTATTGTTGAATATATATTAGGTTGTAGGTAGAGATGACACAGCTGGCTGGCTTCTTGGAGTTGTATCTGATCTCAAACTATCTCAGCCATCTCCAATTGCGACAATATCTTTAGGGACTGGAAATAACTGTCCTCTTGCTTTTGGATGGGTATGGATCTGTGGAGAAACCATTGACTTACTAAATTTGTGAAGGATATTTCATGTAAATTGTATCTCTCATATAGTGGAGCAAAAGCTCTCAGTCTTCTTGTCTAGTGTCTCGTTATGCAATTTATTTCCTAGTTTCAATTTGATACTTAGTTTAGCATGTTTTCCTATAAGTTGATACTTGGTTGGCTATGCTTTTTAGAAGTACCAAATAAGTCTAACAGTGTGATAATTGTTTGCAAATTTTTTTTTAAAAAAAGGGCAATGCTAGAGAAGAAGCAGGCACAACAGGAGGAAATTGTAACGAATTCTTTAAAAAATCTTAAATTAAATTCACAAAGTTACTGGTTTAAAAAAATATTGAAATAAGTATCAAGTAAGTGGTTATATACTATTTGATACTTGATATCTTGGTAAGTTTCAAGCATCAAAACAAATGTTCGATTGAGTGGTCCGGTATCTTGTTTGAAACAAGTAACAAGAGTTTACATTAAAAAGTTGTTCAAGTATCATGTATGTAAAATTTTGCTTAACAGTTCCATACAGTAATCATGAGGTAAAAAAATCTAAATGCTAAAAAATATATTCAAAAAAATAAAGATTGAAATCTTTATGGTTACTGCAAATACCAACTGGAAAAGTAGCAAAAAACATTAACATAGTTATTCAACATCAAAAAAACATTTGAAAAAGTGCAAAAACATTTAAAATAGTTATTCAAAATCAAAAAACAAAGGCAAATATAGTTTTTCCTTAACAATGTAGACATTCGTTTCTAAAAAATGATACTTAAAATTTAGAGACACTGAAATTAAGAAATATTGATCAGTCTATCACTTTTGGGAATAATGAAATGGTCCCTACGCTTGGGTGGATCACCATTTTCACTAACATAGCTGTCACAAGCCTTGTGAGTGCCACATTTTCATAGCAACGTGATATATCTCCTCCACAGTTACTCAACATCCAATGGATGCTTTCATTATGATTTGATACTTAGTTTATAATGCTTTACTATGTGTTGATACTTGGTTTACAAAAATTTCTTATGATTTGATACTACATTTACAAATATTTCTTATCAGTTAATACTTGATTTACAGTGCTTTCATATGAGTTGATACTCGATTTACATTGCTTTCCTATAAATTGATACTTGGACTAGAAGGATAAACTATGGGTTGTCAGCATAACACAATTTTTGATACTTGAAAATTGGAAACAACAGAATATCTAACCTTATAAAAAGTATCAACACCGGAGTAGTGATTTACTTTATCAAGAATTCATTCAGAAAAAAAGTTATGAAACTTAATTTACTTAATAAAAGAAATTAAACTTAATAAAAAGGCTTTAGGAATATATATTTTAATTTGATATAAAGGAATCTGAAACTTTGAAACTCGATACAATAAAACTTGTTCAACAAAACAATTGATGTAAAGAATCAAACTTGATCGCCAACTTTATCTCTCAATTTCTGCATACTGTCTGCTTACTTTTTCTTCCTTGAGAGAAACTCATAACACCACTTTTTCCATTAAGGTGTTTGAAAAAAAAAAAAAAGATAACTCCTTGTACTTTTTGAGCAACAACCCATACGTAACTGACCTATTTCTTCCGTTTTGTCGGCTAAAATGAAGGGATGTTATTATCAACAAAGGATTGAGTTAAACCAAAACTAAAAGAAGGAGATGAATTCATAGAAATGTTTTTGTTTGATATGAAAGCTGGAGAAGAGAAAAGGTAAAAATGGTTTCTTGTTTGGATGAAAAAGGAGATTAACGGTCTTTCTTTTTTCAAGGTAACATAAAAAAGGTAATAATTTGAGATTAAACTAAGTAAGGTAAGTAATTAATTGGGTGATTGACTTTGATTGGACTGTTGGCCAAAAAAAAGCATAAAAAAGGTTTAGAAAAATCTAAGTTGGTTAGTATAAAAAAATAAAGGAAGAAAACTGAAAAAGTGGAATTTCTGTTAATGATTTAAATGGAAGGAAATATTAGAGATTTGGATAAATTATGTCGTGTATTTTTGTAATTTTTTCTTAATTCAAATAGGCACCTATCTTTTTCAGAAAATTATTAGCATATAAAGAAGGCTATCAATACCTTGCATCAATCAATAATAGAGTATCTAATAAAAATAGAAGTGCAAAATTTTTACAAATATAATATTAGTACAAGCTATCTTTGAATACAATATATATACTAGTCTATCCAAAATTAGATGTAAATCAAGAACCACAAACGTTAGGAGCTCATGCCAATCTCTGAGATCTAAAAACATCTTTGCATGAAAATCAGTCAAAGGCGAGAACTCGTACTATAATCTACAAGGTGCAAAATCATAGTATGAGTACAAAATAAATGGTACTCAATAGGCATAAACGGTTAAGCTCTACAAATTATGCAAGTATAAACAACATATAAATTAGTAAGTAGAACACAAGAAACTGCACAAGATATAAAATCATGATAGAACGGCCAAGAAAATGAAAAAGAAAAACACACAAAGCGTAGAAATTGAGTCAAGAAGGATATCTAAAAGATCAAGTTCAACAACCTACGAGCGAGAAAGAAAATCCTACAGTAGTTTTGTCACGTCTGGAAAGGGTACCCTAGGCGTGGCTGGCACTCAGAAACCATTGCCAGTTCCAAAAAAAACAACTTAGCTCAATTTACTTATTCAATCAGCGAAAGACTTAATGAAACAAAATAAAGTACTCAAGTGTGCATTCAAATCCTCATGTAAATTGTTTTTCAAGATATTTTCTATTAAAATAACTCAATGTTTCAATTGAAATAGATAATACTATTTTTTCAAAATTGACTCTAAAAATAGGACAAACTTCACTTTACTCTATCCGACTCAGTCTATTAAGCCTCTATCAACTCACAAAAGGTGTCAAGATATATTCAACGCTACCTCAAGACAATATAAAAAAATGGAAAGTTCCTCCAAAAGCAAGGAGGTCTCACCTGAAAGTGCAAGAAAGGGAAGGCGGGAAGGGCAGGTGAATTGAATTTTCTTCTTTTTTCTATTTAACATAAGCCTATATTCAGATAGTCAACTAGCATATGAGATAGTCAACTAAAGCGATTATATAAGTGAGCAGAAAATTAAAGTGGGTAAAAGGAAAATTCAACACCAGACGAATCCTAGGCCCAGTCCCCTTGGGTTGCAAGGGATATCTCTTCAAGCCTTTAATGGAGTGATGGTTACAAGAATTTGAACTTAAAACTAAACTCATATTTTTCCTCTCTTTTTTTCTTTGATTTTCTTTTTCTTTTGATACAGACCTCTCTTTCAATTTTTTTCTTCCTTACTCACTCTTTTTCTTTCACAGTAACAACTCTAAATATTATAATAATTTTTTAAAGATGAAAAGTACTGAAGAAAGACTTGAAATACAGTAGACTTGTATAATCTTGAGATATCCTGGATGCCTCTTTTTATGTAGAAGAATTGGCATCCCAAGGGTGTTGATCCTTTGATTGAGGCTATGATGGATTCTCTTTCCAACAATAAGGGAAAGACTGTTAGGTAGGCAGTGAGATCAGATTGTCTTCCTTGTTTAGCTCCTGATCAGGATCTTCTTTTGATCTAATTATCTCTAGTCTTGGATCTTTTCTTAGTAGTGATCTTCTGTCAAATCTTGGATTTACTAGATCTTCATCACAAAATCTTCTTCCTTTTATGCCGAGATTGATTCTCCTAAAGATGCTCATTTCCTATTATGACTGTAATCTTCCGTTATTTTCTTTTGCACTTGAGATTTCACTGTAATCAGTCAAAATAATTTTGGCACCAACATGTGTTCCTTTCTTCTTGCTGCTTAATTTATTGCTCTTCCAAATCAGGCATGTGATTGGTTTTTCAGTTGCTTAAGTCACGATCCAAGCCTAGGGCCTAGATGTGACACTGCGAATGGAACCCCAAACAAGCCTCTTAGCATATCATTTGCACATCCTTGATCTCGGAAGTAATTAAACAATAATAAGATAGTAGAAATAAGGATAAAAGGGCTAAGGGAAGTCATTAATAGCATAACTCATAAAAGAGTCACAGATCAAGCACAATTACATCATTAGTTCCAATAACACCTCTAAACATAGACTTGAGCGGGGGCCATGATACTTTCCAAGATTACCCTCATAGTATAAAGAGTTCGACATCAAGAAATGACAAAGGCAAGAATAGCCAAGCTAACATCCCCGAACTTTGATGATTCACCATTAGCTTATATTCAAGATGACCAACTAGCAACGGGGAGGATGATCGTGAGGAGCTCCGATTCCTACATAGTAACATCATGTAAGCATAGAGTATGCGTTAGTACATTTGATTGTACTAAATATATAGGATGCAATGAAACAAGAAATAGGTAATATAATCAAAATGTATATACTTAAGCAAGAGATAGTATATTACTAACATGGAATGCATGATCAATTCTTGAAGTAAAACATGCTTATATAGAATATAATACATATGTAGCAAGAGACCATCATCATAGCCAAAGCATCTAATAATTGGAATCCAAGGCATTTCACCCCCTTGGAAGGTGATTGATGTATATACCCCTCAATTGGTAGATGTGCATGTCACCCCCATCAAAGTGGTCAAGGTATATGCCCCTCAACATGGTAGATGGGCATGTCACCACCCATCAAAGTGGTCAAGGTATATACTCCTCCACATGGTAGATGGACATAGCACCCTCCATCATAGTGGTTAAGGTATATACCCCTTAACTGATAGATGGACATTGCACCCTCCATCATAGTGGTTGAGGCATAGCACCTCGTCAACAAGGTATGGTCAACTTGCAAAACTATAGATACGTTTCATGAAATCAACATATATATACACATTACTTTCATCATCATAAAGTCACTTAACTCATAAGCCATGCAATAGATCATCAATAGCTTAAGAACCCTAAACCGGACATTTTATCAAACACTTGGCGAGTGTGTAATACTAGTTTAAAATTATGCAATTCAAGAGTGAAATCATGTGAGAAAACTTAACGTAAATCAACCCACCAACATTTGGTAACACCCTTATACAAGATACATTAAAATCCCTCATCAAATCTTATTATAGAACATAGATTCAAAGCTCAAAATATGCTTAAACATTTTATATTTCATGAAACCCCAAAATAGTCTATAATCAAATTCAGAGTAAGAAGTACCCATAGATAAATCAACTCAAAAACATGCAATTTACATAAAAAGGAAGGTTGGGCACCACGGGTAAAAGAATCCAATGGTTGAAATCCATGTACCTCAAATTTGGGGAGTTTTTTGATGAAGATTTGAATGAGAACTTGAAGTTTGAACGAATTTCTTAAGATCCATAATGAGTTTGGGATACTAGAATTTGAATGAAATATTTGGCTAAATGTTAGAGAGGGTTTTGGGGAATGTCTTGAATGATATGAGGTTGAAAAATGACTAAGTATAGGTGTTTTTACGCATAGCAAGGTTGTTAGGCCTACAAAGCCTTGGACCTAAGTAAGAAAAACTGATAAAAAAATATATAAGTCCGTGCCCTAGCCACGTCGCACCAGGGGCGTGAATTGATTCTGTTTTTTTATAATTTTTGGAAAATAAAATTTTGGTACGGTTGCTCTAAATTCAGGGTTAGACCCATTTCTCACTTAATTTTACCTCCTGATCACGAATATAAAGTTGAATTTTTGATATCATGCACGGATTTTTAGATATATGGAAATTATAATTATGAGAATTTTCGAGGTACATTTTCGGACACTATTTAGGATGCTTCAGTATCTCGCCCTTGGGAACATTTGTCCCCGAATGTCAAAGAACATATATGAGAGAAATAACCAAGATGAGTCCAGCCTCAACATATGAATACAACAATGCACTTAAACATCATTTCAAAATCTCAACATAAGTGTCAAAATCACCATGAATTTGTCAACATAAACATGAATGAATGCAATGACATAAGGGCTAAAACATAAGACTTGAAATCACATAAGGGACTTGAATTAGTACCTTCGGCTTGAGTAGAATGGAAGAGATAGGAATATCACTTTTGCATGTCCGTCTCGACTTCCCATGTGGCACTTTCAATTCGTTGATGTCTCCAAAGAACGTTGATGGAAGCAACATCCTTGTTCCTTAACCTCTTCACTTGTCTATCCAAAATTTCTAATGGAACCTCTTTATAAGTCCAATTGTCTTCAACAACACCCACAACATCAAAAGGCACAATGGTACTTGGGTCACCCACACACTTCCTCAACATAGACACATGAAAGACCAGATGAACCATTTCATATCATCGGGCAACTCCAACTCATAGGCCACCTTACCAATCCTCCTCAAAACTCTATAAGGACCAAAAAATCTTGGACTCAATTTACCTTTTTTACCAAAACGAACTACACCGTTCATGGGTGATACCTTCAATAGACCCAATCACCAATCTTAAGTTCAAGATCCTTTCTCCTCACATCGGCATAGGACTTTTGTCGACTTTGCGCTGTTTTCAACCTTTGCCTTATCATCCTCACCTTCTTCATGGCCTCCATAAGCAGATCCAAACCCAACAAAGCCATCTCTCCTACTTCAAACCACCCAACCGGTGAGCTACAACGTCTACCATAGAGAGCCTCAAAAGGAGCCATACAAATGCTAGAATAATAGCTATTGTTGTAAGCAAACTCAATGAATGGAAGATGATCATCCCAACTACCCTTAAACTCCAAAACACAAGACCTAACCATATCCTCAAGAGTTTGTATAGTTCTTTCAGCTTGGCCATCCGTTGAGGGTGAAAGTCGTACTAAGCTTTACCTTGATACCAAGATCTCTTTGGAAAGATCTCCAAAAGTGAGAAATTAATTGAGCACCATGATCCAAGAAGATAGACAAGGGCACCCCATGCAATTTAACCAATTCTTGAATGTACAACTTAACATAATCTTCGGCACCATAAGTAGTCTTAACCGGTAGGAAGTTAGCCAACTTTGTCATTCTATCAACCACAACCCAAATGGAGTCAAAATACTTTCTAGCATTAGGCAACCCAACCACAAAATCCATTCTAATTTCCTCTCACTTCCAAGTAGGAATCTCTATATCTTGGGCTAGGCCACCTAGCCTTTGATGTTCGGCTTCCACTTGTTGACAATTGTGGTAGCCGGATACAACTTAGCGATGTCTCTCTTCATAACACTCCACAAAAACACTTCCCTCAAATCTCTATATCTTTGTAGAACCAGGGTGAATAGAATAGGAAGAAATATAAGCCTCATCAAGAATTTTCTCTTTCAAGTCATCCACACTAGGAACACACAACCTACCTTGGTACTTAAGGGAACCATTCCCCCTTGGGAGAAAACTTCCACCTTACCATCTCTCACCAAAGCCTTCAACTCTAGCAAGGCAGGGTCAAGATCTTGCCTTGCCTTCACTTCCTCAATCAATGAAGATTTAGAACCATCTACCACCACTACTCCACCATTATCAATCTCCTCCAATCTAACTCCCAATCTAGCAAACCAATGAACCTCTCTAGCCACCTATTTGCCCTTATCATCAACATGTGCAAAGCTACCCATAGATACCTTACTCAAAGCATCGACTGCAATATTAGCCTTACTGGGGTGATAATACATACTTATATCATATTCCTTAAGAAACTCTAACCACCTTCACTGTCTTAAGTTAAGATCTTTTTGAGTCAACACATATTGGAGACTTTTATGATTGGTGAACATATCAACATGAACCCCATACAAGTAATGATGCCAAATTTTCAAAGCAAATGCCACGGCGGCCAATTGAAGATCATGGCTAG
>JAABOM020000007.1:11323401-11357710 GCA_011800125.2 Solanum clarkiae
CCTCCGAACCAGATGGATTGCTTCAGTCGTCGACCGCCCGGGCATGAATCCAAATTGATTCTCCGAGATAGAAACTGTTTTCCGCACCCTCCTCTCTACAACTCTCTCCCAAACCTTCATAACATCAAATCCCATGAATATATTTTAAACTCATTCTGGATGCTGAAAAGGATTACGATTGCGTATGGTGACAATAATGAATACTTTATTATTATTATTATTATTATTATTATTATTATCACCATTTATTTATTTATCTATATTGATGGATATTAATAATTAATTATAACTTTTGTGTCAAACTTAGGAATATTATTGAAAATTCTTAAATGACAAGGATTAAAAGTTAGTAGTGGGTTAATTCAAGACCTTAGTGGGAATAAAAAAATAGAAATTGGAAAGGATAATTTCGAATTTACAAGAGACGAATAAATGTCCTTGTTGATAGATGAGGATAGGTTTCATTTTCTTAAAAAATATAAATTTTATCAAAAAATAATATTTTATTAATAATAATAGTAAAATTAAAAATTTGTTTTCAATAAAGAATGTAGTTACACATCTTTATGGAGAGGCTAATTTTTTCCTCAAGGATGCGGTGACGCACCATGACCCAAAATGAGTTTAGTAATTTTCTTCCTTTAGTCCAAAGTAAAATTTGGTCACAGTGAATTCTTAAAATGTAGAGAAGGCAATTACGCCTCTAACGTCAAGACGAAGAATGCAGTGACACATGCATCTAAGTTGATAAAAGAATCTATAATTATACATAAAAAAAAAGATGAACAAATTATGGCTCATAGACACAATTTATCCCAAAAATAATTAAGGCAAGAATAGGTTGATAAAAACAACCATGATATAACCACGAGACTCAAAAGCTGCCTATTACCTTCCTCTCGGTCAACAGAATTCCTTACCCGATCTTTGTTTTCGCAAACCAAAAAATAAAGAGTAATTTCCTTTTGATTAGGGATTTAAATTAGCTGACTTGGAACACCAAAACTCAATTGCAAGTGGCGACTCTAAATAAATAAAATAATTCCTTTTCAATAACATTACATTAATTGGAAAAACTTTATTTTCCAAAACCTCCTCAAGGGGGGAAAAATAGGGGTGTGACAGAGTTGATGGTTGAGTTGAATCCCTTGAGTTTAGAATCTATGATTGTGCTCTCTCCTTTTCATATATTTTATATACTCGTATATTCAATGGATTGACATCCATTTGGGCATATATCTTTTCATGATGCAGAGGCAAGTGTTAGCAATCATCGACTAACGTTTCATTGAGGATCTTATATCTATCAGCTAATTGATGAGTCTTCCCCTACTCAGATGATACCACTTATGTCTTTCTTGCTTCGAGTTTAGTATTTTTACTTTCATTTGAGGTGGTCATGACCCTTTCATTTGCACCATTTAGATGCTTACAGATAGAGGCTTCGTAAACAATGATGGTTAGAGTGGATATTTTTATTTTTTTAGACTTATACTTTTCAAACTATTTTAACAATATTGAATTGATTTGGATTGTTGATGTTTTTCGCTATTAGATTGTGATTGAATAAATGTGATGAGACCAAGTGATTCACTTGGGACAAGAAATAGTCTCTAAGTGTCAGCCAATCTAAGGGTACTCTCGGGGGTGACACTATTATATTCGTTATAATGTAAAAATATGATCGTGTTAATGTCATGACTCAATCTTAGGGCGTAGATGTGACATGCGCATGGGAAACCTGAAGGGACCCCAAGCAATACTCTTAACATATCATTATACATCCTTGGTCGCGGAAGCAATAAAATACAATAAGAGATAGTAAATAGGGGAAATGGGGCTAAGGGGCGACTTCTATTATAAACATCAAGAGTCAAGAGAGATTCAAAGCTCATAGCATAATAAAAAACATGTCCAACAACATCTCTAAAACATAGATACTTAGCGGGGACCAAGACAAGCTACCGGGCTCACCCTCATAGTCAACTTATACATAAAGTAAGATAGTCTTAGAACATAGTATGAGATCATAAACATCGTCCCCAAATTGGAGGACTCACCAAAGAGCTTGAGAGAAGTTGTACTAGGCATGTGGAGGAAGATGATCACGTGGGACTCCGGTTCGTATATGATGACATCATGTAGGAATAGAATATGCATTAGTACCTTTGAATGTACTAAGTATGTAGGATGCAATGCAATAAGTGATAAGCACCATAAGCAAAATGCATAACATAGGCAATGGATAAGCATATAACAATATGACATGTATGAATGAGGTTTACAGTAAAACCATACTTATATAGAACATAATATATGTGTAAGGAGGCACCATTATGAGTGCGTATCCAAGGCCTACCACCCCCTTGGAGAGGCGAATGAGGTACGAATCCCTCAACAGAGTGATGAGGTACAAGTCCCCCAACATGGTTGATGAGGTACAAGCCATCCAACATGGTTTATGGAGTACAAAACCCCCAACGTGGTTATCAAGGTACAAACCCCTCGACATGGTTACAGGGGCCTACCACCTCTTGAACGATGCGATAGAGGTACAAACCCCTCAACAGCATTACCAGTCTACAACCCCCCCTCCAAGTGAGGCTTGGTTAATTCCCAACACTATAAAGATAATATTATATACACACAGTCCTTTCATCGTCATATAGCCATTTAACTCATAAAACATGCATTGGACTTTCAATTCATAAAAAAATCATAATTCAGACATTTTATCAAACACATGGTGTGTGTACTGCTAGTGTAAAATCATGCAATTCAAGAGTGAAATCATGTGAGAAAATTCAATGTAAAGCCATCAGTGGGTACTTGGTAACACCCTCAATCAATATAAATCAAATCCCTTAATCAAATCTCACAATTGATCTTAGATTCATAGCTCAAAACATGCTAAAACAACCATAATTTCATGAAACCTCAATGTAGTGTGTAGTGAAATTCATAATAGATAAGACCTATGAGTAAATCAACTTTATATCATACAATTTTAGGTAAAAAAGAGCTTGGGTATCATGGGTGAAAAGAACCCATGAAAAAATACACATACCTTGAGTTTGGAGAATCCTTGAAGAAGATTGGAGATGGAGACTTGAATCTTGAATGAAAACCTTAAGATCCGGATGAGTTTTGAGACTTGAAATTTGGAGTTGAAATATTGTCTTGAAATTTGGAGATGAAATTTGAGAAAGTATTTGAGAATGTCTTGAATGATATGAAGGTGAAATAAAGCTAAGTATAGGAATTTTTACGCATGGGAACACTTAAGCCAAAGATCCAAAGGTCTTGGATCGAAAAAGAAAAAATAATGCACAAAATACACTGCAGCACGCCCTTGGCGTGTCGCGCCAGAGGCGCATATCGTCTCTAGAAATCACATTTCTGTGATTTTCAAATTTTGCTACAGTTTCTCTTAAATTAGGATTAGACACATCTTCCACTCAATTTGACCTCCTAAACGAGAATATGAAGTCGGATTTTCGATATCATGCATGGATTTTGAGATATATCGAAATTACATTTACGGGAACTTCCAAGGCACATTATCGAGCACTTTTTGGGGTTGTTTCAATATTTTCACCTTGGGAACATTCATCCCCGAATGTGAAAGATACATATATGAGAGATGAAAACATGATAATTTCAGCCCACATAAGGATGCAAGAATGCACTTAAACATCATTTCAAAAATTTTAACATAAGTGTAAAATCATCATGAACTTATCAATTTAAACATGAATGTATGCAATAACATGAGGGCTGAACTTAAGACTTGAGATTATATAAAGGAATTATATCAATACCTTAGGCTTGAGTAGAATGGAAAAGATAAGGATATCACTTTTGCATATCCACTTCGACCTCCCAAGTAGCACCTTTGACTTGTTGGTTCCTCCAAGGAACCTTAACGGAAGCAACTTCCTTGTTCTTCAAACTCTTCACTTGCCTATCCAAGTTCTCTACTTGAACTTATTCATATATCAAGTTGTCTTCAACTACCCCCACAACATCAAGAAGCACAATAGAATTAGGATCACCCACACACTTCTCAACATAGACACATGAATGACCGGATGAACCAATTCCATTTCTCTAGACAAATCCAACTCGTAAGCCACCTTAACAATCCTTCTCATCACCCTATAAGGACCCACATATCTAGGGATTAACATGCCCTTCTTACAAAAATGGACCACACCCTTCATGTGTGATACCTTCAAATAAACCCAATCACCATCCTTGAATTCAAGATCCCTTCTCCTCACATCAGCATAAGACTTTTGGCAACTTTGGGCTGTTTTCAACCTTTCTCTAATCATCCTTACCTTCTGCATTAAATCCATAAACAAATCCAGACCTAATAAAATCCACCTCTCCAACCTCAAACCACCCAACCGGTGATCTACAACATCCACCATAGAGAGCCTCAAAAGGAGCCATACCAATACTAGAATGATAGCTATTGTTATATGCAAAATCAATCAATAGAAGATGATATTCTAAACTACCCTTAAGCTCCAATACACAATACCTAAGCATGTCCTCAAGTGTTTGGATAGTTCTTTCAGTTTGGCCATCCGTTTGAGGGTGAAAGGTCGTACTAAGCTTTACCTTAGTTCCAAGACCTCGTTTGAAGGACCTCCAAAAGTGTGAAGTGAATTGTGCACCACGATCCAATATGATGGAAAAAGGAACCCCATGCAACCTCACCAAGTCAAGAATGTACAACCAAGCATAATCTTCAGCCCCATATATAGTCTTAAATGGTAGAAAGTGAGTCAATTTTGTCATCCTATCAACCACAACCCATGTGGAATAAAAATCCTTTCTAGTTTTGGACAACCCAACCACAAAATCCATATTAATCTGTTCCCACTTCCATGTAGGAATCTCTATGTCTTTGGTTAGACCACCTGGCTTTTGACGTTCGACTTTGACTTGTTGGCAATTATGGCAACCGGAAACAAATTTGGAAATGTCCCTCTTCATGCCTCCCCACCAATGCACCTCTCTCAAATCCGTATACATCTTAGTATAATCGAGGTGAATAGAGTAAGAAAAATTGTGAGCCTTAACAAGGAGCTTTTCTATAAAGCCATCAACACAAGGTACACACAACCTACATTAGTACCTAAGGGTACCATCTCCTCTTTGGTAGAAAGCCTCGACCTTGCCATCTCTCACCAAGGCCTTGAATTCTAACAAGGAGGGATCCAGATCTTGCTTTGCTATCACCTCATCAACCAAAGAAGACTTAGAACCATCTACAACACCACCACCACCATTACCAACCTCTTCCAACCTAACCCAATCTAGCCAACCGATGCACCTCCCTAGCCATCTCTTATTACCACCATCAACATGAGCTAGGCTACCCTTAGACACCCTACTCAAAGCATCCACCATAACATTATCCTCACCGGGATGTTAATGCACACTCATATAATAATCCTTAAGAAGTTCTAATCACTTTCTTTGCCTCAAGTTAAGATCCTTTTGAGTGAAGACATATTGGAGGCTCTTATGATTGGTGAACATATCAACATGCTCCCCATACAAATAGTGTCGCCAAATTTTTAAACAAAGACAAGGACGCGTAACATAAAATCATGGGTAGGTTAGTTCTTTTCATGCATTTTGAGTTGACTAGAAGTATAGGCTATGACCTTACTATTTTACGTTAGAACACAAGACAAACCAACACTAAGAAGCATCATAATACACCACAAACCCCTTATGTCCTTCTGGTAGTGACAATATAGGAGGAGACACAAGCTTATCCTTCAAGGTTTGGAAGCTCCTTTCATACTCATCGGTCCACACAAACTTAGCCTTCTTTTGGGTCAATTTTTTCATGGGTGAAGTAGTAGAAGAGAACCCATTCAAAAATCTCTAGTAGTAACCCGCTAAGCCCAAGAAGCTCCTAATATCCGACAGTGTCAATGGTCTAGGCCAATTTCTAATCACATCTATATTTTTTAGGATCAACCTTAATACCAACTCTCGACACCACATGAACTAGAAAGGAAACTTCTTTCAACCAAAATTCACACTTCTCGTATTATCACACAATTTCACTTACCTTAATCTTTGCAACACTACCCTTAAATGACCCATATGCTCCTTCTTACTATGTGAATAGATCAAAATGTCATCAACGAAGACCACAACAAAAGAATCAAGGAAGGGTTTGAAGACCCTAGTCGTAAGGTCAAGGAAGAAAGTTGGTGCATTGGTCAACCCAAAAGACATCACAACAAACTCATAATGCCCATACATAGTCCGGAAGGCCGTCCTGGGAATATCACACTCCCTTACCTTTACTTGATGATACACGGACTGAAGATCAATCTTAGAGAAGGCTGTCAGGATCCAAGCAGAGGGCCTAGACGTGACCAGTGAATAGGGAACCCGAAAGGACCCCAAACAAGCCTCTTAGCATCTCATCACACATCCTTGCTCATGGAAGCAAGATAAATCATCATAAGAAACATGAACAGGGGAAATTGGAACTAAGGGAGAGAGGAACTTATATTTAATTTTATCTTGGATATCATAAGTGAGTCACAGCTCAAGCATAATACATATCTTTCCTAACAACACCTCTAACATAGAACTTAGCGGAGGCCAAGACAAGCAACTAGGCTTACCCTCATAATCACAGCATACCAAAAGGAAAGATAGTCTTTAATGCATATCAAAGGATGTAAACCAATGTCCTAGGAGTAAAGGACTCACCAACTAGCTTGAATGGATACCAGTAGCCACGTGGAGGAGGATGATTACCAAATGGACTCTAGTTCCTACATGGTAACAGTCTGTAGGCGTAGAGTATGCATTAGTACATTTGAATGTGCTAAGTATGTTTGACGCAATGCAACAAGAGATAGACAACATAATCAAAATGCAGAAACATAGACAATGGATAGCATATAACAAAAAGATATGCATGAATGGATGCTTCTAGAGAAAATCATTTTCATATAGATCATAATACATATTTAAAGAGAGACCATCATCATAGACCAAGATAAGTAGTGCTTGGAATCCAAGGCTTGACACCCCTTTAGTAGTGGTCGAGGTACCAACCCTTCAACATGGTTAATGGACTGCTAATCCTCCATAGTAGTGGTCAAGCTACTAACCCCTCAACATGGTTAATGGACTTCATCACCCTCCATCATAATTGTCAAGGTACAAATCCCTCAAAATGGTTAATGGACTTCATCACCCTCCATCATAGTGGTCAAGGTACTAACCCCTCAACATGGTTAATGGACTTCTCACCCTCCATTGTAGTGGTCAACGTACTAACCCCTCAACATGGTTAATGGACTTCATCACCCTCCATCATAGTGGTCAAGGTACTAACCCCTCAACATGGTTGATGGACTTCATCACCCTCCATCATAGTGGTCAAGGTACTAACCCTCAGCATGGTTAATGGACTTCTCACCCTCTATCTTAGTGGTCAAGGTACTAACTGCTCAACATGGTTATGGTGAACATGCAATACTATAGAGGCTCATCATGAAATTATCGCACATACATTACTCTTTCATCATCATAACGTAATATATCTCATATTCCAAGCACTAGCCCTTCAACAATCCAAGAATCATAATCCGGACATTTTATCAAACACTTTATGGGTGTGTAATGGGGGTATAAGACCATGAAATTTAGATATGAAATCATGCAAGTAAATCGATTGTATAACCATCAATCAACACCTTGCAAAACCCTCAAGTAATATACATTAAAACCGTTCAACAAATGTCACATTAGATCTAAGATTTAGAGCTCAAAACATGCTAAAACAACCATACTGTCATGAACTCAAATCACTGTGCAGTAAATTTCTTAACATATAAAATTCACATGTAAAATCAACATCAAAATCATGCGATATTAGTAAAAAAAGGAGACTAGGAAACATGGGTGGAAGGACCCAGAGGTTCAACACCACAAACCTTCTCTTTGGAGAAGTTCTTGATGAAGATTGAAAATGGAGGCTTGAAGTTTGAAGAAAATCCTTAGATCCGGATGAGATTTCGACATTTGATTTTTCAGTGAAATATTTGTATAAGGGTTTGACTGAGTACTTTATCAATACAATGAAGATCTTAAGGCTTTTGGGACCTTGAATGAGCATAAAAACGTCAATATAGAGCTTAGAAAGCGTGGGAAAAGATCAAAATAATCCTTCTTAAGAAGCTGTCTAACGACTGTTATGGACCCCGTTATGACCCCTAGGTAGCACTACGACTCTTAGAAACCTTCACTTGACCTTTAGGCTCAATTTCAAAGTCTCTGAAAATTGCTACGAGCCTGACCTACGAGTCATACCCCGACCTACGACTCGTAACTATAGGCTCGTAGTGCAACTCAGCACTGGCAGTCTTCAGTAAAATGGTCATAACTTTTGACTCTGAACTCTATATGAGTTTAAACCAAGTGCGTTGGAATGATAACCCAAAGATCTTTCATTTGACATATTGTGGGCAACCTAGTTCCAAGTGTGCTGAAAGTTATGCTAGTTTAAAGCTTACCCTTGCATGAACCATCAACTAAAACTCAACTCTTAGGGAAGTCTTGAACTCGTCTAGGTACTCGGAGTCTCCCATGAACCTAATATACCCACAACCTATCCAAATGAGGCTTGAAATATGGATACGAGAGCATGGGTTTACGGGATGTCACAATATCTCCCCCTTGGGAATATTCATCCTCGAATGTGGAAGAACAAGGCTTGAAAGACATGAATTAGAACATGAAACTTCCAACCATAAGATCCGTTACATAGCTTACTAGTTGAAAATCATAATGTAGTTAAAGTAATGCTAAAATATATTCAAATCATTCAAAACATCATTTTCAAAATCTCAACATAAGTGTAAAATCACTATGTACTTTCCAACTTAAACATGAATGCATATGAATGACATAGGGGCTGAAACTGAAGACTTGGAATGATAGAAAGGACTTGATATGTTATCATAAGCTTGAAAGGAATGAAAGGAATATGGATATTTCTTCTCCATGCCCACACCGGCATCCTGAGAGACACAGACAAATAGACTCCTCCTCCAAAGAGGGCATTGGCGAACATCATATCATTATTATTCAACTTCTCTGTTCACCCATCCACACCTCCACCGGGACCTTCTCCTAAGTCAACGTATCCTCCACGTCACCCACAATCTCAAGGAGTGCTATAACACTAGAGGCACCAACACATCCCATCAACCTAGAAGCATGAAGAACCGAACTAACCCAACTCTTATCCATGGGCAATCCCCAAACTTATGCCACGTTACCAACTTCCCTCTACACTCTATAAGGACTCACAATCCTCAACTCAATTGGCAACCTTAAATACACATAACCTACTTGGTACCATAGCCACCATCTTCCCCTTAGGAGACAGCCTCTACTCTATCCTCTTCTCAACCAAAACTTCTAACTCTAACGAGGAATCAAGGCCTTTCCTCTTCTAGACCTCTTAACCCAAGAAGCTGTAGAACTATCAAGGACACTATACTGCCATCCTCAACTTCCCTCAACCCAACTTCCAACCTAACCAACTGATGGACCATACTAGTCTCCTCTTTGCCACCATTTTCCACACACACTAAGCTACTTAGAGTACCAACCACAACACTAGACTTACGTAAAAGACTAATTCACACTCATATCATAATTTGTAGGGAGTCCTAACCACCTCCTTGTTATCCTCAACTCGCACCTACGTTATTTAGCAAACAACCTCTCATTCTCCAAGACTTGCACCCTAACACCCAGTAATTCACAAGCACTAAAAAAATCAATACCTTATTACTAGAGACCACCACAAACATATCAAGGTAGGATTTTAAGACCCTATTCGAGAGACCCATAAATATAGCCAATGCATAAATCATCCAAACAACCCCAGCAATACTAATAATGTTGATTTGGGGACAAAGCTCAAATTAAAGATCAACCTTAATGAAGTGACTAACCCATTGATGTCGACTAAATAGATAAACCATCCTCAACCATCATATTACAACCTTACAGTTTCTAAACTCATTGGAAACATGCTATGCAAGTTGCCAAACCATCCCAAGACCTCCAACCCAACAAGCTAAGTTCAACCAAGATCACAAGACAAGATTCTATGCAATAAGAACATGGGGAAACCCTTAAAGATCACTCAAACCTTACGACAAGAATGGACCTACCTCTTTTGCTAACACTTGAAAATCGACCACTCAAAGACGGGATCACTAGGCAGTTGGAATCTAACTCTACGGGTCCTGAAATCCATGAATACACAATATGCATGCAACTATTCCATCCCAAGTACAACATCAAAATCCACCACATCAAATCCAACAAGCCACAAGGCAAGACCTAATGCAATATGAACATGGATCAACACTTATGGACTTTCTAGCAACCATATACTCAACCAAGAGATAAACACCAAGGATTCACATCACCACTCGGGACACACAAGAAGCACACTAGCCAACAAAAGTAATAATGAAAGGAATTGTGGGAAACGGATCCATAAAAAAAACCTTCGACTTACCTTCCTTCGCCTTCCTCTTTAAAGTGGCATGATCAGATAGAAGAGCAAAGACCATTCGTTAGAAGGGAAAGCCCCTATCTCATTTCCAAAGCACGACATAGACCATGAAGAAGGGAAACGTTTTCTCAAATGTCTCATAGCCTCTTACTCATAGTTGTGGTGCACAACAAACCATGAATAAGACTCTAATTGACGCAGTGTGCTGGACTCCAAGGATGTAACAATCGAGTGCTCTGATACCAAGTTTTTCACGATCCAAGCCCACGGCCTAGATGTGACCGGCGAATGGGGAACCTGAAGGGACCCCAAACAAGCCTCTTATCATCTCATCACACATCCTTAGTTGCGGAAGCAAGATAAATCATCATAAGAAACATAAACAGGGGAAATTGGGACTAAAGGAGATAGAGACTTATATTTAATTAGCTTGGATATCATAAGTGAGTCAAAGCTCAAGTATTATACATATCTTTGCCAATAACACCTGTAACATAGAACTTAGCGAAGGCCAAGACAAGAAACTGGGCTTACCATCATAGTCAAAACATACCAAAAGGAAAGACAGTCTTTAATACATAGCATCAGAATGTAAAGCAATGTCTTTGGAGTGGAGGACTCACCAACTAGCTTGAGTGGATACCACTAGCCACGTGGAGCAGGATGATTACCAAATGGAGCTCTGGTTTCTACATGGTAACATCATGTAGGCATAGAGTATGTGTTAGTACATTTGAATTTACTCAGTATATAGGATACAATGCAACAAGAGATAGGCAACATAATCAAAATGCATAAACATAGATAATGGATAACATGTAATAATATGATATGCATGAATGGATGCTTCTAGTAGAAACCATGCTCATATAGATCATAATACATACAGAACAAGCGACCATCATCACAGAACAAGATATGTAGTGCTTGGAATCCAAGGCTTAACACCCCGTTGGCAGTGGTCGAGGGCCAACCCCTCAACATGGTTAATGAACTTCTCACCTTCCATCATAGTGGTCAAGGTACTAACCCCTTAACATGGTTAATGTAAGAAATCACCCTCCATCATAGTGGTCAAGGTACTAACCCTTCAATACATCGTAAGTGACCCATCCTTCTTCTTCACAAACAACACTGGAGCACCACAAGATGATTGGCTAGGCCTAATAAAACCCTTCTCCAACAAATCCCTCAATTGCTCCTTCAATTCCTTTAAATCTGCTAGGGCCATACGCTAAAGGGGAATAGAAATGGGTTGAGTATCAGGGAGGAGATCTATAGCAAAATCTATCTCCCTTTCGGGAGGAACACCGGGAAGGTTATTTGGAGAGACTTCAAGAAACTCATTTATAATCAGAACTGACACTATGGGATGGACTCTGGCATCCACATCCCTAACCCTCACAAAATGATAAAGACACCCCTTGGAGATCAACTTATACATTTTGATGCTAGAGATGAGTCTACCCTTGACTACCACTCATGACTCTCCCGTCAAGAACGGGATTCTTTGGGAATTGGAATTTGACCCTATGGGTTCTATAATCAATAGAGGCAGAGTATTCATGCAACCAATCCATCCCAAGAATAACATCAAAATCAACCATGTCCAACTCAACAAGGTCACAAGGCAACATTTTATGCAAAATGCAAATTGGACAACTGCTACAGACCTTTGTATTAACAATAGATGCACCAATTGGAGTAGATACCTCATATGACTCACACAATAATTCGAGTTCAACATGGAACTTTTTGGCAACAAAGGGGGTAACAAAGGAAAGACTAGAACGCAGTTCAATCAATGCATACACATCAAAATCAAAGATTTTCAACATACCAATAATAACGTCGGGCACCTTATCAACCCCTTGTCTCCTATGCAAAGCATAAAATCAATTGTGCCTCGGGGAACCATCTTATTGGCCACCTCTCCCCAAAGGAACCACATTAGCACCTTGTAGAAGAACCTCCTTACCCTTTTTGTAATTTCGAGGGTAATCAACATCTTATGCCCAACTTCCCTACACCCATAACATGCATTAGTATCCCTCAATCATGGGCCACTATGAGCATTACAATATTTCGAACACCCATCATTATGAACTATACCCCCAACATCTTGGGCCCTTGGAAAGTCATTGGCAACCCTCTTATGAAATGCATGAGACGACCCTTGGCTTTGATGGAACCGGCCACCCTTTCGACTTTGGAATTTACCATTAAAATGGGCTCTCTTGACCTCATGACTCCTCCTCCTCCTTAACTTTTCCTCCTCTATTTGTTCGGCCTAGGTCATCAAACGGGACAAGTCCATGTCATTAATCAACATAGCGGACTGGCACTCTTAAGTCGTAAACACCCATAAAACATTTATTAAAATCATAGACCTTGAGTTGGCCACCAAGTGTGGAACATATTTTGAAAGTTGGTTGAACTTGAGGGCATACTCCCCCATACTCATAGGCCTTTGTCACAAATTCATAAATTCCACCAATTTGGTTTCCTTAAGCTTAAGAGGGAAGAACCAATTTAGGAAAGCCACCTTGAATTTCTCCCAAAGTACCACATTGTTGACAACCTTCTCCTCTTTCCATGCTACTCCTTTGAGTTGTTAGGATACAAAACTCGCCTTATCTTCTGACCTCACACCCATGATAGAAAATTCTTGTAAACCTCATTAATGAATTCTTGAGGGTCCTTATTCACCTTTGACCCATAGAATTCCAAGGGAGTCATCCTCATATAATCTCTCACCCGAGATGCCGGTGCAGGAGCATGAGTGATTTGGGCCCCTTGGGTGACTTGATTAGCCAGCACTTGAGCTATTAATGTGAGAGCATCCCAAAAATCTTCATGAACCCGTCCCCCATCCTAAGAAGCTTGAGGGGCTGGAGGAGCCGGTTGTTTCTCGGGAGCGCGGGCTCTTCTTCCTCTTATTTTAGGCATGATCAAGATAAAAAAGGAACAATCATTGGGGGGCAACCTTACCTTAACTCTATGGCATGACTTAGAACATGAAGAAGGGAAACATTTCCTAAACACCTCATCGCCTCCAGCTCATAGTTGTTGTCACAACACAACCATGAAAAAGACTCTAAAAGAATTGATGTGGTAGGTTTGAAACTGAGGACCTAACAACCTAGTTCTCTAATACCATCTTTTTCATGACCCAAGCCTTGGGCCTAGACTTAACACGGTGCATGGGGAACCCGAAGGGACCCCAAGCAAGCCTCTTAACATGTTATTGCACATCCTTGGTGAAGGAAGAAATAAAATACAATAAGAGATAGTAAATAGGGGCAACAGGGCTAAGGGATGACTTCCATATTATAAACATCAAGAGTCAAGAGAGAGTCAAAGCTTATAACATAACACAAAACATATCTAACAGCACCTCTAAAACTTAGATGCTTAGTGGGGGCCAAGATGAGCTACCGGCTCACCATTATAATCAATGTATAAATAAAGAAAGATAGTATTAGAAGATAGTATGAGATCATAAACACCGTCCTCGAAATGGAGGACTCGCCAATGTGTTTGAGAGAATTCGTATTAGCCACGTGGAGGAGAATGATCAAGTGGGGCTCTGATTCCTACATGGTGACATCATGTAGGCATAGAGTATGCGTTAGTAAGTTCAAATGTACTAAGTATGTAGGATGTAATGAAACAATTGATAAGCACCATAAGCAAAATGCATAACATAGGCAATGGATAGTCATATAGCAATACAACATGTATGAATGATGCTTGAGGTAAAATCATGCTTGTATAGAACATAATACATGTGTAAGGAGAGACCATTATGAGTGCATATCTATGGCCTACCACCCCATTAGGGAGGCGAATGAGGTAAAAACCCCTCAATAGGTTGATGAGGTACAAACCCCCCAATATGGTTGATGAGGTACAAATCCCCCAATATGGTCGATGGAGTACAAACCCCCAATGTTGTTATCAACGTACAAACCCCTCTACAAGGTTACACGAGCCTACCACCTCTCGAGTGAGGCGATCAAGGTACAAATCTCTCAACAAGGTTACCCAAGCCTACAATCCCCTAGTGAGGCTTGGTCAATCCCCAACACTATAGAGATAATATCATATTCATATATACCTTTTATCATCATATAGTTGATGTATTATCAAAATACAATATATTTGATGCCTAAAAGAAGGGATTTTGTATGTTCTTAATGCGACTTTTTATGGTTTTTATGTGTTTTTACGTTTTTCTTGCAGAAAAATTAGATTGGCATAATTTTGAAGAAAAGTTACAGATGTTGCTGAAACTTAGGACTTATGAGGACACTTACGAGTCATAGCCCAAGCTACAAGTCGTAGGGTGCGTCGTAGCAAGAATCAGAGTCAAAAAAATCAGAAATCTACTAAGTGAAGGTCACCCCTACGAGGCCATCCAATAAGTTATAAGTATCACTATGACTCGTACAGGTGGACTCATATTAGGAATCAGAGAGTCAAAATATTGGACCAAAAACTGAAAACCAATACTACGAGAGGAACATATAAAATATATTATTCCAAGATGACAAGAACCTGATTAGAGACCCCAACTATGACTCGTATGTCATCCTACGAGTCATACATGTGAGACTTATCAGCTGGAAATTGTCTTTACTATATAATTTCTAGGCTTATTTTGTAAATACTATATATAGTTTAAGATAGGTTTTCAGAAGGGGGTTCGACCAGGAGACATTGAAGAATCACCTGTTGAATCTTTTCTTAGCTTTTTAGAGTAGTTTATTGTTCTGTCTTAGGAAACCCATTTTAGGGATTGCAAATCTTGCCTTGTACTAATAGTTGATCAATCAATCTTGTGGGTTTGCAACTTGTGGTGCCTACTTTCTTCATTGTTGTTGGTAAAACTCTCATTTATGTCTTGTATATGCATTTTAGCTTGTTTTTCCTTAGTCATGAGTACCTAAGCACCCACAACTTGGGGTTGCAGGAACCATGGGTAGTTCACTTGAGATAACCTAGGTTTATTGCATTTTTATGATTGGGGTTTGCATGTATTATCTATTTACCTTCACTATGATTAATGTTTGGTGGTGCCCAACACCAAAAAATAATTATTATCATGATCCCGACCAAAGTAGGGATGAATAGGAAAAGGGAAATAGATGACAAGATTCGATTGATGACTTCTCGTCTAATCAACCGAACATGACCAAGGGGAGGTTGACTGGGACAATTAGTAATAGTTATTTGGCATACCATGGTTGCTTACCAAGCGCCATGGTGAAATTAGATGTTCACCTTCACAAGAGGCCTGGAAGAACCTAAGTTACCATCTTGCATACTAATCCTCAATTGTGGTTATGTTTCCTACGGTAATCGAGTAAAAAAAACCATATGAAACACAATACCCAAGTTATCCCAAAAATTTAGTGTTTACCAGCGTAGTAGAACGAATGTAATTTTACTAATATTTTTTGAATAACAAACCCGCCTCCCCCATTTAGAGATTTTAGTTATTGATGCTTGAAATGATTAGTAGTGAAGTTTTGTAATCAAGCCCGGTATTCCCTATGGATTCAATCCTGACCTTTGGGTAGGTTAATTGCTGACAACGGTCATTTTATTAATGGAGCATGAACATCTGAACGATATATAATATAGTTGTCAAAAATTTATGTCGCCGTTGCCGAGGAATACAACTATTTTGATTTGATTCACTATTAATTAGTTCTAGTGTTGATTTCTGAACATGCTTGCATTTTACTTTTTTCTGTTTATTCTTATTAGTTGATTTTAGGTGCAAGTGGGTTGGTACTATGGCTGAACAAAAGTTCTACATTGGAAATGACTTATTAGAAACTTTGTACAGGCGCGCTTTATTCTATGGGCAAGAGTTCGAAGATCCCAAAATCCACCAACAGAATTTCACTAAACGTTGAGGGGGGTCCTTGCGACAATACATCCTGCTTGGGAGGCCAAGGCTCTTCAGGTTTTCCCCATGACTCTCTGTACTGAAGCTGCGGAATGGTGGTCAATTCTCCCACTTGATGTTTTCTCTAATTTGGGGGAAGTACAGAGAGTCTTCCTCATGAACTTTTCTAAGGAGTCCAACAAGCAAAAGATACAAAACAATATCTGTAATTTCAAAAGAGTTCCAAGAGAACCTTTGGTAGTAGCTTGGAAAACATACAAGCAGTGCTTGGCAGTGAATCAAAACCATTCTTTAACTAATGATGAATTGGCAGCTAGTTTATACCATGAACTATCGTCCGAGCAACAAGGGCAGGCTGACGCATTATTTGGAGAAGAATGTTAGGAGTTCATGAGATTACCATTTATTGAGATCACCGATCATATAAATAAGCTATCTGCAGTTACCTAAGTCTTCCAACCCTTTCAAGGACAAGACAGACCAGCCACTAGTGAGTCGAAGGGAGCCTCAAGAAAACCCAAGAGCGAGAATGTGGAAAATTGGCGAAGGTTAGCTCATCAAGATTACATCACTGATAAATTGACAAGGATTGAGCATATGCTAGAACAAGTCCTGACCAAGGTCAGTAAGAATGATGATATCATCCGGAAGATAAAGTTTGATGTCTTTAAACGTAAGTACAAGGTGGAACAACAAACTATATCAATACAAAGTCCTGGTGATAGGATGGAGCATCTTGCTGACAAACTAGATGCAGTGCAAGATGAACAAAATAAGAGTAGAAGGAGTAATGATGGAACTCATGGAGAAGTCTAATTATCTGTGATGGCAAAGTCAAGCCATGACATTAAACAAAGTTCTTAGCGGGAGGCAACCCAAGCATTTTTTATAAATGTTGGCTAGTTTTAAGTGTTTTTGGCCATTTAGATTCTTAGGTAGAAGGGGTGAGTTTGCTTATATGATTAAAAGACATTGATACAATTGTAATATTTTGGGAATTGTTATGTTTTGAGATTGGGTTTGCATGTGAAAATTGAAAAACTGAAGGTTTGAAAAATTACACTTGGAGTAGCCTTTACGATCAGGCCTATGAGTCATAGTCCTCACTACCATGCATATTCACGTATCGTAGAGAGAATCAGTGAGTGTCAGAAGTTGGCATATACACTACGAGCCAACCTTACAATTTGTAGAGTCATCTACGAGTCGTAAGAGGGGTCCGTACAACCTAGGTATAATTTCTAAATTTTTATAAGTGTTGGGTCTGCTACGAGACCAGAACCTACGAGTCGTAGGATAGCCTACAAATCATAGTCGGGGTCTTATAACCCCGATCTGCAATTTTAACAAAGCTAACCCGGTTTCATTTAAAAGGGTGTCAAAATAAAATTTGACCCCTCAAATTCACTTTACTACCCTAAAGATAACGAAAAACCCTTTTCATCATCCACATAATTTTTTCGATCGAAACTACGGTCACCCACGTCATTTTCTGGCCACGATTCTTGCAGGGGCATTATTTTCTAGGGTTTCAGCTTGTTTTTACATCTATAGTTCATTGGTTCAATTTTTCTTCAATTTGGTAAGTTCCTTGGTTACTCTTACAGCTCTATGATAATGAGTTATGCTATAGATGAGTATGTATGTGTTTAACGATGAAATTTCAAGCACATTTGACGATAGTTTGATATAATCTGATAAATCTAATGTTGGTGTGCCTTGAAAGATGTTGTAATGAATTAAATCTTCTTTAAAATTCTTTAGTAGGTTGTTGTGATTGTGTAAATGCTTAATCCCTTGAGTGTAGTGCCTGTTTGCATCTAAGCATTAATTGATTACTTTCGCAATTGGAAAATTGGTTAGTGTGGGTGTATTCCATAGGTGGTAATCCTTTAGACTTAATTGAAATGATCTGAGTGACAATTGCATTTCCTGTTGATATAAAGTGTAGGATTGGAAAATATTTTTCTTTCGGTGTGCTTAAAGTTCTGTTAAAAGGAATTCGATTCTTATGGATTATGGTTGTTCTGAATTTCTGATGTCGTTGAGGGATTACTTATGTTCCAAGTATTTGATATTATTATTGTGTGCCACGTGTTTTGAATAGTTTTTTTGATTTATGCTTGTTGTGGGAAAATGTTAGGCACCATCAGTGCCTTCTATTTACTGGTATGAGGCACTCCTACAACTTAGGGGTTCCTCTATGAGTCGTAAGGATCCCTCATAGCAAGCATCAATCATCTATGATTCCTTCAGGTTTCTCATACGAGACTCACATATGACTCGTAGTGCCTGCTGTGACTCATAATGAGGGTCTCGTAGGCTTGACTAAGTTCTAAAAAGTGTTTTTGAAAAAGGGTACGAGCCCAGAATACAACTCATAGGTCCTTTTACAGGTCATAACTATGCCTTGTATCTGAGATCAGAAAGAATTTCTATAGGATTTGTGGTTCTACGAGGATGGTGTACAACTCGTAGGCCACCCTATGAGTCCTAACTACACTCGTATCTACAAACCTGTAGGTGCATCAATGACTATCTATTTTTGATTTATTTTTTTTGGTGCTCTTCGTTATGTGCTTTAACGGATCAAATATGTTGAACTTATATGTTTCTCTGTGGTTTGTTTGCAGATAAAATGACCCCTAAAGATAAACGTGCAATTTGAACTCTCCAACGGAGGTTGATGGATGAATCATCTGAGACTGAGCATTGAGAAGGCTCTGTGGAAATCCACAGAGTCGGGTTAGACCCTAAAGCAAATAGACCCCAAACCCTAGAAGTTGCAGAGCAGATGCCCATAGAAGTTAGCAGTTCCTCCCAGTCTGAGGAGGAGGAACAACAAGGTAATAGTGACGGGTTAGATAGCAGCCTATCACAAATGACCGCCTCATACTCATGGTCAGAATCAGAGTTGGAGAGTACCTCCCAGACCCAGCAAAAGGAAGTCCAGTCCCAACCCCCTGCCGACCACAGATGGTGTGTCCTAAGGACGAAAAAAATATACGACCATGGGTTGGGACCTAAGGGGCAAGGCAAACCGGTCCGCCAATTTCATGAGTTGTCCAAATTGAAAACCTTGGGCTTAGATAGAGTACCCAGATTAGATGCTGGGTTAGATAAGCACAGACTGAGGTGGACGACACAGCAGCTGGGAAAATATGCCCCTTATGTAGTCTGTGAGTTCTATGCTGCATATCTTGCTACATGCTGCCGGGGGTTGCCAAAGAATAAAAAGTTGACTGAGCAGCTGAGGCTACAGGTGGTGAAAAGCTGGAGAAAGAAATTTGATATCTCAGACGATCCGATCCGACGAGTGCAGCTTGGGACATCTTACAGAGTGCCTCAGTCTACTGCAGTGTACAATGGTCGTATTGATAAAATGAGGAGAGTAGTGACTGGGAAGGTCATTAGGGCCAGGATAGAGCTACTACAATGGATAGCCAGCAAAATCTGTGAGGTGGGTGTCGAGCCAACGTGGGTCACAAAGCATACAAATCCATAGTAAAAACCCACCTATCATTTCGGGCCAAGTTTTGGTGGTCCATTATCTATTCGCGTATTAGGCCAACCTTTACGGATAATGTGATCACCCTCGAGAGAGCCATATTGTTGGTGAGCATTCTAGCTAGCTACACTATAGATTAGGCCCAAATTATTTTGGAGCAGATTCATGAGGCTGCAGCTTGAACGAACACCTCACTATCTTTTCTAGTTATGATCCATCAACTATGCAGTGCACTAGGTGTTCCTATCGACCCTCACAGAGACTCCCATGTAGAGGGCACACGCACTATGGATCCCAGCCTAATAAAGGCTGATGAAAACCTAGTGGCCTTACCTTGCGTAGCTCCTCCTATTTCAGAGCCATTCTAGGTACATCCTCTGACTCAGACTGTACCTCCAGTTACTACCGATACTACTTTAGTTGCTACAAAGCCCACGCCAGCTGTGGAGATCGAGTCCACACTATGCACCAGTACTCCAGCACCAGTAATAGCTTCATTATAGGTTGATACTCTTACTTCTGCTGTTGTTTTTTAGGCTTTATTACGTAGGGTGGCCACAACAGAGTCCAGACTTCAGGCTATATCTGCGTGGGTAATACCTTAGGTTGACCAAACTATACGGAACTCCTGGGAGAGGATAAAGGCATTAGCCCGTGATTTAGTAGATGAGAGAGTTAGGGCGGTGGATGCCCAAGTGGATACTTTCGATGTAAGAATCCAGAAAAGACTAGATGGAGCTCAGCCTGCTGACACAAGTGCAGTGACACAGGAGTTGGCCAAGTTTAAGATGTTAGCAGTCCCAGTTACAATCCCGAAAGTGGCACCGGTTGGTGATGAGGTATTTGATTGGCTAGTCGACCATCCAGAATTCCATGGGAAGAGGCCCCTTGAGCATATTGATGACCTAAAGCTAACCCTAAAGTAGCCAAGAGTGGAGGAGGAGCCTATACCCGAGGAGGTGGTGCAAGAGTTGCTATTATTGGTAGCTAATCAGACAGATCTAGAGCAATACACCTACAAGGAGAGGGTAGTTCGCAGATTGCTGAGGAGGAGTCGATGCCTCAGGACCCCATGGGCTAGCTAGAGACCGGTGCTTGATGCACCATGATGTTTGACTTCTTTTGAGCCCAATTCTTATTATTTCACGTTGGATACTTTGTTCTATTTTTAGAAAATCTTTTTATTATGTTTAAAAGTTTTTAGTTTGGATATTTATTTTGGATCCTAGTTTTTTTTTAAATGTTGGTTTTTGATGTGTATATATATATGTTTTTTTGTGTATTTCTGTATTTTATGTGATTTTACATTGAGGAAAAAGTATCCTATTTTGGTGGGGTGTGGGAAGTTATAGACTAAGGTGAAGTCTGAGTAGCCTCAAGTCCATAACTTCCCCTATTTTTGATCCTAAGATTTTCTTGCCATGCTTCTTTTTCCTTGTGGATGTTTAATTTTCTATTGAACCGACACATTAAGGTAGTGTAGATAATGGGTAAATTCATAGTAGTGTTATCTATTAGCATATACATAATTTTTAGATGTGTTTTTAATGTTTTGATGAAAATTGTGTACCCTTAAAAGTTTTGAGGTTGTGATGATTGATGCATTCATACATTTTTGAGTATCAGACAATATTTGGTTCTGATATTGTGAATGTAAGCTGAGACTGAAAACATGACCTATGAGTCTATACTTGATTGTTAATGCAATTGCTATGTGTGTTGTGAGCTTATTTTGCTATATTCATGCATCTTGTATGGACGCACAACTTTCTTTGTTACTCTAAGATTGTGTTGGTGATGTGGTGGACATGGAAAGGATCTTAGGCCTCTGTTCCTTGAGTGAACCCACTTTTAGCCTAAATGACTATCCAAATGAGTGAGTGAATCCCTTGTTCCAAACTTTTGAGCTTCTTATGTACTCATTCTTTCTTGATACCTTGCTAGCTTAACCTTGTTTGATAAAATACCTTGATATTGGCCTTGGTCTATCCTTGAACATGTGAACCTTGATTGAGGCCAAAGGCCTAAGTTGAGGGTGGCTACAGTTAGTGGCCCTGGTTTGAGGCACAGATATTGTGCACTTTATCTCAGGCTAAAAGCCTAAGTTGAGGGTGACCTTTATTGTGGTAAAGTAATAATAATAAGGTGGTTAGTTGGGAAATCAAGAAAGAAATGATAAAGCATGAACTGAGTGAAGAAAAAGAAAAGAAAAGTGTCTTGAGTTGAGAAAAAGTAGCAAGTATGGCTTAAAAAAAAGAGAAAGCAAGCACTCGAGAAAATTTCAAACAGTCGAATAAGGGTGGATTGATTAAAAATGGTTGGATTATGAAGGCAAAATGTGTTAGTGAACATGGTTCAAAGATAGCTTTTAGTCACTATATGCCCAAAATACCACACCAAAGCACCCTGAACCTATGTTTACAAGCCTATAAGTCTTAAAGTGATCCAACCCCATTTTATCACCAAGCTAGAAGATGAGTATAAAGGCAAGCCTATGGTGTTAGTCAGTATGCATTAAATTTCAATTATGGAGTGAGAATGCTTCCTTAGTCCCTGAATTCTAAATGCTTTTGAGTGAGTGTGAGGGACTTCTTTCCAGTCAGGGCATTTCCACTGCTTGAGTAGCTTATGAGTATCTTAGCGATTGCGGACAGTTGATGCTCCCTAGCTTGTCATAGTTGGATTGCCAGGTATCTCATTATGTCCTTGTTTGCTTAATAACTTTGTAATCCTATTTTAAATATAGTAGGTTGCTACATGAAGCAAAGGAGTTGTGGTATATGCCATTAGTATAGCTACTACATATTTTTCTTTATCTGCGTAGATTGAGTCGTCGCTTGAGGACAAGCAACAATTCTAAATTGAGGGTTTTGATGTGCTGTGAAAATACAACACATTGGATGCCTAAAACAAGGGATTTTGTGAGTTGTTAATGAGAATTTTTATGGTTTTATGTGTTTTTGTGTTTTTCCTATAGAAAAGTTCAGTTGACATGATTTTGAAGAACAGTTACAGATTTTGCTGAAACTTAGGACATGTGAGAACACTTATGAGTCGTAGCCCAAGCTACGAGTTGTAGGGTGTGTCATAGTAAGAATCAGAGACTACAAATTCAGAAATCTGCTAAGTGGAGGTCACCCCTATCATGCCATCCTATGAGTCATAAGTTTGACTATGACTCGAGTAGGTGGACTCATAGCAGGAATCAGAGAGCCAAAATATTTGACAAAAAATCGAAGATCAAGACTACAAGAGGAACATAAAAGTCATAGCTCAAGAAATGACTCGTACCTATGAGTCATACCAGTTTAGTCCAAGATGCCAAGAACCTGATATGAGACCCCGACTATGAATCGTATGTCATCGTCCGAGTCGTACCTACAAGACCTATCAGCTGCTAGCTATCCTTTTTGTACAAATTCTAGGGTTATTTTGTAAATACTATATATAGTATAAGTTAGGTTTTTAGAAGGGAGTCCGACCAGGAGACATTGGAGAATCACCTTTTGAATCTTTTCTTAGTTTTTTAGAGTAGTTTATTGTTCTCCCTTGGGAAACCCATTTTGGGGATTGCAAATCTTGCCTTGTACTCATTGTTGATCAATCAAGCTTGTGGGTTTGCAACTTGCGGTGTCTACTCTCTTCACTGTTGTTGGTAAAACACTCATTTATGTCTTATATGTGCGTTTTTGCTTATTTTGCCTTAGCGATAAGTAGCTAAGAACCCACAAATTGGGGTTGTGGGAACCATGTGTAGGTGACTTGAGATTACCTAGGTGTATTGCATTTCTATGATTGGGGTTTGCATATATTATCTATTTTCCTTCATTATGATTGATCTTTGGTGGTGGCCAACACCAAACCCCACCTACTGTCACGATCCCGACCAAGGTAGTGACGAATAGGAAAAGGAAAGTTGATGATAGGATTCGGTCGATGTCTTCTCATCTAATCAACTGAACCTGACCAAGGGGAGGTTGACTGGGATGATTAGTAACAGTTATTTGGCATACTATGGTTTCTGACCAAGCTCCATTGTGAAATTCGACCCTTCACCTTCACAAGAGGCCTGGAAGAACCTAAGTTACCATCCTGCATGCTAATCGTTAATTGTGGTTATGTTACCTAGGGTAATCGAGTAAATGAACCATGGCGAACACAATTCACAAGTTGTTCCTAAGATTGGTGTTTTGTCATGTAGTAGCATAGTCGTAATTTTACTTTTTCTTTTTGAATCACAACCCACCCCCCATTTAGAGATTTTAGTTATTGATGCTTGAAACTATTATTAGTGAAGTCGTGTAGTCAAGCCCTGTATTCCCTGTGGATTCGATCCTGACCGTTGGTTAGGTTAATTGCTGACAACAATCGCTTTCTTATTAGAGCGTGAACATCAGGACGATATATAATATAGTTGTCAATAGTCATTCAATTCATAAGACATGCATTGGACGTTCAATTCCTCAAGAAATCATAATCAGGACATTTTATCAAACACTTGGTGGGTATGTAGTGCTAGTGTAAAACCATGCAGTTCAAGAGTGAAATCATGCGAGAAAAATCAATGTAAAACCATCAATGGGTACTTGATAACACCCTTAATCAATATACATCAAAGCGCTTCGTCAAATCTCACAATATGTCTTAGATTTATAGCTCAAAATATGCTAAAATAACCATAATTTCATGAAACCCCAAGATAGTGTGCAGTCAAATTCATAATAGATAAGACCCATGAGTAAATCAACTTTAAATCATTTAATTTTAGGTAACAGAGAGCTTGGGTATCATGGGCAAAAGGAATCCATGAAAGAAACCCACATACCTTGACTTCGGAGACTCTTTGAAGAAGATTGGAGATAGAGACTTGAAGCTTGAATTAGAACCTTAAGATCCGGATGAGTTTTGAGACTTAAAATTTGGAGATGAAATATTGTCTAAGTATTTGAGAAAGTATTTAAGAATGTCTTGAAAGATATGAGGGTGAAATAAAGTCATGTATAGGCATTTTCACGCATGGAAACACTTACGCCCAAGGCTCAAAGGCCTTTGATCGGACAAGAAAAATAGTCCACAAAATACACTACAGTGCACCTTTGGCGTGTCCAGCCAGGGGCGCGGATCGTCTCTAGAAATTGTATTTTTGCAATTTTATAATTTTGCTACGATTGCTCCTGAATCGGAGTTAGACCCATTTTTCACTCAATTTGACCCCCTAAAGAAGGATATGAAGCCGGATTTTCAATATCATGCACGAATTTTGAGATATATGGAAATTATGATTTCGAGCACTTTTGAGGCACATTTTCGGGTACTTTTTGCGGTCGTTTCAGTTAATTGGTTCCGCTGTATGGTTTCTCGTAGATCGTTGTTAAGGTGATTGAGAATATGTAATGTAATAACAAAAAAATAATTAAATTAGAGGTAATTATGACTGAATTGAATAAAAATGATTGAGAAATGTGAATAATAACATTTGAATTAGAGAAGCTTATCACCATTAAAGAGTAATTTTTTTTCATCAACCTGAATTTTTTGGCAGGAAAGGGACTACAAGGGGAGAAATCAAGAGCTTTAAGGGAAGAAACTAATTTTTTTTCCAAAATTAGGTATTAAAATTTTAGAAAAACTAATTTTTTTTCCAAATCAGGTACTTAAAATTTTATAAATGAAAAAACTTACTTTGCATTTTTAGACTTTGTGACGGAGATGTTAGAAATATTTTGTATTATTTAAGACATATGTTTAAGAGTTCATAATCTTTAACTTCAAATGATGACATCATAATTTATAAATGGGTCTTCTTTCACAAATAAATAAAGAATTACGACTAGTTTGTAATTTGATCTTTGAAAATATGCTTTTATCAAAGTTTGTAAAATCTTTAAGAAACCTGTAACACCCTAGAAATTACACAAAATACCCCTAAAAAGAGGTGTGCGTATAACGCGTCTTCCCATCCTCCAGTTGCGAATTCGAGGCTGAATTTGTAATCAGTATGAAATATTGAGTGGGCAAACGTCCTCGTTCGAATTTTATAGTTGCCAGATCAAAAAATTACTTTTTTATCCAAAAAATGAAATAGTGTGGATCCAGACTTCATTTTTTAAAAAAAATTTTCGACAGGGTTAGAAAACTTGTTCAAAAAATGTTTGAAAGAAAAAGCACAGGTACGAGACAGGTCCGTATCGCGGACCTATTCACTCGACCTGTTAAACCAAAGTTCAAGATTTTAAATCTTTTGAGGGACATTCTAGACGTTTCCCCACCCCTTCTACACTTAATCTACGACCAATATAAGTGTCTTTTAGCCTAAAAAGATTTTCAAAACCTATTCTTAAGTCCTATTACGCTGAAAACTAGGAGGAGAGTTTGAGCGAAGGAAACAAGAGAAGCTAAGGTTTCCAAATATTCGACTGTGGTCCGTTAAGTTGCGTCTACCCTTCAATTGTTAGTTTTGTAAGGCTGTCTAAAATTTATTTTCATGCCTAATCTATACTTATTATCAAGAATTCTAGTCAAAACTCAAGCCAATTTCATTCCTATGCTCTTATGGAGAAACCTATTATGAAATTCTTATTATTCCATTATTGTAATGCTAAGAAACTCATTGTTGAGTAGATTTCTTTAAATTCTTGAAGTACCCTATAGTTAACAGAACCCTAAGTAGAATCGAGAATTATTTTCCATATTATGTTTTATTATTACTCTATTGTCAAGTTAAGCTTTGGATGATAAGACATTATATTCATATAATTATGACCTTATGAAATTCTTGAAAGGTTATTCAGTTCGAAGTATGAGGTGATTAAAGAAATATTTTAGTATGAGTTATACAAGTAGTCTATTTAATACACTCTCTTTTAAGTATAGCATGTTAGTTTTAAAAGAACAGTTTAGTCAGTTAGGGTACTTTACATTACTATTCATCATGCATAAGTTTTAGAGTACGAGAAAGCATTACCAGTTATGAGAAAGCATTATTAGTTTTAAGAAAGAAAAACTAGTTTATAGAAAATATATCGTGCCAAGGCTCCATGTAACAAATTTCTAGTTTTTCCCTTAAGTGGGACATTTTTTTATGGTTAATGAGCACCGTGCATGTTTGTTTGGAGTAGTATTCAGCACCGATGTGGGCATGAGTTCAAATGACTCCAACCCCATAAACTATGTAGCTAGCATAGGATAGGATTGTACCAAATGTACAACTCCTCTTACGCCACTCAGATAGCCCAATTTTAGGATGGATCCTCTCTCCTAGTTTTCGTTCCTTACCCCTGCAAATTATGGGACGGCTTTGGCAGCATGAGCTAGATGTTGTATAAATCACAAAGCTCATAGATGTTGTTATCAGTTTGAGAAACTCCCCAAGCTATAGTTACATTATTTTCAGATATAGATAGAATTGCATTTATTTGTGCATTAAACTAGATATTTTGCTATAATACATTACTTATGTTATTAAATTATGTTCAGCATTAAGCCTATGATTTTGAGTAATATATCTTGAGTTTTCCTATTTTAGCCTTTTTACATACCATATATTCCACATACCCTTTGATGTTGCATCGTTTAATGATGCAGATTCGGGTATCCACATGATAGAAGACATTCAATAAGACAGTTTTCCAGAAGTAGCTGGTGAGACCTCTTCGCTTTTAGAGGACTCTAGTTAGTTAGTTTATGTATTTTTATTTTTACAATTAGGTAGTTATGGGTCTTGTTGCGGCACCTATCTTTGGTATAGTAGAGGCTTTATGGATAGAGTTAGTGAGTCAATCTAGTCTTTTCGTTCAGACATTTCAAGCATTATAATTATTTGTATAAAAAGCTATTTTTTGACTTTGTGTAAAGCATGACTTTTGTGAGTTTTATTATGTATTTCAAAGGTTTGTCTTGTAAAGCTTCTGTTTTTATGTTAAAGTTTCCAGTTGAGTAAGTCAGCTAGTCCAAAGGCTCTCCTAGGGACCAACAATGGTTTCCGAGTGCCAGTCATCCCCAGGGTGTATACTCGAGGTGTGATAAACTTTATATCGGAGCACAGAGTTCAAGTATCCTACGGTGTCTATAAAGTTGTGTCAGTAAGATCTTCTTTATGGTTGTGAGGGCCCCGCTTCTATAAATGAGGGATTATTGACATCTGAGACAAGTTTCCCTTCTTTCACACTCTAGATCTTGTAGTAGAGTTACTTTCTAAAAAACTTGGCCATATTCGTGCCTTTGCTAAATTCGTTCAACTACCTTTTATACTTAAGGTGGGTCGACCAGAAAATTTTAGATCCTTACTAATGAGTTACCTTTAGATAAGATATTCAGAAAGCAAAGAGACTACGCCAGGCTTGAGAGGAGCCAACTAGTGTTCTTAAGTTTATCGATCAAAGTAATGCATTCTTATTTATATGAATCCTGAGCTTGAGCTAGAGTAAGATATGATCTATTTCTAGACTTTGTTCCCTAAATCTTTCTTCAGATGTTATTCTTGAGAGAAAAGTTTAGTTGTGCCTCTAATACTTAGTAGTATTCCCTCCCCTTGAGAGAAGGTGATTGAAGGCCTTTTTAAACCGTATGTGACCGAATGATCCTAGAGATAAATGATGCAGAAATCATGATATGTGGGAAAAGAAATTGCTTGAAGTTTGTAGCTAAGCGTCATGTGGTGATAAGTTGAGACCTTTCTAAGTTTTTGTTAATGGATAGTAAATATCCCCTAGCTTCCATTATAAGGTAGAAGAAAAGTCGTTAGTTAGTATGAAATGGTGCATGCTCGAATATGAAATGAGTTAATATTGACGTAGCATTGTGTTAGTAATGATAAATATATATGCTGAAAACAAGAACATAGGCAATACGGTGGTAAATCTAAACTAGGCTCATGATTTTGAAAGAAGAGTAATATGAGATTTATAACATTACGAGCTTAGCTAGGTAAGGAGGTATAATGTATGAGTAAATATTATCTAACTTGTGAAAGGGAGTGTCATGATAGACTATACTTAGATAGACCATGAGATAAAGATTCGTTTCTTATCATGATACTTATTGCTTCAACATTTCTTGACTTTATCTAATAGTTTAGAGTTAGTATAGCATATAAGAAGAGTGGATGTACATGTTTGGTTTTAAACCTTAAGCTTGAAGTTTAGCGAGTATTCTAAAAAGGAGAATGCAAGATGAAGAAATACTATTAGTCAAAGATTTTCTCTAGTAGACTTGACATAGCATGAGTGAGAAGTTAAGATGCTGATCCGAAAGAAGTGTGTTACGAGCATGGTGACTATGATCCTTAGATGAAAATAGTGAATTGAGGCTAAGTCATTAGATAAGGAAAAGGTCCTAAGATATGTATCCAAGATACTCTTTCAATGTGAGATGTGTTGATAAAGTATTTGCTATGAGATTTTAGTGGGCCTAGGTTTCTAAATTTTTACCTTTTAATTATGAGTTGGTGTGATATGACAGGAGTGTGTAATACCCATGTTGGTACTAGACTGTAGGTTTAAATTTTGAGGAGTAGTGTAAAAAGGGAGAAAACATTGTTACAGTGGTAGCCTTAATTGGAGAATTGCTCTAAGAGGCTCCCTATATTGTATGCTCGAGATTAAGATGTTGACTTTCATGAAATGTTATGAATAAGTGTGGTTTAGGTGCCCCTTTAGTAGAAATAGTAGATTGAGGATAACTCGTTAGATAACAAGAGGTGTAAGATGTGTAGCCATGATAGTGTAAATTGTATGAAGATCTAAGTTATGACTTCCACAAGAATCTAGATAGTATCTTTGAGTTTGCAATGTGGAGTAGGCTAATGTAGACATTCGCTACTACCCTTAAGAGTTGGGTCGAAAGGGGATAGCCATAGATAATGAGAAATCTCCCATTGTAGTCTAGGTTTTCTTCAATCAAATATATGGGAACATAGAAGATTGGTGTTAACAAACTAATAAGGAAGATGTTAGATCACGTGAGTCATAGAGAACAACTATTATTCCAATAAGAATAAAAGTAATGTAAGATGCCTATAAAGTTAGAAGAAAGTTAAAAGTTGGTGTCTCAGAAGAAAGTTTTAGCAGTAGTTTCATATCATTGAGTAGTAAATAACAGAAGGACATAAATATTCTGCATATAGTGGTGCCCAAATTTTATGGAGGGTGGTACTTATAGCTTAGCAAAGAGAACCAGTTAAAAGACTTAGAGAGGTAACACTTGAGCTAAGGGGGAGATGCTTAGGAAATAAGTCAAAGTACATCTTGAGCTTTTGATAGTGTTAAGTTGATTAGGATGAGACATCAATGCTTCTCTATCTTATGTTCCTTATACATCATTGTGATAATACTTTATTCTTATCTTATGCAATGGCACCATGCCCATAATTCAGACCCATACACTTCATGTTTATCCATGCTCGTGCTCAGTTTTTAAAGTGAGAAGTGATAACTTCATTCGGTAATTCTGATATTACCTCATGAACTAATAGTTTCTAGCCTTATGTTACCCAATACCATAACTGAGTTTTACAATATACACAGTTCCATAGACTAGTGATAGGCCCTAAAACAATAGTGGCATCATATTGCATTACGTTCTCATATCAGATTTCCTGAATGAATCGTGCCTACAATATTATACTCTAAGCCCTTCTCACAATTCGTTCTTTTAGTATTGATAGTGATATTCATGGTAGTAAATGAGTTGTGATAGATGAAAGAGAATGGGTGTCACTTATGGTGATAGTTATAGTATGCCTATCCCGTTTAAGGTAACAGACAGAGAGAAAAAAAAGAGATGAGATTTTAAGGTTTATAACAAATAGGTAAGAGTAGATCAGTATGCCTCCTAATAAGAGTTAATAAAATTACGGGTGTAGAGGTGCTATTATAATTTTAAAGATTTCTACGTGATGTTGGTCTCCAAGAAGCTATAAAAAGATTAGAATGATAAGATTAAATGTGTGATCACCACGAAGTTAGGGATAGTTGTAGGCTATTGATGACTTTTACAGTGGATTCCAAGTAGATGTATAGGATATGTATTCTCTAAAGGAAAGTTTCTATAGAAGTGCAGAATAGTATCCTTATGGATTAGATTAATATAAGTATGATGATCTTACATATAGCACTTTGTGACTTTGAGTTAGGCTTGAAGATGGTATGAGTATGCAATAGACTTAGGTGACGATTGGAGTTACAAGCTTCAGTCGATGAAGGGTATAACTCAAAAAGAAAAACAAGTGCATAGTTAGGGAAAGTGGTTGCATTGAGGGTGGGATTTTTTAGTATATAATAGTGCTATCCTTATATTAGGCCAATACCCTTATTTTAGAGTTTTCAAGAACTTTGATGCAATTATTCGAGAAGGTATCCTTCTTCTCAATACGGATGTGATGTCAATTAGCTAGTTGAGTCCTTACATTAATTTGATGTTGATCCTTGAGTTGACTATTTTAGTATCTGAGTATTGGGGTTATTCTATTCTATCCATCCCTTTTTATGATGATCTTGAAGGTAAATTCTTCCCTCTATCCTTGAGGTTGATAATAGTTTCAGTTGAGAAATCCTGCTTGTCTAAATTCTTAATTAAAGTTCATACATTGAATTAAACCATAGCATTCTCATCATTCGTGGATGAATGATCCCAATGGGAGATATTGTAACACCACAGAAATTACCCAAAATACCACTAGAAGAGAGATGTGTGCATAACACATCCTCCCATGATTCGATGGCAAATCCAAGGTCAAATTTACAATCAGCACGAAATATTGAGTGGGAAATTAGCCTTGTTCGGTTTAAGAGCAACCGGATCAAAAAATAATTTTTCGATTTGAAAATCGAAAGAGTGTGAGTATGTGTCAGGGCTGCGACGTGCCCTGGTCATGAACCTAGACTTAATTTTTTTAATTTTTTTCGAGGGGGATTGAAAAATGTCTTTTTGAAATTTTTTGAAAGAAAAAGCACAGGTACACGACAGGTCCACAACGCGGACCTGTTCCCTCGACCTATTCAAAATTTTAAATCTTTTGAGGGGCATTCCAGACATTTCCCCACTACTTCAAAACATAATCCATGACCAATGTAAGTTGTTTATGGCCTAAAAAGAGTTTCAAAACCAATGCTTAAGTCCTACTATGCTAAAAACTAAGAGGAGACTTTGAGAGGAGGAGAGAAGAGAATCTAGGGTTTCCAAGTATTCGACTTTGGCTCGTTGAGTTGCATCTACTCTTCGATTTCTAGGTATGTAAGGCTACCTAAAATCTTATTTTCATTCCCAATCTCTACTTATTATCAAGAATTCTAGTCAAAAGACAATCCAATTTCATTCCTATGATCTTATGGAGAACCTTATTATGAAATTCTCACTATTCCATTAATATTATTCTAAGAACTTCATTGTTGATAGATTTCTTTAAATATTTGAAGTGTCACTACAGTTACAAGAACCTTTACTAGAATCGAGAATTATTTTTCATATTATGTTTTACTATTACCCTATTGTCAAGTAAAGTTTTGAATGATCAGACATTATGTTCATAAAATTATGAACTTATGAAATTCATGAAATTTATTCAGTTCAAAGTGTGAGGTGATTAAAGAAACATTTTAGCACGAGTTATACAGGTAGTCTATTTACTAAATTCTCTTTTGAGCATAGCATGTTAGTTTTAAAAGAACTGTTCAATTAGCTAAGATATTTTGCAATACTATTCATCATGCATAAGTTTCAGAATTTGAGAAAGCATTATTAGTTTTGAGAAAGGAAAACCAGTTTACAGAAAATATGCCAAGCCAAGGCTTCAAGTAACAGATTTCCAATTTTACCCTAGAGCGGGTCATTTTTTTTTACGGTTAATAAGCACAGTGCATGTTTTGGAAGTAGTATTGAGCACTGATGTGGCATGAGTTCAAATAACTCCAACCCCATAAATTATGTAGCCAACATAGGATAGAGTTGTACCAGATATACAACTCCTCATACGCCACTGAGATGACCCAGTTTTGGGATGGATCCAATCCCCTAGTTTTTGTTCCTTACCTCGGCAAACTATGGGACGACTCCGACAGTGGGGGAAAGAAGATGTATCATCACGAAGCTCACAATGGTGGTTGTCAATTAGAAAAACTGTCATGACCCAACCCAGGGACCGTGATTAGTGCCAATTGAGCACCCAGACAAATACTAAACTAGATTTTTGACTATAATAGCTAAGGAATCTAACAAAATTTCGGCAGAGTTTCCTTTGTTTTACTGACTAACCGAACCTGCATACAACAACCCAGTATGCAACAAACATCTATGCAAAGATATATAGATATATGCGGGCCGACAAGGTCACCACTGCAGTAGAAACGTCCAACAAAAGTACCATACATACGTAACCATATCACAGGTAATATCCCATACTCACATGTATCCATAGACCTCTAAACATATGAACCGAATCATAGGACGGGACAAGGCCCCGTCATACCCTCGAATATAAATAGATGCAAAATACCGAAAATGAGGGTACATGTATATACCAAAAGTCTGCACCTGAGGCGAGGGAGAACTTCGATGGTAGACGGAGATCCTAAGAAGATGGATCTCTAACCTGTACGTCGGTACCTGCAGGCATGAACGCAGCCCCCCCTCCGAAGGAAAGGGTTCAGTACCAAATACGTACCGAATATGTAAAGCGGAAAGTACAAAATATAAGTGAGAGTAATAATTCGAATAAAATATATGAGTCAAACCTGTATGCAATCATCAAAATAGTTCTTTATTTCAAATATCAAAATAATGCATATCGGACGGGAACGATAGCGACCTCCAAACTCGCGCCATACCACAGGATAACACCAGAAGTTTCAAATACCCGAAATCTCCAACACAAGTCCTAGCTGTAGTATAGGTGAGCCGAGGTAACGGTGCCATGCACTCATGTCATAGGATAGGTAAGCCGAGGCGAAGGGGCCAAGCACTCACGTATCATAATGTGTAAGGTCATCATGCCCGTTATATAAGTGAGCTGAGGCGAAGGGGCCAAGCACTCACGTGAGCCGGGGCAAAGGGGCCGAGCACCCACACATCATGATGCCAACATATCCCAAGCCCAGCTCCTTATTTCTCCAAACTAAGAAAAGCCGGCCCATGGGCAAACCGACTCGCCGTATCCAACCTACTTCAGAATATATATACATACATACATATAGTTATACATACGCTCGATAATAACTGGCCCGGGAACCGGTGGTCGAGACTAAAATGGCACGAATAGAGTCGTGAGAATCACATGCATAAAAACTAGCTCCAA
>JAABOM020000007.1:11357810-11532607 GCA_011800125.2 Solanum clarkiae
GAAAAGAGTATGTTACATAAATAATGAAATGCGTATGAGATGAAATAACTCGTGAACTTTATTTGGCAAAAAGAACCTATGTAACTTGGTATCCATGTATGTATGCAGATGTGAAGGTGACTATGTATGGGAGTATATGAATATGTGCAAGAGTGTAGACACAGTTAGTAGTTGTGTCGGAGTTGGCAAACGCCTTTATGCGCCAAGGAAGGATCTATGTTTCATGCCAAACAATACGAAATCAAGTAGCCTTATGTACCTCGCTGTACGACCTCGATATTACCTCGAGAAAACCTTCCCTTCCTCCACATATTTATCTACAACTTAGTAGGTGATAAAACTAGTATTAGTAGCCAATAGATACATCTTGGCAGCCCAATCTCATAAAATAAAACACGTGGGCAGCAAGCGGGTATTTATAAACCCGAGCATATTCTTTCAACCTTTTCGCCCCTAATCATATTTTCTAATAAACATTCTCATATACATGTCATATGCAGCCAGTTCTAGTGCCATAACAGTCTTACAACAACCCACAAAGCACAACACATATCAATTCTATACAACCTACAAATGGACAGCATAACGTTATGTCCCTTTACCCCATTTTGACATCGATAATTCCAAACCCGTTCCAACTTTAACCAAATTATTCTCAACATATCTATACATAAAACAGCCTTGAACCAGTCTCAGAACAGTAACAAATCAGTCGTTAAGGACGTGAGGCAATAGCCTTCATCCATCAGCCCATAAGTTCCAATCAACATTACTTAAGATAGCACAATAAAACTCGTTTGTCAAATGAAACCAAAATCAGGGCAACAACCTTAGGGTAATATCTATAACTCAAACCATATTAAGAACATCAACTTTGTTCGTAATAAATCCCACAAACCATCGAGAAGTCACTAAAACAAAAAGACAAGTGTGCAGCAACTTTCTGAGCACATGCTGTCCAAATTTTCAGCACAAGCATAACTAACATATACTTCTTGTCTTTCATGAAGAAACTATACTAAATACACAACTATGATTACTTACCTTTGGCTTCAAGATTCATCCTTCCTTCAATAACCCTAGAGGGTTGTATTAGTTGCTTTGTAAAGTAAAGTAAAGAGAAGAGAAGAGTTTTTTTTGGAAAGCTAAAAAATTGTTGCAAGTAAAATGACTTAAGGGGCTACTTTTGAGCCGTTTTTAAAGGCTCTTTTGGCTGACCTTGTCTTGCCATTTTGACCACATATTAGTAAACATTAAGAATCTTGTGATACAACAGATTGTCCCTCATAATTAGGCCTAAATAGGTCTCAAAGTTGATGAGCCTTGGCTGCCTATTTCCCAAATTCCTCTTAGTTAGTTTTGAGCCCAAATAGTCAAGTGGGTTGTGATGTACTTAGGACCTTTTAATATCCTTCTTGGGATGAAAATGTAGTCCATTTATGATGCTAAAATATGGGATAAAGTTACACCCTTAACACGTACTTTATTCATAATCGGACTTAGACAAATTCGACGTCGAGCCTCATCTCCATTTAGCTAGAAAATTTAAGCTAAGCAAGTAGATGACTCACCTACTAGCTTCCTAAGTCCAACAAGTACCTCAATTCTCTTACTTCATTTAAGGCCGTGATCTCCTCAATTCGACTTATAACTTATCTACACTCGACCCTCTTCAGTGTTAGACATGCATATCACCCTTTAATTGGAGATTCAAGCACTTTTAAAAATGGGGCTAATTTAACCAATCCATATCATGTTTCATTTACATAATACTAGTATTGTAAGATGTGGGGTGTTAAAAAAAGTATCCATAAACAACCCAAAACTTAAGCATCTCAAAATACATAGCAAGAAGAAAGAGGTGTAGCCCTCGAACCAAAGGGCTCATCAAGCTACTAATCTTGAACTTCGGAGGCTAGTCATGTGCTTTTGGAGGAGGAGGAGCACCAGTCCCTAATAGTGACTTCATGTAGGTAAAAACGTATTAGTACATTTGGATGAACTAAGTATGTAATGCCATCATACATGAAATTGTAATGTCATTATTCAAAATAGGCTTATTCATAGCCAAGGAATAAAGCTAATATGAAGTAAAGATTAATGCAACAAGTAGGACAAATTTATGGCAACCTAAACATTATATTCGTAACCTTAGGGGAGAAGACTGTAGTCAACATATAAGACAATATGAGCTACTACATGAAATCTAACATAATCCCTTACATTGACATGTGAACTCCATTTGTCGGGTAGAACTCCACAAGCTTATGCATGCATATCTTAGTTTAATTTTACTGTTATACTTCCACTAGCCTTAGTCTATAAGGGCTCCTATGGTAGTACATAGTTAGTGGGACAAGATGTTGCTTAAAAAGTTCTTTTACTAAACCCCACCTCAATTCCTCACTTAGTGCTAAGTCATTCATACAATCATAACTTAGAATCATAAATTGTAATATATAGGAGTAACTCATTAACTTGGAAACCACTCAAGTGAGAATTGACCGTTTGCATTGAGGATTCATCATAAACATCATTAAGGCTTTGAAACGTGCTTACATCTTTGACAACATTCATAACTTTTAAACTTACTTTTGTAGGTCCTTATCATCAACATCATGTAGTAATCATCTTAAACATATTGAACTTAGACAATGACTTCAAAATCATATGCTTTAAGAAAACAATGCAAGATCGTAATAAAATTCATCAAGTTAAAAGCATGATTAAATAACGCACATTAATATTGAAAAGCCTAGATAATGAAATCATATCATCCAACTTGATGTCCATAAGAACTCATAATACATCATCAGACTACATCATTAGAGCCAAAATACTTGAAAATATATTATTAAAATAGTATTTAAATCATGCTCATGAAACTCATACTTTTCAAAAACTTAAAGAAAAGATAAAAGGAATCATGGTGGGTATTTGTCAGTGAAAGGAACCCATAAATCAAGATCATATACCTAATGAGGACTTTACAGAAAGGCTTAAATAAGTTGAAGAAGAAAACCATTGGAACCTCTAGTCCTTGACTTTCTTGAGAGAGATTTTGTCTTAGAAAATTTTTGATAAATTTGGGGAAACTTTGGGAATGGAGTGATTCAAAGTGAATGAGAGGCACAGGGTATGATATGGGAGGAAACAAATTAAAAAAATGACGTAGTTTCAAACATAGGGCATGGGGAAAGGACAAAAATGTCCTTAACTAAAACTATCAGATTTCAAATATGATCCCGATTACAGGCCATAGAATGGTCTACGAACCATAGTATGGTGTTTCGTCCTGTTCATTTTGGATCTTCTGAAACTTGGTCTCTAAAGCTTAATCCACAAGACTGATCTACGATACGTAGATATTTATATGGATCGTAGACACCATCCATAAAATGCCCCAACACTTAGAAAATTTTTTAAACTCTAGACCCTATTTACAAGACCAAACTATGGCTCATAAAATAGGTCTACGAGTGATCATATTTGTTCATAGTACCAACTGCAGAAGTCTAGTTTTCCATCAATTCAAGGCATCAGATCATGAACCCTTTCTGCATCCCATAGTTCCATTTACAAACCATAAACACCCTTTATACAATGCTCTTACACTTAAATCAATTATTCTTCTAGGCTAACCACCTCTCTAAAATGGGAAGAGTAGGCAGCCGCTAGCAATATAGACCCAACTTATAAGAGCCGAGGTCAATTTCACATACATGGGTATGTTAGACTATAGCCTTGAACTAATTATTTAAACTAGTTAATTATAATTGCTTTAAGAAATAGTTTAGAACTACACTAAATTATCACTAGTTCTCAAATTTAATAGATTAAGATGTAATCAATGAATGATTACACTCATGGACCTTTAGTTGCCTAGAAATGTAGGCTATGACTTTGCCACTTTGTATCAAGACACACCCTAAATAGATTCTTGAAGCATCACAATAGACCATTAACCCTTCTAACCTTTCGATAAAGTCAAAATAGGAGTGGATGTAAGCTTGTCATTCAATGTTAGGAAACTCTTTTCATAACCATCGGTCCAAACAAATTTGGCCTTCTTTTGTGTTAATTTTACCAATGGGGAAGAAATAGAAGAAAAGCCCTCAACAAATCTCTATTATTACCTTGCTAAGCCTAAGAAACTCTAATACTAGTTAGAGTCAAGGGCCTAGGCCAATTTCTCAGCACCTCCATCATTTTAGGATCCACTTTAATCCCTTCACCGACACATGCCCTAAAAAGGCAACCTCTTTAAACCAGAACTCATATTTATTAAATTTAGCAAACAACCTCTCATCCCTTAAGGTTTGTAATACTATCCTCAAATGTTTCACATGCTCTTCCTCACTCAGAGCGAAAATCAAAATATCATCTATGAACATCACAACAAACATGTCAAGTTAGGGTTAAAAGACCCTACTCTTACGATCTAGAAATATCATTGGTGTATTAGTTAGGCCAAAGGACATCACTTCAAATTCGAAATGCCTATATATAGTCTGAAATGCCATCTTAGGAATATCACACTCTCTTACTTTCATTTGATTATACCCGAACTGGAGGTCAATCATAAAGAAGTGACTAGCCCCTTGTAGTTGATAAAATAGGTCATCTATCTTTGACAAAGGATATTTGTTATTTATGGCAACCTTATTGAGTTGGCAGTGGTCGATGCACATTCTAAGTGAGCCATCCTTCTTCCTACAAACAACACTGATGCACCCAAGCTGACTTGCTAGGCCGTAGAAAACCCTTCTCCAATAAATCTTTCAATTAGTCTTTTAAGTCCTTTAACTTTTCCGGGGCCATATGGTAGGGAGGGATAGAAATGGGTTGTGTATCGACAAGTAGGACTACACCAAATCTATTTACCTTTCAGGAGGAATACTGGGCGGTAAAGACATCAAGAAACTCATTAACCACCAGAACCGACTCAATAGGAGGGGCTTTAGACTTAACATCCCTAATCCTTACAAGATAGTAAATGCAACCCTTAGAAATAAACTTTCAAGACTTAAGACAAGAGATGATCCTACCCTTAACCACTGAATCATGACCTACCCACTCAAAAATGGGTTTATTTGGAAATTGGAACTTAACTTTATGGGTTCTATAATCAATAAAAGCATGGTATGCATGTAACCAATCCATCCCAAGAATATCTTCAAATTCTTTCATGTCATGATCAACAAAATCACAAGGCAAGACTTAATGTAGTATAGACATGGGACAACTCCTATAGACTCTATTAGCAACAATAGACTCACCAATGGGGTTAGAGACCACAAATGGTTCACTTAAAAATTTAGGACGCACATGAAGTCTATTAGTAGCAAATAGAGAAATAAAAGAGAGAGTTACACTCGGATCCAATAAAGCATACACATTATAATCATAAACCTTCAACATACAACTAAAAACAACAGGAGCCTCACCCACTTCATACCTCTCTTGAAGAGCATAAAAATTGATTGTGAGATGGAGCGTTTCCTTGTTGACTACCTTGGGCCCTTTGATCACCATGGGTACCTGATATGCAGTCAAAATACAACACTTTTTATTCTTAAGCCTTAAAATTTTGTGTGTTCCCAATGCGATATTAGTGGGTTGTATGTGTTTTGTTGTTTTATTTGCAGGGTTCCAGGGTTGGCGTTGATTTTGGAAAGATTATGCAGAAGTTGCTATTTTTGATGATATACGAGGACCTTTACGAGCGGTAATGCTTTCTACGGGCCGTGAAGGAGGTTTTATGGACAACTCCAGTTAAGGGTTGATTTCTGAAGTTTATTCTACGAATATGTAGATGGGTCATGATATAATTTATGAGTCATAGATCATATCTAGTTTCTTGAGGATCAAAGAAGGTTGACTTTCTGAAGATTCATCAGACGAAACTCCCTATGGGCCCTAGAACACTTTATGGGAACACAAGTCCAAATTTGCAGCAACAATGTATGAAAGCCCAATATGGGCTATGGAACACAAAGCGGGTCGTAAATCAGTTCGTAAATCATGCCGACCCAGTTATTCTATTTTGTTTCATATTTTAAACATTATAAATAAGATTTTAGGTTTTCTATAGGGAGTTTGACCTGTTGATTGAAAAATAATAAGATTGAGTAGAGAAAATATAGGAGAGTTTTGAGAAACACTCGTACTTTTATTTGATTTTATAATCTTGTGATTCTCATTGAAGCTTGGATTTGTTTATGCTTAATTCAATTGTGTAAGTGCTATATTATGTTATTCAAATTCATAAGTCTTGCATCTACACAAATCATGAGTAGCTAAATCCACAACTAGAGTTGTGGGAACAATGAAGAACTAATAGGGTAAAACCACATAAATCATAATTCTTTGGAAGTGTGCATACATATATTAATTAACTCTCTTCGTTTTGCATGTTTTCTGATGCTGGCCAATATTACAACCCGCCTAGTGTTACTAACTGGACCAATGTAGTATGAAAAGGAAAAGAGATTAATTACAGGATTTGATTGATGTGTTCTCGTTTAATCAACTGAACGGGGCCAAGGGGAGGTTGTACTGGGACTAATAGGTGAGGGTTAGTAATGTTACTCTACGGAGATGGGCCAAGTCATGTAGTGAAATTCTCCTTTCACCTGGACCAAAGAGTTTGATGAACTTAACTTATCGTCCTGCATGCTACACACTAGGAAAGAATTAGGTTATCTGATGATACCAAGTTAGGGAAACATAGGGAACACAATACAGTAGTTTCTCTCTATATTGGTTAAACTCTTGTATCAGTTAGGTTTACTTTTTTACTTGTTACTACAAAATCTCCCTTTTGGGGAGATAAGTTGGTTAACCACTCAAACAATATTAATTAAATTCTCCTAAGTCTATAGTATTCCCTTGGGTTCAACCCTAACTTTGGTTAAGTTCTATTTCTTGACAACGATCGCTTCATCATAAAAAAAGAGGTGTAACTTGGGCGATATTAAGATTTTGGAGCAATTGCTGGGGAATACGACTAGACTTGGTTAATACAGAGTGATTTGGATATTGACCCTTATTTCCCTCATTTTACCATTTTTAATTGTTTTTGTTTCTTTTCAGGGTATAAGTGTAGTGTATGCCAACATGCAAATTCGAGGCAGACCCTTCACTATGTTTAACCCAGAGATCCAGAAAATATTGAGAAGAATGGCCCAAGATAATGCCAAAAATGTAGCAAATGCAACTCTGAACAGGAATGAGAATGAAAATGCGGACAATGAAAACCCACCTCCTCTCGAAGATATTGCTCCACAACCATAGGATTTTAATGCCAACACTTATTAGTGGAATCAATACAGGTTGAATCCGGTGGCTATGGAGGTGACTGGAGCTATTGTGTTACCATCTCTACTGACTGGCACAAAGTTCGTGGTTTCAAGTGGGTAACTTCAGATGCTGTAAAAGTATGGGCTATTTGAGGGCCTACCATCGGAGGATTCTCATAGGCATCTACATAATGTTGCATTCATCTGCAAAAGTATGATGGGAATACAAAATCTGTCTATGGATGCTGCGGGACTGCACGTATTCCCATTATCTCTTGCAGACAATGTAGTACTATGGCTATCTGAGCTCTCGTAGAGTTCGATCACCAGTTGGGCTGAATTGTAGAAGACCTTTTTGGATAGGTATTTTGTCGAGATCGAAGAAGCTCAAGTTAAAAGATTAGATCAACAACTTTGGGCAACTTCCTGGTGACATGATCAGTACTACATAAGAGTAGTTTACTAAGTGATTGAGAAGTGTCCCAGACTGCAAGATTGCTGATAATGCCATGGTCGAGATCTTCTTCTATTCCCTTGATTAAAATAGTCAAGCTTGTGCTGATACCATTATGGGGGGCACATTCTTGGATCAAACATTTGCAAGGATTGTTGGAAGAATGGAGAGAGTGGACAAGATCGATCAGGCATAGGGGTAAAGAGATAGAGCATCTACCAAAACTTCGTGCGCTGTTTGTGTTGATTCAGAGCAAGTGAAGATAAATAAAGCGGTTATGCAAAAGCTTGCCTAAATCCATATAGGCATGGAGGTGAAGACGAAGCAGAACTAGGAACGAGTCAACGAAGTGGTTCATCAACCTCTGCGCGCACCCATGTTTGATGAGCCCTACTATAAGAGGACATTTGTTTCATTTCTGATCAGACGGGGGTTTTCCAAACTAATGCCCAAGGGTCCAGTCAAGACTATTGGTTCCAAGGTCAAGAAAACAAAGGTCAGAACTTCAGTCAAGATGGAGCTTTCGTAGAAAATCGCGGAGGATACTATGGCAAGAATTGGGGCCAAGACAGAGATGCCAATTGGGGTCGCAAAGACGGTTATAGAAATGGTACCTATGTGCCACTGCATAACCTTAACACAGGTGCGAGTAGCTCAAGAGTTGAGGAGATGTTCGATCTTCTGTTGAAGAAAGCTGAGACATAGGATGAGACTCTGAGGGGGATGGAATTATGAGATCTTCAGTATTAATCAGAAAATTGAGTCTCATTCTATTCCCATCAAACAACTTAAGAAACAATTCGATCAAGTGTCAACTCTTGATGTCGTCCAAATTAGACCTCCTTTTTAGAGGATAAAGCGGTCACTATCAAGAAATAGAACCTAACAAAGTTTAGGGTCAAATGCACCAGGAATACGTAGAATCAAGAGAATTCAATAATTGTAATTCGAACGGTTAACCAACTTACTTCCCCGAAAGGGGATTTTGTAATAATCAATGAAAAATATACCTAAACTAACTAACACAAGAGAGAAGTCAATATGGAGAGAAACTAGAGTATTGTGTTCCCTATGATTCCCCTACTCAGTATCACTGGATAACCTAAGTTGTTTCTAGTGTATAACATACACTAGAAATTATGTTCACAAATCCCTTTGGTCAAAGGTGAGAGGTGAATTTCACTATGTGTCTTGGCCCATCTCCATAGTGTGCATTACTAATCCTTACCTACTAGTCCCAGTACAACCTTCCCTTGGCCCAGTTTGGTTGATTAGATGAGAACACATTAATCGAATCCTGTTAGTTATCTCTTTTCCTATGAATTACTATCTTGATCTAGTCAGTAACACTAGGCGGATTCTAATGTTGGCCATTACTAGAAAACATGAAAAACAAAGAGAGTTAATTATACATGCATATACACCTACCAAGAATTATGAGTTATCCGGTTTTACTTTGTTAGTTCTTCATAGTTCCCATAACCCTAATTGTGGATTTAGCTACTTATTCTTTGTTTAAATGCAAGAATTATGGATTGAGAAAACATAACTGAACACTTACACAATAGAATTAACAACAAGCAAATCCAAATTCTATAAGAATCACAAGCATAAAGATGAAATTCAAACACAAGTGCTCTCAAAGACTCTCCAATATGATCTCAGAATTTTCTCTCTCTAATTGTGGAGTTCTCTGAGTATTAGGCGAATTTTTTTGAAAAATAACCAAAAAAACTTATTTACAATAAGTAAAATACAAGTCCTAAATAAAATAGGAGAACTGATTGGCACACCATTCGGAAGGGGTATAGAGCAGTATAGCATTCAATGACCCATAATCGAGGTCTCGTACTGAACTACTAGAAATTTGGACTTAACCTCTACGACACCCCTCTGGACTTGTAAAGTGGTTTACGACCCATAATGGGGGTTTCATCTAATGAACTTCAGAATGTCCCAAGATCTGATCCTCAAGGAACGAACCATCTTCTATGGCTCGTAAAATCTTCTATGACTTGTCTGCATGTTTGTAGCATAGACTTAAGAAAATAACCTCTCACTGGAATTGTTCACGAAACCACCCTATGACCCATAAAGAGCCTCTTATAACAGGAAAAATTAGCAACTTCTACAATTTTTCCCAAAATCAAGGCCAACCTGTAATCCTGCCAATATAAACATAAAAGCACACAAAATCAACTAACATCGCTTTGAGAACACACAAATTTCAAAGATTTAGGCATTAAAAGTGTTGTATTTTGACAGCACATTATCACGCTCAACTTAAAACTGTTGCTTGTCCTCAAGTGATAGACACAATCTACATAGATAATGCAGTAATACACAGACGTCAACCCAATGACATAAATCATAGAAATCTCAAACTAAGACACCCACACCAACTTTTCAAAATAGGATCAGATAGCTATCTAGCAGACTAATACAAACTAGTGCATGTGACAAAACAGAACAATGACAAGCAAGACATTATCAACAATCCACAATCGCTGAATAAGTCTAATTCTATCAATGAAATGCAAGTGCCTTCAGAAAAAAAGTCCCATATCTGACACTCAATGATGTTTTTATGTATAGCCTTGGGACTAAGAAAGATTACTCACTCTTACAAAAGATATTCATGCATCATGTTTAATACCATAGGCTTGCCCCTTATACTCATGAGTAGGACCTTCAACTAACTGGACTAGGATCATTTAGGACTTTCTAGGCTTGTATCGTAGGCTTAGGGGACTTGGGTATGATATTATGGTAACATAGTGACTAAAGGCCCTCCTTGACACTACATTTTCCTACGCTTTTGCCCTGCCAACTTTGTTATTTTCACCTTATTCTCCGTTTTTCCTACTTCAAGCTTTTCTGGGTGCTTTCTTTTTATTTTTCAGCCTTTTGCCTTGTTCTTACTCTTCATTTTCATTTTTAGCTCACAACTAAGGCATCAGTCATTTTTTGTTGCACCGAGTACATGATTCCCCCCTCCCCCGCCCATTTTTTTTATCAATGATTCCCCCCTTATTTTTGTGTTTCACCCTTACACCAGCCACCCTCAACTTAGACTTTTGGCCTGTGTTGAGGTGCACAATATCCGACCGCAGAACCAGTGCCACTTTTGGTAGCCACCCTCAACTTAGGCTTTTTGCCTAAGTCATGGTGCATAATATTCAAGGAAGGACCAGGGCCGATTTCAGGATTGTACAACTAGCAAGGCTAGGTTAATCAGGTGTTATCAAATAATAGGTACATGTTAGGCTCAAACATTAAGAATAAAGGATTCTATCATAGTTTTTTAGGTCATTTTAGGCTACGTTGACTAGTAAGGACAATGGCCTAAGATCCTCTCCTAATCTAATTAATCTACAATCTAACTTATAGTAATAAGGCATGTTCTAAATTAAAGCAAAACACATGAATCTAGCAAATTAAGCTCACACTCACATGAAACTACATACATTATCAACAAAAGACTCTTCAATCATACTTTTTATCTCAATTTGTCCTCACTTGTTAGAAAAAACATTGTCACATACCTAAAGATGCATAGTTGCTATCTAACAACTAATCTAAATATTTTTGCGGGTATCATTTTTCAAACAAAACGCAAAACACTGCTAAATGCCATAAGTGTTGATACAATATGCTATAAATATAGTCTAAACATCCTAAACATATTGGTTCAACCAAAATCAAATATCCAAGAGGAAAAAGAACATAGGTAAGAAAACCCCAGGATCAAAAATTGGGGTAGTTATGGAGCTAAGCTACTCAGACTTCACTGAGGCCCACAACTACCCACACCCCATCAAAAAAGATGTGAATTGTCCCCAATGCATAAAATCAAAGCAAAATAAAACATATAGGGTGAAAAAACATACCTACGCACCTAAAGCCAGTATGCGGCGGAGTCTGGACACCCAACTCCTGCGGGGTAGTCTCCTCAATGATAGTGCTCTATTTGGAAGGGCCAACACACTTCACTGCCGTACCTCTTGAGCTTGCTGTATCTCTAACTCTCGTCTAGATATCCTGAAGGCAAGCTCAAGCTTCTCTTACTCAGTTATTCCTGCCTGAAATTATGCAACATCGGGATCATCATCCTGAACAGGCTCCTCAGGAGCAAAAAGATCTACCACAAGCACCATAGGCATAGTCTCTAGTAGTGCAATCAGTGCTGCCAATGCGACTGTTATGTCGGTCCGGAGTTGCTGGATCTCCGTCTATAGGGCTGTCAAGTCTGATGGTCAGACCGTGTGCGAGTTACTATACCCTCTCCTCGAAAGCATCAATGTAGGCATCCACGATAGAGCTATGGTCCTGAATAGTAGTGATCACAAATGCCTGTATTTGACCCTTCGAGTCTAATATGCCATGGCGGGCCCATGGCCTGATCTAATGAACAAACAGAGTTACGTATGACTCAGCATATGATAACCCCTCTGCCAGGGCCTCTGTAGATACAGCGGACATGTATACCATGCCCACCGAAGTAGCCTATGGTGTTGTCGCCCGTGGTGAAGGGACAGAAGTAGTGTTCCCTCTCTCCTCTCTGCCTCGGGCTATGGGGGCCTCTCCTTAGTAGCAGAAGCAATAGTGGTGGCAGTATGTTAACCCTCAGGCACTAGCTCTAAGGTGAACATCTTAGGCATAGGTGCCACCGGGTTATCTTTTAGCCTTGATCAGGCTAGGATCCAATGTGTATTGGGCCTCAATCAACTGGACCAACTGACGTAAAATCGCCACCCTCGACTCTAGACAGAGCCCGTATATCATGTATGGGAAGGGGATGGAGGTGGCCTTTTTTAGTACAGCCTCATGAATCTCCTCAGCGATCAGGTAGGCCCAATCAATACCATAGCCAGCTAAGATGCTATCGACCAAAACTACACACTTCGACGTCAGTGTATTATTAGTAAGTGTAGGCTAGATGCGTGAATGAACAATCACCCACCAAAACTTAGCGGGAAAACTATGTGAAGCCTTGACAATAAGCTCTGAGGGAGTGGTGACCCATGTAGGTTCCGAACCTTGCTCAACATTAAAACCTGTCATATAACTCATTAAAGCGGCTCATCGCTCTGGATATTTCATCACAAGTGGGTCCCTTGTCTACCCCACCCTATATTCAAACTCTGCGGTGGATTTGGGGCAGGGAAATCTGGTCCAAATAGCATCTGGTGGATGGTAGCCTCGAATATATCGACTTATCAACCCCTCACTCGTGTCTCAATCAGTCTGGGCTGAGCGAGGGGCTTCCCCTCCTTAGGAAGAGTTCTATGAATAGTGGCTGCATATGAGGCATAAAACTCCCTCACTATGATTGGGGGTACCGTCCAAGTGAATGTGTGAGACACTAAAGCCCATTCTGAGTCATCGTGTCCTTGAGGCGAGGGAAACTATCGATTCTGATTAAGATGACTCGAGGATCCGCATATAGGGAATGAGATGGATTGCCCCGCTCTATTGGATATACACCCTCTATGTAGATGTCATGCAAACCCTCGACATACTATCGTCTAGTAAGGGCGTCAAGTGGAGATGGTGATGATTAGGGTGCGGTGGAGGACTCCATCTCTGATCCATCCTTAGAGCCTCCCTCAGAGCTAGACTCCTCTCTAGATGTAGTCATCTGTGGTAGACTACTATCATCACTGCCTCCCTCCTCAGACTGAGAAGTCCGAACCATGAGAGACTGAGTCTTCCCAGCACTGGTCTATGGTCGAATCACATTTGGGTCTGGGCTGATGTCCAACACTTCTAGTGAGCCACTCAGTATAGTGACCTGCTCATCATCTGAAGGCTCATCTTTGAGCCTCCTTTGAAGTTCCCTAATCTCACCATGTTTGGCTTTTGGGGCCATAGTACCTGAAACAGGAACATATACATACAATGGTTAGCCCCATAAATCAAATATTAGAATGCAAAAAGCATCTGAATTAAGTTGCAGAAGGGTTCTATGAATGTATATTTACGGGCCGTAGTAGGTACTAGGAGCCGTAAAAGCTTTTATAAAGCAGTGGTTCAAATAATTTTTGTTATTGAAAAAGTCTATGAGACCAGGTATGACTTGTAAAAGGGCTTATGAGTCATAGACTGGGTCATAGAAAATTCTAGCATGTGAATCTATTTCAAGCAGGGATCTATGAGAACTATCTATGAGCCATAAAGTGATCTATGACTCATAGATTGTCTCATCTGATAGGAACGTAGAAACTTTATGTTTTTGGAATTTTGCATGAGGGGAAGTCACGACTCGGGGAATTATCCACGGGCTGTAAAAGCCACTCGTAAGCAAGAAAAACTTAGTCACCTGAGTTTCTAATCCCATTATAATGGATCCCATTCGACTTTTTCAAAAAGTATTCTACCAGTATCGAAGCAAGAATACACACAACTGCATGATTCCCATATCAGAATCGTTTTCATAACATTCTAGATAACACATATACCCCATCAAAAGTAATTACATATATTTACCCTACAATCCAACCATTTAAGATCAATTTCAACAAGATTATGTACCTATGCCCCCACCCAGTGATTCACAAACAAAATTTTGTAATTACACATAGTGGATGACTAAATAGGCATAAATAGCTATTCAAAACATGTAAGCAGGACAACAATACCCAATTCTAGATTTACGTAATAATTTATACATGGGCAACCTAATTTTGATTAACACGTATTAATATCAATCATAGAGTTCCTATCTAAGCATATTTCCTAACACAATTTCAAATTCAATCATGCACAACAAGGCAAATTAAAGGTTTCGACTTAACCAAAAACTTGACAAGATGTTTGATTAAGTCGAAGAAGATGAAGGAGCTGGCTAGGCATGAAACCCTAGGTTGCCTGAAAGGTCACTGAAAAATGGGATCTTGTTGCCGTTGGTGGTCGGATTCACAAGGGGGAGGGGTTGGCCGAGTCAATTTCATAAATTAGCTTAAGAATAGGGTCAAAATAATTTGACCCCATTATTTATACCTTGACTGGGTCAACTAAAAGTTGATGGCCTTGACTCTACAAAACCTTGATTATAGACCGTAGAGTGTTTTGCAGTCTATAGATCATTGTTTTGTAGAACGTCCAAACCCTAAATCTCAGGGTTAGATTTCATGGACCATTATATCAGTCGTAAAGTAGTTTATGGCTCATAGAGTTGGTTGTAGAGACCTCAACACTTAGCAAACTTTTTAGGAGACTTACCTATGGTCCACGAGCCCCATTCACGACCCGTAGTTTGATTTATGGATCATAAAGTTTGCTCTTAGACTGGAGTGCATAATATTTCAGCTCACTTGAAATCTCTACCAGATGGGGTATGGGTCATAAAATGTTTTGTAGCCTGTAAATCCAGTTGTAGAGGCACTTCCGAATGCTCTACTCAGCCAAAATGGTTAATTTAGTCCTGCACCTGCATATTCTTCATAGAACATAGTTACCCTATATGCAACTAGCCCAATGTCCAAAATTACAACAAAAATACAAGAAAACAACCCACCTATGAATCTAAAAACTATAATCTAAAAACTGTAAATAAACCTATAACTATACTATTACATCAAAAACCTTGGGTTGTCACCTAAGTAGCGCCTAATTTATTGTCGCAGGACGACTAGGAAAAATTGGTTACTCAGACTTCACTCTTCAAATCATTTGGACGCTTCATGGAATGATAGATATTGAAGACAACTTCTTTGCCATTAAATCTAAGCATGCGTTGGCCGACTTCCATATCCACTAGTGCTCGTCTAGTGGCTAGGAATGGTCTTCCCTAGATGCTTGGGACATCGAAGTCAATTTCAAAATCTAGGATCACAAAGTCTGTAGGGAATATTAACTTTTCAACTTTTACTAGCACATCGTAGAATATCCCCACAGGCTTCTTCACTAAGCGATCCACTATCAACAACCACATGCTAGTTAGTGTAGGGGCTCCCAATCGAAGCTTCTTATAGATTGCAAGGGGCATCAGATTATGCCCAAGGAGGAGAATCGACTTGGGCACCGATTCCTACATGGTGATATTATGTAGGCAAAATTATGCATTAGTGCATTTGAATGTACTAAGTATGTGGGATGCAATGCAACAAGAGATAAACTTCATGATCGACATGCATAATAATAGACAATAGGCATAATATAGTAAGATGACATGTATGATCAATGCATAAGTAAAATAGGTTTAAGTAATCCATGCTCATATAGAATATCATATATGTAGAAGAGACCAAGCTGGTATAAACCCGTTGGGGTTAGTGATGCTGCCGCCCTATCACCTAGGTGGATGAGTATGAACTCCCATCTTGGTTGATCAGTATAAACCCCCATCTCAGTTAGTAATGATGCCGCCTCATCACCATGTGAGAAGTACGAACCCTTCCTTCGGTTACCTAGGCTCTTGTCCCCCTGGATCAGGCATGGTCTAATGCAACACTTTATATAGAGTTCATCATATACATAAGTTCATTTCATCATCATATAGTCAATTATATCATATATATATATATATATATATATATATATATATATATAAGCTCTATTCATCACTATAACATCATTCATATCATATCTTATGCTTTGGGCCTTCATTTCCTCAAGAAACCATAACTGAACATTTTATCAAACACCTTGGGGGTGTGTAATGGGGGTAATTGCATGAAGTCATGCTAGAAAATCTGTTATAATACCATCAATCAACACCTTGTAACACCCCCAAGACATTCGCATTAAAATCCCACATCAAATCCAATATTAGATCCAAGATTTAGAGCTTAAAACATGCTAAAATAACCATACTTTCATAAACTAAAATCACTATGCAGTAAATTTCTCAATATACAAGACCCACATGTAAAGTCAACTTCAAAATCATCCATTATTAAGTAAAAAATGGTTTACGCACCATGGGTGGAGGGACCCAAAGGTTCAACACCACATCTTAGCTTTAGAGAAGTTCTTGGTGAAGGTTGACAATAGAGACTTGAAGCTTGAAGAGACTCCTTAAATCTAGATGAGGGTTTTGGGTCTTGAATTTGGGAGTGAAAATATGGCTAAGTGTTTTGGGGAGTATTGGAAAATGTATAGATAAAAACACGTTTGGGAAACTTGGGCTCAACACTTAGAATGTTTTGGGCCGCACAAGAAAAATTGTCAGGCAAAAAACACATCTCCGCATCGTGGAGAGGATGCGGAGAGGGATTTGTACTAAAGCATGCCCAAGGCGCATCGCGGAAGCATTACAAACAGCTCACTGGAAATCTTCCCTTAAAAATTTATAATTGTTATTCTTTCACTCTTAAATTGAGGTTAGATCCTTTTTCACCTAATTTTTACCTCCTGATCACAAATATGAAGTCAAAATTTCGAAATAACAAATGAATTTTTAGATATATAGAAATTAATATTTTGGGCATTTCGAGGCACGTTTTTGGGCACTTTTTTCTTCCCCTTGGGAATATTCATCCCCAAATGTAAAAGAGACGTACATGACAAGAGTGATCATGAAAAAATTAGCACCAACAACAATGCAAAATAATATGTAAAATACTATTTTGAAATCCTCAACATAAGTGAAAGATCATCATAAGTTCACCAACTTAAATATGAATGCATATGACTGACATAGGGGCTGAAATGTAGAACTTAAAACAACATATGAGACCTAGGATTAGTACCTTATCCTTGAGTGGAGTGGAAAATATAAGGATACTGTTGTTGCATGTCCGCTTCGACCTCCTAAGTAACACTTTCGACTTTTTGGTTCCTCCAAAGGATCTTAACGGATGCCACTTCTTTGTTCCTCAATCTCTTTACTTGCCTATCCAAGATCTGAACCGGGATCTTCTCATAAGTTAAGTTATCCTCCACGTCACCTACAACATCAAGAGGTATAATGGCATTAGGGTCACCAATGCATTTTCTCAATATAGAGACATGGAACACCGGATGGACCAAATCCATTTCACTAAGCAACTTCAACTCATAAGCTACCTAGCCAACCCTCTTAATCACCTCATAAGGACCAACATAATTTGGACTTAACTTCGCTTTTTTACCAAAACAGACTATACCTTTCATTGGAGAAACCTTCAAATAGACCCAATCATCCACTTGGAATTCTAGGTCTCTTCTTCTCACATCAGCATAGGATTTTTGATGACTTTGGGCTATCCTCAATCTTTCCCTAATCATCATAACCTTCTCAACAGCTTCCACAACCAGATCTAGCCCTAATAAATCCACCTCTCTAACCTCAAACCAACCCATCAGTGATCTACAATGTCTCCTATAAAGAGCGTCAAATGGAGCCATACCGATGCTAGAGTGATAGCTTTTGTTGTAGGCAAACTCAATCAATGAAAGATGGTCCTCCCAACTACCTTTAAGCTCCAATACAGAAGCCCTAAGCATATCCTCAAGTGTTTGAATTGTACTTTTCGCTTGGCCATCTGTTTCAGAGTGGAAGGCCGTATTAAGGTTAACTTTGGTACCGAGACCCCTTTGAAAAGATCTCCAAAAGTGTGAAGAAATTATGCACCCCAATTCGATATGATGGACAAAAGAATCCAATGTAACATTACTAACTCATGGATGTAAAACCTTGCATACTTTTCAGCCCTATATGTGGTCTTGACTGGTAGAAAGTGAGTCGATTTTTTCATCCTATCAACCACCACCCATATGGAATCAAAACCTTTCCTAGTCTTGGGAAACCCAACCACAAAATCTATGATAATTACCTCCCACTTCCAAGTGGGAATCTCTATTTCTTGGGTTAGGCCACCTGGCCTTTGATGTTTGAGTTTGACTTGTTGGAAACTATGGCAACCGAAAAGGAATTTGGTGATATCGCTCTTCAATCTTGCCCACCAATACACATCCCTCAAGTCTCTATACATTTTGGTGGAACCGGGGTGGATAGAATAAGAGGAATTATAGGCTTCATCAAGAATTTTCTCCCTCAAACCATCAACATATGGCACACACAACCTACATTGGTATCTAAGGGCTCCATCTCCCCCTTGTTAGAAAACCTCTATTTTGTCCTCTTTCACCAAGGACTTCAACTCAAGCAATGAGGAGTCTAGATATTATTTTTCTATCACCTCATCAACCAGAGAAGATTTAGAACCATCAACCACAACAACACCATTACCCACATCTTCCAACCTCACCCCTAATGTATCTAACCTATGCACCTCCCTAGCCATCTCCCTTTCACCACCATCTACATGAGCTAGGCTATCCATGGACACCCCACTCAAAGCATCCACCACAACATTTTCCTTACCCAGATGTTAATGCATACTCATGTCATAGTCTTTAAGGAGTTCTAGCAACCTTTTTTTTACTCAAGTCAAGATCTTTTTGAGTGAAAACATATTGAAGGATCTTATGATCGGTGATGACATCAACATGCACTCTATACAAATAATGACGCCAAATCTTTAATGCAAACACCACGCAACAAATTCAAAATCATGGCTAGGGTAGTTCTTTTCATGCACCTTCAGTTGTCTAGAAGCATAGGCTATAACCTTACCATTTTGCATTATCACACAACCCAACCAACTCTAGATGCATCACAATATACCACAAAACTCTCAAGCCCATCCAGTAGTGACAATATAGGAGCAGACACAAGTCTATCTTTCAATGTCTGGAAACTTTTCTCACATTCATCGGTCCACACAAACTTCACCTTCTTTTGAGTCAATTTTGTTATAGGAGAAGCAATGGAGGAAACCCCATTTACAAACCTTCTATAGTAACTCGTAAGGCCAAAGAAATGCCTAATGTACGATGGGGTCAATGGTCTAGGCCAATTCCTAATCACATTGGTTTTCTTAGGATCCACTTTTATACAATCCCCCGACACCACGTGACCCAACAATGCAACCTTCTTCAACCAAAATTCACACTTGTCATATTTAGCATACAACCTCTCCTCCCTCAATCTTTACAACATCACCCTCAAATGGCCCATATGGTCTTCCCTACTATGTGAATTGATCAAAATATCATCAATGAAAATCATAACAAAGGAATTAATGTAGGGGTTGAAGACCCTATTTCGTAGGTCCATGAAGATGGGTGGTGCATTAGTCAATCCAAAGGACATCACTACAATTTCATAGTTCCCATGTCTAGTCTAGAAGGTCGTCTTAGGAATATAACAATCCTTTACTCTCAGTTGATGGTACATAGACCGAAGATCAATCTGAGAGAAAAATGCTAGCCCCTTGCAATTGGTCAAACAAGTCATCAATTCTTGGAAGTGGATATCGATTCTTTCTTGTAACCCTGTTGAGTTGCCGGTACTGAATGCACATTCTAAGTGGCCCATCTTTCTTCTTTACAAATAACATTAGTGCACCTTAATTAATCTTTCAATTTCTAACCTTTCAATTTCTCCTTTAACTCCGTCAATTCCGCCGGGGCCATACAGTAAGGGGGAATAGAGATAGGTTATGTGTCGGAAAGGAGATCTATACCACAATATATCTCCCTTTCGGGAGGGACAACGTAAAGGTCATTTGGAAAGACATCAAGAAACTCATTTACAACTAGGACCAAATCAATGGAAGGGACTTTGGACTCCATATCTTTGATCCTCACAAGATGATACAAACACCCCTTGGAAATCAGCCTATGGGCTTTAAAGCATAAGATGAACCTACCCCTTACTACCACATCAGGACTTTCCCATTCAACAACGGGTTCATTTGGGAATTTAAACTTGATCCTACAGATTCTACAATCACTAGAAGCATAGTAGGCATGCAACCAATCCATTCCAAGAATAACATCAAAATCAACCATATCTAATTCACCAAGATCACAAAGTAAGATTTTATACAAGATGCAAACCAGACAATTTTATACACCCTCTAGCAATAATAGATGCACCAATAAGAGTAGACACTTCATATGACTCATGCAACAACTCCGACTCAACATGGAACTTCTTAGTAACAAAAGGGGTAACAAAGAAAAGGGTGGCACCTAGATCAATCAAAGCTATTACATCAAGATCAAAGATTTTCAACATACTGATAACAATATCAGGGACCTCACCAACCCCTTGCCTCCCATGTAGAGCGTAAAATCGGTTGTGCCTTGGGGCTCAATCTTAAGGACCACCTCTACCCAATGGGACCGCATTTACACCCCGAACCTTGCCACAGTTTCTTGGAGAATCTACTTTCTTGTGACCAAACTCCCTAGAACCATAGCATGCACTAATACCCTTTAAGATAGGCCATTATGACTCTTCCCACATCTAGGACATACATCAATAGGAGCCGCCCTAATATTACCTTGAGATCTAGGGAAGTCATCGTCAAACTCCCTATTTGTAGCATGAGGAGGCATTTGGCCTTGTGGAAGTCTAACACCCTCGTGGAACTTGTCCTCAAAATGGGCCCTCTTGGTCTCTTGGCCCCTCCTTTTTCTCAACTTCTCTTCTTTAATTATGTCGGCATATGTCATCAATCGAGACAAGTCCATGTCATTAATAAGCAAGGTGAACGAGCATTCTTCACTTACCAAGTCGAAAACACCCATAACAAACTTATTCATCCTTGAACTACGATCGGCTACCAAGTGAGGAGCATACTTTTAAAGTTGATTAAATTTGAGGGCATACTCCCTCACACTCACTGCACCTTGTTTCAAGTTCATAAACTCAACCAACTTTTCTTCCCTAACCTCAAGAGGGAAGAATCAATTAAGGAAGGCCAATTTGAATTCCTCTCAAGAACCATATAGTCATTACCTTTCTCACCCTTCCATTGATCAAACCAAATTTGGGCCACCCTTTTGAGTTGGTACACCTCCAACTCCACCTTCTCATTTGGCCCAACACCCATGATAGATAAGATTTTGTAGACCTCATCAATAAACTCTTGTGGATCTTCATCCACCTTTGACCCATGAAAAACCGAAGGATTCATCCGCATAAAGTCTCTTACCCTAGATCCTGGGGAATTAGCATGAGGGGCTTGGGCTCTTTGTTAGACTTGGTTGGCCACCACTTGGGCAAGAATAGTAAGAACATCCGGAGCTAACCATTGGTAGGTTGTTCCTCGGGAGTTTGGGCCCGTCTTCCTTTAGTGTTTGTCATGATCTAACATAGAAAAGAACAATCATTAGGGGAAAATATATCACACTCTATAGCATGAGTTAGAACATGAAGAAGGAAAACATTTCCTAAAACGCCTCATAGCCTTCTATTCATAGTCATGGTGCGCTTCACAACTATGTATAGGACTCTAATCAACTCGGTATGTTGAACTCCGAGGATCTAACAACCTATTGCTCTGATTCGAAGTTTGTCACAACCCAAGCCTAGGGTCTAGACATGACACGGTGAATGGAAATCCAAAGGAACCCCAAACAAGCCTCTTAACTTTTCATTACACATCCTTCGTCACGGAAGCATATAAAAAATTATGTAGAATAGAATGGGGTATTGGGGCTAAGGAAAATCTTTGCAACACATCAACATCAAAAGACAAGGAATCCTAGCTCATATCATAAACACATAACTTGTCCAACAAATACCTCTAAATATATAGATAGAGTGAGGGCCAAGACAAAGTAACTAGGCTCACCCTCATAGTCAAATAGATTATAAGATAGTGTCTCAATACATAGATAAGAGGAAAACACAAGCCAAAGTCCCCTAAATGGAGGACCTCACCAACAAGCTTGGAATAGTACCATCTAGCCACGTGGAGTAGGAGGATGATTGACTTGGGCACTGATTCATAAATGGTGATATCATGTAGGTGAGAGCATGCGGTAGTACGCTTGAATGTACTAAGTATGTGGAATGCAATGCAACAAGAGATAAGCTTCATGATTAATATACATAACAATAGGCAATAGGGATAATATAGCGAGATGACATGTATGATCAATGCGTAAGTAAAATGGGCTTAAGTAATCCATGCTCATATAGAATATCATATTTGTAGAAGAGATTAAGCTAGATTTCAAAGGTATAAACCCCTTGGGGTTAGTGATGATGCCGACCCATCCCTTAGGTGGATGAGTACGAACCCTCATCTCGGTTGGTCATAATGCCTCCCGATTACCTAGGTGGATGAGTACGAACCCCTATCTCTGTTGATCAGTATAAACCCCCATCTTAGTTAGTGATGATGTCGCTCCATCACTATGCGAGAGGTACGAACCCTTCCCTCGGTTACCCGGGCTCTTGTCTCCCTGGATCAGGCATGGTCTAATGCAACACTTTATATAGAGTTCATCATATGCATAAGCTTATTTCATCATCATATAGTAAATTATATCATATACATAAGCTCTTTTCATCACCATAACATCATTCATATCATATCTTATGCTTTGGGACTTCATTTCCTCAAGAAACTATAACCGGACATTTTATCAAACACCTTGGGGGTGTGTAATGGGGGTAAAAGACCATTCAATTTAGAGATGAAGTCATGCTACAAAATTTGTTGTAAAACCATCAATCAACACCTTGTAACACCCCGAAGGCATTCACATCAAAATCCCACATCAAATCCAACATTAGATCCAAGATTTAGAGCTTAAAACATGCTAAAACAACTATACTTTCATGAACTGAAATCACTATGCAGTAATTTTTCAATATACAAGATCCACATGTAAAATCAACTTTAAATCATGCATTATTAAGTAAAAGAGGGTTTAGATGCCATGGGTGGAAGGACCCAATGGTTCAACACAACATACCTTAGCTTTTGAGAAGTTCTTGGTGAAGGTTGACAATGGAGACTTGAAGCTTTGGGAGAATCCTTAAATCCAGATGAGGGTTTTGGGTCTTGAATTTGGGAGTACAAATATCGCTAAGTATCTTGGGGAGTATTGGGAAATATTTAGGATGATGTATGGATAAAATTTGACTAAGTATAGATAAAATCATGTTTGGGAAACTTAGGCCCAACACTTAGAATGTTTTGGGCCGCACAAGAAAAACTGCTAGGAGAAAAACATATCTCCATATCACGGAGAGGACAAGGAGATGGAGTTGTACTAAAGCGCGCCAAAGGCGCGTCGCGGAAGCATTGGGAACAGCTCATTGGAAATCGTCCTTTAAAAATTTATAATTGCTATTCTTTCGCTCTTAAAATGAGGTTAGACTCTTTTTCACCTAATTTTGACCCCCTGATCACAAATATGAAGTCAGATTTTTGAAATAATGAATGGAGTTTAAAATATATGGAAATTAAAATTTTGGGCATTTCGAGGCATGTTTTTGGGCACTTTTTGGGGTCGTTTCACTTGGCTATATCCATCTCCTCTTGAAAATCTTCCTCATCAACTGACATAGGAGGATCAGTGGTGCTCTTTCCACCCCAAGCAGTAACCACTATACACTGCCCTTCAGTTTAGGATTTTGAATTGTGTTACTAGATAGTGTACCACTTTGACGCTGATTAAGTTGAGTCGACACTTTATCGAATTGTTGTTCATGTTGTTTTATAGCCATAGATTGGGACTGTATTTTCTAATTTACTCTTGAAATCTCTGATTTCACACCCCCCAGAGTCTCTTCTAGTGTCTCAACTTTCTTCAACAATCGATCAAACATCTCCTCAATTCTGGAACCACTTGCACCTGCGTCACAGTTATGCAGTGGCACATAAGGACCATTTCTGAAGCCTTCTCTGTGACCCCAATCTGCATCGCTCTCTGGACCCCTATTCCTGTCATAGTAACTTCCGCAGTTGTCCCTATTAGATCAATCTCTATTAAAGTTCTGACTTTGATTTCCTTGACCTTGGTGCAAATAGTCTTGATGTGAGCCTTGGGTGTTGGGCCGAAAACCCCCTATCTGTTTAGCAACAAAACATATGTCCTCATCATAATATGGCTCTTCGTACATAGGTACACATGGAGGTTGATAAACTGCTGCATTCACTCGCTCTTGGTTCTGCTTCATCATAACCTCCATACCCGCGTGAATCCAGGCAAGCTATTGCATGATTTCTTCATTAATATTTGCTTGCTCCTGACCAACATTGATAGTGCATGAACTTTTGATTGATGCTCTATCTCTTTTCCCGATGCACGATTAGTCTTGACCACTCCTTCCATTCGCTCTGCGATCCTTGCAAATGGTTGATCCAAGAACATACCCCCCATGATAGTGTAAGCACAGGCCTAATTGTTCTCATCAAGGTCATGGTAGAATATCTCCACTAACTATCTTGTGGTCGAGGATGCTCCTCAGACATTTGGTGAACCGCTCCATAGTAGTGTTAATTGAATCACTAGGAAGTTGCTCAAAGTTGTTAATCTGGTCCTTTAGCTTGAGATTCTTCGATCTAGGGAAGTACCTCTTCAAAAAGGGCTTATGGAAGTCAGCGCAACTGGTGATCGAATTCTGCAGGAGCTTAGATAGCCATAATGCTGCATTGCTCGTTAGAGAAATGGGAAGACACAAAGTCTTACAACATCCGTAGATAGATTCTGTGCTCCTATCACACTCTTGCAGAAGAGTTCCACATTATGTAGGTGGCTATTTGGATCCTCTGATGGTAAGCCCACAAATAGCCCACAGTTCTGCAGCATCTAAAGTAACCCACTCGAGACTATGAATTTTGTGTCCGCCGGTAGTGGTGGCAATACAATAGCCCCAGTCACCTCTGTCGCCATTGGATTTAGCCTGTATTGATTCCACTGGTAAGCATTAGCATTGAAATCCTAAGGATGTGGAGTAATGTCCTCCAAAGTAGATGGGGTTCTCATTCTCAGCATCCTCATTGTTATTCATGTTCAGAGCTGCATTGGCCATGTTATTAGCATTGCCTTAGGCCTTTCTTCTCAATGTTCTATGAATCTCTGGATCAAAAGGAGAAGGGATTACCTTGACTTTGGGTGTTGGACATACAGTACACTTACACCTTAAAAAAGAACAAATACAACAAAAAATATAAAATAAGAGAACTAAGGATTAACACCCGAATTACGTATGAAGCGTTATATTGCGACAAGATTCAATGCATATGATGTGAATAACGGGTATCGATTTCGAACAAAACAAATTGAAGAGTCTTTATAGACACAAAATAGTGGTGTTATCGTTGTTTCAAGGACTGAAAGTTATGCAAATTCTAGTGATAATGCTCCGAGATTTGCAAATATCACATATTATGGCAGATTGAATAACATTGTGGAGTTAAATTACTATGAAGAACTTAAAGTTGTCTTATTTAAGTGTGATTGGGTCGATGTAACCAAAGGTCAAAGGAGTTATGAAAGATGATTTAGGTTTCACACTTGTAAATTTTTCATGCTTGGCAGATTTTGGAGATCAAGAACGTCATGAGCCTTTTATCATTGCAGAACAAGCTCAAACAAGTAATATTTGTGTAAGATCCTCCAGATCATGAATAGTTTGTGCCGAGGTTAATTAAAGCTCGAGATATTTTTGATATGGGAGAGGAAAATAGTGTACATTTTGAATTTTGCAGAGTGATTGTAGTGACTTGGCTATCATAGAAAATTCTCATGTGCCAGAGCATGAGAATAATGATTGGGTAAGAAGTGGAGTCGATGGGATAGTAATTGATACAGAAGTCAATATTCAAGCTTCTCATTATAATGGGGAGGCTAATCTTGAGGAAGGGAATGACATTGAAAATGAAAGTGATTCTGAATGATAAGTGATTATTATAAAATATATCTTTTGCAAGTGTTATTAAAGAACCTTTAGGATTTTATTATTTCTTATATAGAAATTTGAATAAAATAGATTTACGGATTTACTTTCGATTTAAATCATTTTCTAGAAGGTATGTGTAAGATAAATATGGACTTTTCAAATTTATGTTGGTTTATTATTAAAGGTTTCAAATGTATTTTTTTATGTTTGCTTTAACATATTTTTTCTTGTTTTGTCCCTTGCATTATGAAGTGCGAATGTATGCTTATAATTTGAATTTTCTATGATCCTAGGACGGTAGTGTATGTTCTTAAAGCTTGAGATGATGATAATACTTTCTCTTGTCTTTTGTGCATCCCATTATTCTTCTACATGTTCAACTTAATGCATCTAGTTAGTTCATTTTAGATAAGGAAGTATGCAACCTAGAGGTTGCAACAGATTTGAGATTCAACTATAAAGTGATGAAGATGCACGACAATATATTGAACAGTTGATGGATGAACGTAACATAGATCGAGCCCAACCGTACATTGAGCAGTTGGTGAATAGTCAGAATCCCTCTGAAACTCAAGATCACGATGATCAATCTAATGAATTGAGTAGTTCTGCCGGTGGTAATGGAGAATCAGGTAATTTTTTCTACTTTTTGATAGTTTTAACGCTACATGTTTTGACGAACATCTTTACTTTTTTTTATGACTGTAAGCTGTGACTGCTGTGTTTTTCTTCTGCGGGCGAGTTTGTCTTTTGGAATGTATTTTCTGTATTGCTTAAATTTCACATAGAGTTTAGATGTGTTCCAGAGTTTAGATGTGTTCGGGGAGTTTTAGAGACGAGTTTATAAGACGAAATATGTACTTCAAATTGGCAATATGATGAGATCCTAATCTCGTATAATAGTAGTGCTAGGCCTTCAGTTTGCAAACTGCTTAAGTTTATAGCAGTTATCAGTTTACAAACTTCGATAACTTTAGAAAGTGAAGTTATTAGGAAGTTGAAATCCTTATCCATGAACCATGGGATAATACCTATTTGTGGAACAGAAAGTTTAACTGCGGAAAGTATAAATCTTGTAGAATTATTCTTTTCAAGTATAGTTTAACTGCAGAAAGTTTAACCATGAGATAACTGCAGAAAGTTCAAATCCTATTCAAGTATAGTTTCTATTAAACTTTTGATCCCTTCATATTAGTTCCAGACGTGTAATTTATTTAATAATCTTTAGCACATCTTTGTTGAACTTTTGAGTTCTATTTTGAAATGATTCCTACAAAATTCTATTGCCAGAAACAGACAAAGTTGTTCCGTCATTTGTCTCTCTATATAGTAGTTCACTTTGTAGCATGTAGCAAGATCTCTCTGCAGGGAGGGTTCCTATTTTAGAGGTCCTCTCTGCTTTCCTTTAGACATCCGAGATGTAAGATTTGGTGATCTCTGGAAGTAGTGTCCTTTTTCTTGTCTTGCATTCTGAAACTTATCTTGCTATGCAGTTTACTGCTTTTGTCATCATTTCCTAGTTCCTAAATTAGCTTCAAGAGTTAGATTATTTTCTTTTTTCCCTGTTTCATGTTTCCTTGACCATGGCGACTATCAGATACTGCTTAGATTCTCTACAAAAGTATATGCTCTGTATTTTTCTTTATCTGGAACCTACCATGCTTCTCTAATGGTAAAGATGTAGCTACCATTCCAGTATCACTGTTGAGAGACATAGGGGCGATTCATACTTTCGGCTACGGGTTTGACATAACTATGTAGCTTTGACTCTAATCCAGTATTTGTTGTAAGAATTACCTAATATATATGAACAATTTTTCCAGAACACTGTGAATAAAATAAGCATTGTTCAGAACCTATAGACTAAAAATCCTAGCTCCCCTACGTTGAAAGAATATGGCTAATTTTCTTCAAAAACATTTTAAAATATAAGTTCTTATCATTTGACGACCTTTCAATTATTTTTCTTTTAGGTAACTCAGAAGCAAAAAAAGGTATGTGGACTTACTTTACTGAAAGATATTTGGAAACTTCCTCTGGGGAAGACAATTGATGTGCAGTTTAATAGTCGTTACCAATTTATTAGAAAAGAGGGCCGAAAGCTTTCTAGCTTTTTAGGAATTATTGCAAGAACTCTAGAATTAACAACTCTACACATAGATGATTGGAGAAATTTTGACACTGAGGAAAAGAAGAAATTGTTGAATTTTGTGAGGGTATGATGTAGTTATTATTATGAGTCGGACAAGGTAAAATTGTTATACATGATGTTAATTTCTAAATTTTGGTTTTCATTTTTTTCAGAAGAAGTTCTCTATCCCAAAATATGGAGAAGACTTTGTCTTAAAGTCTCCGGGAAAGAAATGGAAAGATTACAAGTGCTCTTTAAAAGTTGATTATATGCTAAAGTATAAGACCAAAGATGCTCTACTGAAAAATAGGCCAAGCCGTATACCGAGAGATCAATGGAGTGGTGTTGTCTCTTAGTGGCTTTCTAAAAAAGCAAAGGTATCAACAAATCTTGGAAAATGTACTCCTACTTGCTACTTTTAGAAGTGTTTGGATTTTTATGATGCTTAATTATTATTTTCATTTTATGAGATATCATTTTAATTTTTCATTGATAGAGACGCGCCCAAGCAAATAGAAATAATAGGGACATGCAAAAGATGCCTCACACTAGAGGATCCAAAAGTATTGCTACCTTGATGGATGAGCAGGTAAACCCATACAAATTAAAAGCTATTATATTTCATTGTTATTGTCAATTATAAATGACATTCACTTTATTGTATTAGGCTATAAATGGTATAGAGCCTACACAAGCTGAAATTTTCTTACTAACTCATAAAAATGTGTGTATAGCAGACCATTGGATGATGATTCTACTAAAGTGATTGTAAGATTTCTCCTTTCTTTTACTTTTTATCTCAGGAAACAATAAGGAAAAAATTTAAAAATAGACACATGATTTCAAACTAAATTTGATAGGTATGCTTTGTGAAGGACATGATAAATGAAAAGATGAGCACCAACGAGGGTTCTACAGACCAATCTCCTCACCGTGTTGCTTGGAATGACGATGTATATTCTTAGGTGCTGGGAAATGAAAGAAGTGGGTATGTTCGTAGTTTAGGACTTGGTCCAACTCCTGCTGTTCTATGGGGTAGTAAATCTTTCATCAGAGATACTGATGAAGAGGATTCATCTAATTAAGTTGTACAACGATCAGAAGAGGAGATAGTTAAATTAAAGGCAAAAAAAAATAAATAAATGAAGAAATGAATCTGATGAAACAAAATCAAGATAATATGCAATCAGGATTATTCCAAATGAGACAATTCATTCACAAATTTGCTCCTAATATATTCATGCCTCAAAATATCAATGGCACCTCAAGTGGACAGGTAAATCAAGACGTTTTTACATTCTTTAATGAAATATAATCATATAAAATTTTATTAACAAACATATTAAAAAATTTCGGGCCCCTGATGCTGGTAATGGTCGTGGACAAATGCCACAAACAATAGGGATACCCAGTGTTGCTGAAAATACTCCAACTTCTCATGGTATTACTCTTTTTAATCTTTGGTGCTACTATTTAAGTTACTATTTGAATACAATTTAACAAAATTTCCTTGAAAACATCATCATATGCATTGTTTTTTTGCAAAGATTCTTCTTGTGGTCCCTTTTGTATTAATTAGATCCCTTGAATGCCCATGCTCTCTCATGATACTTTAAGTGCATGCATGTTTCTGTTTACGGTCCTAAATTTTAGCTCCCACATTACTGAAATCTTGAGTATTAAGCTACTTCAATTTTAAGTGTGATATTGAAATGGAAGCTTTAAGCTTGTGAATATAGGTGCTGCTTGAGATCACATTATATGATTTTGCCTGTGATTAGGTGTTGTTACTTATCATAAAAATGAAGTGCTGTGTTATGGCCTGTTGTCATTGCATGAAAAATCTTTCGAAACGTTGTTTTGGTTTTCCTTGTATGATGCAACTGAAGTCTGCTGCTACCTCAGGTTGAAAAAGAGAGAAAAGAAGAATTGAACTGAGCTCTCTTGAAGAATCTTAGTAGCTTAGTTGTTGTCTATTTGAACTCTTACATTATTGGTGAGGGTTCGATCCCTTACCCTGTAATTCCCTCCCTGTTTTCCTTTTTTGAAAAAAGAAAGAAGAATTGAGTTGTAGTTTGGCTCTCTAGGATGGTGATAATTACTATAGCTGGTGGGAATTGTGAGAAAGCGGCTGTATTGGATAAACAGTAAGACTTTTGAGTTGGTGATTTAGGAACTGGAAAACAACTTCTTGGAAGGTGGAATCAAACAGGCCAACTAGAAAAAGAATGTTGAGGATTCATATCTTAGTGCTAAGTTGTTTCTCATTTTAATTTACAACTTAAATTTTTTTTCTAAAAAGGAATGTAGAGAATTCGTACAATCAACTCCAATTAATTCGAATTAAAATGATCCAGTATTAGTAATTGTGTAATTTAAGGAACTGAGCTTACTTGTCACTGATGAAGAATCCTTTGTGCCTCTTAAAATGTTCTCTTTCCCTTTTGGATACTCTGCTGTTATGGAGAGGTCTTTTGTCATATTTAGTTCTTTCTCTTGGACATACAACAACAACATACCCAGTGGCGTTCATTTCTTTTTGCGGGTGCATCAAATGTAGATATAGATAGATTTTTACTGAGATTGAGATATAATTGACTGATTGATTGAAACTGTTAGAAGTGTGAGTAAACTGAATACCAATATTGAGATGTAGTTGATTGATTGAAATAGTTGATGTTTTAGTAAACTGAATACAAATATTGATAGATTGGTTGAGATTGAGATGTAGTTGGTTGATTGACTGGTTGAAAACGATTTAGTCTTGAACAAAAGAGGAACTTATTTTATCAAAAAAAAGTAATAAAACGTTCTGGAATTCTCTATTTTGTTAGATTTGCTGCATGCTATATGTTTATATGCTCGATTACCTTCTCTTTGTATTGATTGATTTTAAAATAATGCAAAAAAAAAAAATTAATCCGGTGTTATTTCTTCCATAGGTCTTAAAAGCCTTGTTTTGTTATTGTATTTCCAACTAATAATTCTTATATATTTTAATGAACTTCTCAATATAAACTCCATGAATCATTAGTCAAAATTTTGAACTTCAACATTGTACTAAAGTAGTTTTGTTGCTAGGGTACTTTGTTCAAATTTTATTCACTTTAATAGAAATAGCTGAATTTTAGTTATATTTGAAGTGGTGGATAAGTTAAGTGTGTCTTTGGCTAAGAAACTAGGTATAGAGAGTCATAAAGAGGAGAAATAGTTACATGTTTCTTTTCTCTCTGGTGAAGAGACTAGCAAGCTATAAAGAGGAGCAGAAAATCAATAATTGTTTGGAAGAGAGGTGGTGTTGTTTTCAATATACTATCACTGTCTAGTATATATTCATTTTTCCATTGGTGTTTTTATCCATTATAGTCTATATTTGACACATTTCTTTTTATTATTTCAGTTCATACGATTGAATGTTCGAAACTTTTGCCTATGGAATATTTCTACATGAGGAACAATTGTGAAAATTCAATGAAGACATTATTTTTTGGATTGGTTATGTAATGAAGTTAGTTATTTCATTCAAATAATATAAGTTTATTTTTAAGTTGCGATACTATAGTTGTTTGGATTAATTCTTCATTTTGTTTGTTTAGATTTTATTAAGTGACATCTTATTTTATGAATTAATATCATACATTTTTTAGCATTTGAAAACTTTGTTGCTTGCAATAGGGCACCTTTGATAATAATTTTATTGGGATTTACTAGTTATAATATTAACCTTTAGCTGCAATTTTACTATGGTTACCGGTAGAAAAATTGGATGCTACATGAGCATGATTAGTTGATTCATATTTGGTTTTACAACAATTTTAGTTGCCTGTAAAATTAATGCATTTTAGTGGTAATTTAGTTTATTTTACTGACTATAAAAATAGACACTACATGAGCATAACAAACTCTTTTAGATTTGATTTAGCAGTCATCTGAATTGCCGTAATCAATTGCCGCTAAATTAAATTTGATTTAGCAGCAATTTTGTTAGATTTTCTGACTATAAAAATGGACACTACATGAACATAACAAACTGCTTTGAATTGAATTTTGCAGCCATCTTAATTGCCGTAAACAATTGCCGCTAAATCAAATTTATTTTGGCGGCAATTTAATTAGATTTACTGACTATAAAAATGGACAATACATGAGCATAACTAACCATTTGAATTGAACTTAACAGCCATCTTAATTGCCGTAAACAATAGCCACTAAATCACATGAGTTTTAGTGGCATTTTTGAATGGCCACGAAAGCCTTTGCCGACCCTTGAAGCAGCGGCCATAGTTCATTGGTTGGTAAAAGCTGCAACGACCGTTGTTATGACCGCTAATACAAATTATAGTTGCCGCTAAATCTCCTTTTTGATGTAGTATTTGAAACCTAACTTCAAAACAAACCCTCTTGGCCTTTTGACACTTCTTTTTTCTCAACTTTTCTTCCTCCATTTGGTCGGCATAAGTTATCAACCGAGACAAGTCCATATCACTAATTACCAAGGCGGATTGACATTCTTCACTTACCAAGTCGGAAACCCCCCATAACAAACTTGTTCATCCTCGACTTAGGATCAGCCACCAAGTGAGCGGCATACTTTGAAAGTCGATTAAATTTGAGGGCATACTCCCTCAAACTCATAGAACCTTGTTTCAAGTTCATAAATTCTACCAACTTTGCCTCCCTAAGTTCAAGTGGGAAAAGCCGATTAAGGAAGGTAAATTTGAACTCCTCCCATAGCACCACATTACAAACCCCCTTCTCACCCTTCCATTGCTCATAGCAAATTTGGGCTACCCCTTTGAGTTATTATGCCGCCAACTTTGCCTTTTTATTTGTCCTAACACCGATGATATTCAAGATTTTGCAGACCTTATCAATGAACTCTTATGGGTCTTCATCCACCTTTGACCCATAGAAAACCGGAGGATTAATCCTCATAAAGTCTCTTACCCTAGCTTCTGGAGTGCTAGCATGAGGGGCTTGGGCCCCTTGTTGGACTTGATTGGCCACAGTTGGGCAAGCATAGTAAGAGCATCTCGGAGCTCACCATTGGTAGGTTGCTCCTTGGGAATTTAGGCTCGTTTTCCTCTAGTTTTTGGCATGATCTAGCATAGCAAAGAGCAATCATTAGGGGAAAAACTCACTACAACTCTATAACACGAAATAGAACACGAAGAAGGGAAACATTTCCTAAAATGCCGCATAGTCTACTATTCATAGTCATGGCGCACTTCACAACTATGAATAGGACTCTATTCGACGCGGTGTTTTGGACTCCGAGGATCTATCAACCTGTGCTCCGATACCAAGTTTGTCACGACCCAAGATTAGGTCCTAGAAATGACATAGCGAATGGGAAACCCGAAAGAATCCCAAACAAGCCTCTCAACTTATCATTACACATCATCGGTTGTCGAAACATGTAAAGGACATATAATGATACTAAGGGGGAAAAAGGGGCTAAGGGTTGCTTGAAAATCAACATCATTAAGAGATAAGGAGTTAATGCTCATACCATAGCTACATAACTTGTCCAAAAAACACCTCTAAATACATAGATAGAGTAGGGCCCAAGAAAAAGTAACCGGTCTCACCTTCATAGTCAAAATAGAACATAAGAAAGTGTCTCAATACATGGATAATAGCAGCATAGACTAAGGTTCCCGAAGTGGAGGACTCACCAACTAGCTTTGAGTAGAATCGATCTGGCGACATGGAGGAGGAGGATGATCAACTTGAGCTCTGGTCCCTACATGGTGATATCATGTAGGCAAGAGTATGCATTATTATGTTTGAATGTACTAAGTATGTGGGGTACGATATAATAATAGACAGACATCATACTCAAAATACATACATTAGGCAATGGGCATAGTATAACAATATGAAATGTATGATCAATGTATACGCAAAACATGCTTTATGTAACTCATACTCATATAAGATATTATATGTGTAGAAGAGACCAAGCTAGAATCCCAACTATGATTGGGAGGTGCCATTCATACCCGGACACCCTAGTGGCAATGTACTACACCCTTCACATGATTGATGCTATTCACACCTGGACACCTTGGTGGAAAGGTACTACACCCTCACATGGTTGATGCCATTCACACATGGACACCCTGGTGGCAAGGTACATACCCCTCTCCTGGTTATCTAGGCACCGATACCCCCCGGATCGGGCATGGTCTAATGCAACATATTATATAGAACATATATATTATGTAAATAAGGTCATTTCATCATCATAACATCAATCATATCATGTCTCATGCTTTGGACTTTCAATTCCTCAAGAAAACATAACTGGATATTTTATCAAACACTTGGGGGGAGCTGTAATGGGGGCAAAAGACCATGAAATTTGGAGAATAAATCATGCAAGAAAATCTGTAGTAAAACCATCAATCAACACCTTGCAACACCCCTAAGACATTCATATCAAAATCCCTCATCAAATCCAATATTAGATCCAAGATTTAGAGCTCAAAACATGCTAAAATAACCATACTTTCATGAACTAAAATCACAATGCAGTAAATTTCTCAATATTCAAGACCCACATATAAAATCAACTTTAAATCATGAAATATTAGTAAAAAGAGGGTTTAGGAACCATGGGTGGAAGGACTCAATAGTTTAACACCACATACCTTGACTTTGGAGAATCCCTGAAGAAGATTGGAAATGGGGTCTTGAAGCGTGAGTGAGATCCTTGATGAAATCCTTAACATTGGTCTTGAGTTTGGGACTTGAATTAGGAGTAAATATTTGGCTAAGTGCCTTGGTGAGTATTGAGGAATATTTAGGGTGATGTGAGGGTGAAATAAGGTTAGGTATAAGTGAAAACACATTTGGAAAAACTTACGCCCAACACATAGAAAAATCAGGACAGACTAAAGAAGATAGTACATCAAATACACCTCTCCGCATTGAGGAGAGGATGCGGAGGCTCACTGGAAATTGCACCAAGTGTAAATTTCATAATTCGATTCCTTTGCTTTAAATTTGATGTTATAACCTTATCACCTTAATTTGGACCCCCCAAACAAGAATATGAAGTCAGATTTTTGAAATAACAAATAAATTTTTACATATATGAAAAAAAAGATTCTGGGTACTTTCGATGCACATTTTTAGGCACCTTTTAGGGTCGTTTAAGCTGATACTTTGGCTAAACATAGTCATCACTTAGCTGCTCCTCAGATCTTCTTTAATGTTACCTAGATTCCCAAGGAAGCTAAAGCCTACTACTACCTAGACAAATCTGATATGGCTGCATTTAGAAGAAGAAACTTAAGAGGATCAAAGAACCCCCTTGAAGCTGATTTGCTCACACTGATAGTTAATGTGAGTTTAAACTATTAGTGTGAACTCTAGAAGTTGCTGATGTTTTCTAGTGACATAGGTGTAGATTTCTATCTTTCGTTAATTCTCCTTTTAATTGTAACGGGAGATTCTCCCTTGTTTGCTTGCTTTCTTAGAATCCTTGTATTGACAGGAGTCCTCTCAATAGTTTTCTCCAAGTTTGAGTTCTTTTGTAGTTATGGGAACAAAATAACCGACTTTAGTTGGTTGGTAAATTTGTATACAATGTTAGGGTGGAGGTACGGTTTACGCCCTTCCTTGTATTTCACCATCTTTTTAGGTTTATATTAAGTCTTGGGGATGTGCAGCTCAACTCTTGACCATCCAAAGGGGTGGGGATCCTTTGGTATAGATCTGTTCCCCATAAAAAGTGCAAATAATTCCAATTACCTAAGTTCTAGCATGAGTTTTTTAAGCTTCAAAAATCATATCTCTTAGCATACATCAAATTGGACTCTATGTGACATGCAAATGAAATCTCTTTTAATTATCCTTCTAATGCAACTGGTTTCACCTTATTCGGACTTCTAACAAAGAAGTTATGCCCATTATAGTAAAGCACTATTAGACTGTCAGTTTATATGACCCACTCTACGGGCCGTGGATTGACTTACAGGCCGTAAATAGGCATTTGTGAAACTGTCTGGCCAAGTTGTAAAAAGGGCATTTTATCCCTTTCCTCACACCCTAGGCCCAATACCACGTTGTTTTGACTTCCCACGGCCCCTATATCAGTCTAAAACTCCCCCAAGTGACCCTATTCCCAAACATTTCTTCAAAACCTGATTTTCAAAAAATCCTCTCAAGTCCTCCAAGATCCTCCATTGAAAACATGGCTAGGGTTTTGGGTTTCTTAACCAAAATTAGTGATTTCTTCGTTGCAAATCATTTGCTAAGATTTTTTGGTTTAATTTGTGAAGCCCTTTCATTCACAAAGCACAAGTTCCTATTCTATTTGGGTTTATGGTTTATGAATGTTGTGAAGTTTTTGGAAGTTTGTTTAATCATGTAATTTCTGATGCATTCTTAGTTATTTGAAGTATATGAGTATTATATTATGACTTATGATGCATATTGAGTTGCAATTCATAACTTTCTAGTTGGAGTTTTACATGGACCATGATGGGTTGATTTGAATGATGTCAAATGCGTATATTATGAACTTATTGATGTTTGTTAGCTCGTATTATTATGAAATAATTCAATGAGAAGAATGTTATGTCTTGAATCTTTACATTATAGAAGCTAGGGTTTTAGAGATATTTGATATGTCTCTTAAACTTAATTTTAAGTTGATGAATCATACTACTTATATGCATTAAAAACTATAAAATAAGTTATCTTACTTGAAACTGAAGGCTTTATTTGAGGTTTATAACAAGCCAATTTTGAGATATGAAGATGATGATATGGGTTCCTTAAACTATTGTTTAAATTGGTGAATCCTACTACTCTTAAGAGTAGCTAGTAGTTTTTGTGATTCCATGACAAATTTTGATTTTTCCTTACTTATGGAATTTTAGGTTATGAAGTTGATGGAGGGTTGCTTGATTGTATTAAGTTCACATTTTCTTTATTATTATATATGAATTAAGTCTAAATCATATGAATTTCATGAATATGAGTCTTTAAGCATGCAATTCTCATGTTTGGAACGTAAGCTATACGAAGAGTATGTCTTATGAAAGAAGGAAGTCTCAATATATGCTATATAAGAACATAAGGGTCCTAAATTTTAAGCGTCAACATTTATTTTATAGCTTCATGAGAATATTATGAAACTTTATGTAAGGTCATGAATTCCTTTCTTTATGTGTCCCCGATATTATATATGATGGGGTTTGCCACGTATGCTATGAAACGTATTGATGTGATATGGAAGTTATGTATTATTGAAAGGTCTTCTCTATGATGTTATGGTGTACAATTTTATGCATATCATGACTATATTCTTGTCTATATGTTATTTGGGACTAGACTTATTGGAGTCAAGAATGAATGAATAAAAGAAATGAGTCTCCACCTAGTTATGATCATGAGGCAATGATGACCTATTAGTAGAGGGATATGATGATAATGCTAGCCAATAGTAGAGGCTTAGCCAAGATTATAATGTTAGCAGATAGTAAGGGCTTAGCGAAGATGTAGGAGCTATCCATATGATGGTTATATATGTTCTAAATGTTTATGGGATAGATTACTAGAATTCCCCTCCATTGTTTTAAAAGGCTTATGGGATGGGATCGTAGAATACCTCACAGTAATGATTTCATGATTCATGCTTATGATTATTCCGTGAGAGTTTTACTTAGGACCGAGTGGTCCTTTGGGATGATTATGGAAGCTTCCCTTCAGAAGAGGCATGAGACTATTAGTAGAATCCTATTGTTCTATAACTATGTGCCACCGTAGGAAATAGGAATCATCCGCTAGTAGAGGTTGATTTCTAGACCAACCGATAGTAGATATTGCTCAAAATCAAGACTTTAGTGGATCAACTTAAGCATTTTAAGAGGTTACCTTGGGAAGTGATCTCCCTCTTTCTCCGGTGTAAGGAAAACATCGGGACTCCATGGTTAGCTCACAAGGTTTATGTCGGTTAAAGAGTTCTCTCACATATGTTCATGTTCTCCTCAAGTTTCCAAGATGTCCTTTTATGGTGATTTATGATCGTTCCTTCGTATTATGTTCAAAGATGTTTTAAAGCCCCTATGATTCATTGTTGTACAAGTTGAAATGGTATTCTCCTAAAGGTATATGATCAAGTCTTCAAGTATGAAAGATGGGATCCATTATAATTACTGATGTTCCTTGCATAATAAAGTGCCCTTTTTTGTTAAGTGATGTATTATTCACCCAAGGATATTAATATTTTAATTGTTCATAACAATATGTATTGTCTCACTAATTTAATTTTATGTGCCTCATCATGCATTCAAGTAAGGGTAGGTTTTTAATATTACATATGCATTATCTTATGTTCTATGGCTAAAGTAATGTGTTAAGTGATCACCCGTATGTATGTTCTCCTCATACTTCAAAGATGTTCCTCGTATGGTATATGATTTAAATGCCTAAAAGTCATGTATGTTTCAAGCTTATATGATTTTCTTATTTACGACTACATTCATTTATGCATCCTACTAAGTTCTTTCTAAAGTTACCCTTTTATGTTAAATGATATTGACTTGATTATGACTTACTAATGCCCTTGTAAATGTATGGTTTTTAACATGAGACTTAGCATGAATCATTTCATTATTTATTTCCACGCCTTGCATTACATACTATATACCCGTACATTCAAAGTACTGATACATACTTCTGTGCTTACATAATTTAACCATGTAGGGATCGACGCTCCTCCATTCCCTCCATGTGGATAGCTTTGGATCATTGAAGATGAGAATTAGTGATTCCTCTAACTCGAGGACAATAACCTAGTTTTCTTTCTAGATTGATATACAAGACATTCTAGTTTCTAGTTGTATATTTCTTTGCTATATATGTATTTGTGGATGAGCTTGAACATGTCTTAGCTCCCGCAAAGGCTTATGTTAGACGTATTGTTGGATAAATTTTATAATGGAATCGAATTCCTATATTCCTTTATGATTTTTAATCATGGCCCTTAGCCCCATTTCCTCTAGTCTTCTGTTTCATCTTAGTGTTTTATGCATATGAAATACTTATGATATGTAAGATGGCTTGGATGAGGTACCTTTGGGTGTCTCATTCACCGTGTGACGACTAGGCCCCTAGGTCAGGTCATTACAAACATGTTGGGTTGTTAGTTGCTTCCCAGATCCTTAGAGCTTGCATTTACCACATTCCAGGATGAATGTTTCCAACGAGAGATATTGTAAGGCCCTGTATATTAGAAAGAATGAGAAGTGCAGAAGAAAGGAAACCTGGAAAAAATTTCTAGAGGCTATTTAAGTGTCCAGTTTACGACTTGTGGATCACATCACAAGTTGAAGACTAGGCTCATGGTCTAGGCGTTTAGGGTTTGAAATTTTTGTTAGTGTAAGTGGGGTTTATGGTCTGTAAAAGGAACTACAGACCATACTATGTGTTTGTGGTTAGAAGGTGCGAATTCCTATATCCTATGTTTGGGGACCTTCAATATACCAATGGAGTTTATGAGTCATAAATGATTTTATAGGCCGTGGTTAGTGGTCATGAAATAAGGGCCTTTGTTGATGGAAGAAAGGTTTCTAAATATTGTTGTATGAGCGACAAGATGATCCGTAGACACTTTTACAAGTCGTAGGTTGAATCGTAGATTGAATTTCAAGATGATTTCAGAGATGAAAAACATTTAGTAGGACAAAGCCCTTGCTTGATAGTTCATATGCCATTTTACGAGCTGGAGATGGGGTTGTAAAATTTTTCAAGGAGAGTACTCTCGACCTTTCTATATGCCTTATGTTTAAAAATATGTTGTTTAGGCCTCTAAATAACCCATTTCCATCCTTAAACTACCTAAACCCTTACCATTCAATCCATTCTCACATTATTTCTCTGTGTAAGGCTTTGAAAACTCTCTAAAGCTCCTCCAATGCATCTAAATTAGGAGTACAAGTTAGAGTTCCAGAACTTCTTGTGATGCCTCCCAAGCGAGTCATAATGTCCTTCTGGTAGAATTCTTGAATATCATAAAATTCGTATGTTTTTCGAAAATCCAAGTTCATATTCTTTTTTAGGAGGCAAAATTGTGCAGGGAGAGGGTCTCTCGCAATTGTTTTAGGTTGATCATATCAAAAAATAATATTTTTGTCATTTTGCCTTAGTTAGAACAGTGTGCAACCTCTCCAGGTTGCAGAGAGGGTCCAGGATGGTGCAAAAATGTCCTAAACTAATTCCCAGGCAATAATAGGGGAAATTGAACTTCGCAAAAAAATGCACTTTACAGAAGCTAAAGTGAGACGCGACTCTGCTCCTGCCAAGAACAAACTTTTCTAAATTTTCTAGAATTGAGTGAGGGCAATTGGGACATATTCGAACACCCTTATATGCATGAATCCCCAAAATTTCTCTCATTTTTAGCCCCAAATCTCCCTCAAACTCTCTCTAATTCCTCTCAAAACCTCCCATTATACCTATTAAAAAATCTTCGAAGTTCTTAGTGTTTCAAGTTCTTCCATTAAAGGTTAAGTCTCAAAGTGATTCCTCAAGCATCTTCAAGATTTATTCATCAAATTTCAAGGCCTTAAGGTAAATGGGTTCTTCATCCATGGGTTCTTCAACCTATGGAGCCTCAAAACCTTTTTTGCTAAATTTTTTGAAATTCAAGGTTTATTTCGTACGGGTATTATCTTTTACTCCTAATAAGCATGATTTATGTTGAATATTCATATATTGAATGAAATTGCATGAATTACTTTTAAGGGTTTATTATTATAAGCTATTTTATGATATTCAGGTTATGGATGTTATGATACCATGAGATACTATGAGGCTGATGATTTGATAAGATAAATTTCATGTCTCCATACCTATTCTTAAATGATAATATGAATGATTTTGCGTATGAGAATGCTTTAAATGGATGATTTTCACTACATTATTGCATAGTCCTCTTAAATTCTATGATTTAAAGCCCACATGCATTTGACACACCCAAATTTCATATTAAGTTTCGAATAAAGTATGATTTCCAAATGATGAGGGTTCAACTACATGTTATGAAATTCTTTGAAAAATATGAAGTATTTTATGAATCCCTCTTATGAGTGTTTAAAGATGGTAAGTGATAAGGAAAATTCTTACCAAAGAATAGATTATTTTTTGATGAGGACAATTCTCATTTGATGGATTATATGTTCAATGAGATACTACTATTATAGTGATACTATATTTACAAGCTTATGAATGAATAAAATTGTGCTTATGTTTTCAAATGTATTTCGAGGGAACGACTAGCACCGAATGGGGCATGGACTTGGGATTCGATTAGGTGATTCTAGAAGTAATCTCATGTCACATTAACTATATGCCACCAAATGAGTTCTTGAAGGATAGAATAGTGTCACGACCCAAGCCTACGGCCTTGTCATGACCGACGAATGGGGAACCCGAAGTAACCCCAAGCAAGCCTCTTAGTATATCATTACATATCCTTGGTCGCAGAAGCAATTAAAAATGGCCATACAGGATAAGCATAAACAAGGGAAGTGGGACTAAGGGAGAGAGAGTTTAATACTTAGTAATATGCCAACGTTTAGAAAATAAGGGCAAGGGACTAAGGGGAAAGAAAAACCTTGCATAACATCATAATCAAGAGACAAAAGAGTCACGGCTCATATCATGGATACATAGCATTTTTAATAACACCTCTACTACATAGATAAGAGCGGGGGCCAAGACAAAGCAACCGGGCTCACCCTCACTAGTCAAGGTAAAAAAAATAAAGATGAGTGTCTTATTAAATAAGAAAAGAAACATATACTAAGGTCCTCGAAGTGGAGGACTCACCAACTAGCTTGAGTAATACCAAACTAGCCATGTGGAGGAGGAGGATGATTAACTTGGGCTTCGATCCCTACATGGTGATATCATGTAGGCATAGAGTATGCGTTAGTACATTTGAATACACTAAGTATGTAGGATGCAATGCAACAAGAGATAAACATCATGATCAAAATGCATAATAATAGGTAAGAGACATCATATAACAATATGACATGTATGCTCAATGCTCATGTAAAACATGTTTAAACAAATCATATTCATATAGAGTATCATATGTGTAGAATAGACCAAGCTAGATTTCCAAAGTACAAACCACTTGGTTGGTTGATGATGAACACACCCCATCACCCTGGTTGTGTGGTACGAACCCCTCACATGGTTGATGATAATCATACCTTATCACCCTAGTAGCGAAGTACAAACCCTCACATGGTTTGATGAGTACAAAACACCACCTCGGTTTATGAGTACAAACCCCCACCTCGATTGATGAGTACAAACCCCCACCTCGGTTACCCGGGCTCTTAGTCTCCCAAATTGGGTATGGTCTAATGCGACACTTTATATAGAGTATATCGTATACATAAGCTCTTTTAGTCATTATAACATTATTCATATCAAACCTCATGCTTTGGACCTTCAATTCCACAAGAAAGCCTAGACGGACGTTTCATCAAACACTTGGCATTCAAGCCTAAGTATGCATTGAGCACCCAAGCCTAGCGCCTAGCCATAAAATAGTGCAAGGGGAACCCGAAGGGACTGCAAGCAAGACTCTTAGAGCATCATTACACATCCTTGGTCGTGGAAGAAATATATCAAGCATCAAGAGATAAATGATGGCAAAATTGGGGCTAAGGGAAAGCTTCCATATCATCATAGTGAAGAGAAGAGAGTCAAACGTATAGCATAGATACATAACATATCCAACAACACCTCTAATACATAGACCAGAGTGGGGGCCAAGACAAAGTAACAGGGCTCACCCTCATAGTCAAGAGATGCAGTAAAGAAGAATGTCTCAATACATAATAGGAGAAATATAGACTAAGGTCCCCGAAGTAGAGGACCACCAACTAGCTTGAATAGCACCAACTAGCTATGTGGAGGATGATGATGATCAACTTGTGCATTGGTTTCTACATAGTTACATCATGTAGGCATAGATTATACGTTAGTACGTTTGAATGTACTAAGTATGTGGCATGCAATGCAACAAGAGATAGACATCATAGGCCAAATGCATAAACATGGACAACAGATAGTATACTATATATATGACATGTATGAATGATGCTTAAAGTAAAACATGTTAGTGACTCATATTCTAATATAGAATTAAAGGATGCATACACATAGACCATCATCATAGACTAAGTGAGCTACTTCCAAACTCTAAGGCACACCATTCCTTGAATGGTGATTGAGGCTTGATACCTCCCTCCCATCCTCAACAAGGCAACCGAGGCTTGTCACTCCCTCATCAAGGTGATTGAGACTTGGCACCCTCTCAACAAGGTGATTGAGACTTGGCACCTTATATACAAAGTGATTGAGAGTTGAAACCCTCTCAACAAGGTGATTAAGACCTGGCACCCTCTCAACAAGGTGATTGAGGCTTGGCACCCCCTCAACAAGGTGATTGAGTCTTGACACTCCCTCAACAAGGTAATTGACTTGCAACATCATAGATACTTTTCAAGAATTCTACATATATTAGCATACTTTTATCATCACAAGGCCATCATATACCTACATTTCCTCTCAACATTATACATCATATACATATGCCAAGTTCATATTCGAATGTCATGATTACCAATAAGTAAAAGTCAAACATCAAAGGTCAGGTAGCCTAGACCAAGATATAAAGATTCCTACTTGAAAGTGGGAGGAGATCAACTTGAATTTTGTGGTTGGCTTGCCTAAGAATAGAAGACATTTTGATCTTTTTGGGTTGTGGTTGATAGAATAAAAAAGTTAGCTCATTTCTTACCGGTTGAAACTACTTATGTCATCAAAGATTATGCCAAACTGTACATTCATAAGTTGGATAAATTGCATGGTACTTATGTCTATCATTTTCGATCATGGTGCTCAATTCAATTCTTACTTTTGGAGGTCCTTCCAAAGAGGTCTTGGTACCGAGGTAAAGCTTAGTATGAGCTTCCACCGTCAAATGGATTGCCAAGCCGAGAGAACTAACCAAACTCTTGAGGATATGCATAGAGCTTGTGTTTTGGAGTTTAAGGATAGTTAGGATGGACACCTTCCACTCATTGAGTTTGATTATAGTAATAGCTATCATTCAAGCATTGGTATGACTCCTTGTAAAGCTCTTTATGGTAGGCATTGTAGATCCCCAGTTGGATTGTTTGAAGTGGGGGAGATGGCTTTGCTAGGTTCGGATTCGGTCATGGAGGCCTTGGAGAAGGTGAGTTTAATAAGGGGGATATTGAAAACAACCCAAAATAGACGAAAGTCATATTTCAATGTGAGGAGAAGTGATCTTGAATTTAATGTTTATTTTGGGTCTATTTAAAGGTCTCACTCATGAAGGGTGTAGTTTGATTTGGCAGTAAAGCTAAATTGAGTCCAAGATTTGTGGGTCCTTATAGAGTGTTGAGAAGGATTGGTAAGGTGGCCTATGAGTTGGAGTTGCCCATTGAAATGAATATGGTTTATCTGGTCTTCCATGTATCTATTTTGAGGAAGTGTGTGGGTGACCCAAATACTATTGTACCTTTGGATGTTGTGGGTGTGGTGGAAGATAATTTGACTTATGAGGAGGTTCCGATAGAAATTTTTAATAGACAAGTGAAGTGGTTGAGGAACAAGGATATGGCTTCCATCAATGTTCTTTAGAGAAACCAACAAGTTTAAAGTGCCACATGGGAAATTGAGGCGGACATGAGAAAATGATATTCATATCTCTTCCACTCTATTAAAGCCTAAGGTATAAATCTACGTCCCCTACATGATTTCAAGTCTTAAATTTCAGCGCTTGTTTCATTTGCATGGATTCATGTTTATGTTGACAAATTCATAACAATTTTTTACATTCATGTTGGAAATTTTGAAAATGATATTTGAGGATATTTATTGCATTCATGTTGGGTTGGAAACTTTATGATTACTTCTCTTATGTACGTTTCTTTGACATTCGGATATAAATTTTCCCAAGAGAGAGATATTGAAACGCCCCAAAACTGCCCGAAAATATGCCTCCGAAATTCCCATAATCGTAATTGCTATATATCTCAAAATAGGTGTGTGATATCCAAAATATGACTTCATATTCTTGATCGGAGGGCAAAATTGAGTGTCAAATGGGTATAACCTAATTTTAGAGGACCTGTAGCGAAATTTTATTTTCACAAACTTTGCAATTTCCAGTGTGCATCCGCGTTGGCTAAATAACACGGACATATCGCGGAGCAGTGTTGTGAGTTTCTTAATTTTTCAGTTTCGACCTAACACTTTGGGGTCTTGGGCCTATTCCTATAGTTAACCATTTTTTCAACTCTACATCACTCAAGACATTCTCAAAATGCTCTCTAACACTTGACCAAATATTTTATCCAAATTCAAGTGTCCCAAGCTTAATTCTGGATTTCAAGAACTTAATTCAAGCTTCAAGTTCACATTCAAATCTTTATCAAGGAAATTGCCAAATTTAAGGTATGTGGGATTCAACCATTAGGTCCTTTCACCCATGGTGCCCAACATTCCTTTTCATGAAAATAACATGTTTTCAAGTCATATTGCTTATGGGTATTATTTATTATGAGTTATGATTACAAAGTTTTAGGTTTTTATGAAATGTTGATTGGAATCATATGTCTACCTATTTCAAGCTTATATTATGAGATGGTTTGTCTACTATGACTATGCATGTTTTGGGCTATGAAACTATGATCTATTATGAGATTTGATAATGGATTTCAAGCTATCTTGCATGAGAGTTTTACCATGTGTTGGTGGGTTGATTAACATTAAGTTTTCTCATATTATTTCACACTTGAATTACATGATTTTGAACTAGCATTGCATACCCACCAAGTGTTTGATAAAATGTCTTGACAAGGATCCTTGAGCTATTGATGATCTATTGCATGAGTTTTGAATCAAACTGACTATATGATGATTAAGAAATTGTATGTATGTATTGAATTCATGAAAAGTATCCATAGTATTCCAAGTTGACCACACCTTGTTTAGGGGGTGTTATGCCTCAACAACTTTGATGGGGGTGCTATGCCCATCTACTATGTTAAGGGGTATATATCTTGACCACTTTGATGGGGGGTGCTATGCCCATATACTGTGTTGACAGGTATATACCTAGACCACTATGATAGGGGATGACATGCCCATCTACCAATTGAGGGGTAGATACCTCAATCACCTTCCAAGGGGGTGACATGGTTTGGATTCCAAGCAATAACTTGCTTGGTCTATGATAATGGTCTCTTCCTATACATGTAATCTATATTCTTAAGTCATATGTTTTACAATCATGTTTTACTTTAAGTATTGATCATGCATGCTACGTTGTTATTATACCTATCCCTTGCTTATGATTATGCATTTTTGACTATGTTTCCTATATCTTGTTGCATTACATCCTATATACTTAGTATATTCAAACTTACTAATGCATACTCTATTCCTACATAATGTTACCATAAAGCAACCAGAGCACCTCACAATGATCCTCTACGTGGCTAGTTTTGACATCTCGAAGATATGCTTTTGGTGAGTCCTCAAGTTTGGGGATACTAGTTATGCTACTCTTACTTTTGTTATCTCTTATTTTGAGCATTATATACTATGAGGGTGAGCCCATAAAGTATCTTGGCCCCCACCCAATCTATATTTAGAGGTATTGTTGGAAAGATTGATGTATCTATGCTTTGAGGTTTGACTCTTTATGCTTTATAAATATCAAGACTTCCCCTAGTCCCTTTTCCCTTTTTTATATTGTTATTATTGTTTACTTTGCTTTCGCGACCAAGGATGTGTAATTGATATTCTAAGAGGCTTGTTTGGGTCCTTCGGGTTCCCATTCGCCGTATCACATCTAGGCCCTAGACTTGGGTCGTGACAGGAGGTAATAAAGGCATTCTAGGAACTATCTCACTTACTTATGTCTTATGTCTTGCTTTGGACTGTATATTATGGTTTCCTAATCATGATGATGTCCTTGCTAAACTTATAGAAGAGCCCTTCACGAAGAGCTCCCCCACAAAGATTGACCCTAGATAATAAGGGCCAAGTTCCTCAAGTGCCTATGGAAGAGCTGATCATGAATAGTGAATTGTGTACTACTATTGCTATGCTTGCGCAGTGGTGACTACTCAGGCTAGACTGCCCAATCTTCCTCCCGGTAATCCCACTCCTGCTCCTAGAGTGTGAGATTTTACCCGGATGAATCCTCTGAAATTTTATGGGTCAAAGGCTGATGAGGATGCTCAAGAGTTCATTGATAAGCTGTCTAAGGTGTTGACTATCATGGGAGTGATTTATGAGGAGAAAGCTAAGTTAGTTTCTTATAAGTTGTTAGATGTGGCTCAAATGTGGTATAGTCGATGGTTGATCGAGAGGGTTTGTAGCAATGTTGTTATTTGGAAAGAGTTCAAGTTTGCATTTCTGGATCGTTTCTTCCTTCTTAAACTTAGGTAAGCTAAGGTGATAGATTCTATTAACCTCAAAAAGGGTGACATAAATGTGAGGCACTATACCCTAAAGTTCACAAAGCTCGCTAAATATTCCCTTATGCTTGTGGCTGACTCTCGTGTAAGAATACACAAGTTTATTTCTACGTTCTCTGATTTGGTTATGAAAGAATGTCATGTGACTATTTTATTTGGGATATGGACATCTCTAGGCTTATGACATATGCTGAACATATTGAAGGAGAAACGAACAAGGAGAAGAGGTTGTAGGATTCTACGAGAGCCCGTTATGATGGTAGGTTCTCCAACTCCAAGAGTGGTGGTTGTTGTGGTCACTTCCAGTAGGGCCAAGGTTCTTATGCAAGGGTGGCCAATTCTATGGTGCCTCCTCCTAAGGTATAGGTTGAAGGTGTACCATTGCCTCCATGATGTGATAAGTGTGGGAAAATTCACTCGGAGAAGTGCTTATGGGGTTCGGGTGCTTTCTATGGGTATCGTGAGATAAGCCACAAGATTTTTGATTGGCCAAAGGAACCAAAGAAGGGTCAAATAGCTCAATATAATCACGTCAAACCAAGAACCCCATAGGGTGGTGCCCCCCAAAACAATAGGCTCTATGTTTCGTATGTTCGACAAGAAGTAGAGGATGCTCCGGACGTTGTGAATGGTATGTTAAATTATCATTGATTTTGATGTCTATGCTTTGCTTGATCTATATGCAAATGTATCACATGTGAATCCTCTTTTATGTATTAAGTTTGTCTTGAACACTGAAATCTTGAGGGAGCCTTTTTTCAGATTATACTCCGGTGGGTGAGTCCACTATTGCCCGAAGAGTTTATCAGGGTTGTCCTATTCGTTTTTTTGCATAAAGCCTTGACATGTGATCTTTTGGAACATGAGATGTTTGATTTTAATGTTATTCTTAAGATGAATTGGTTGCATGCGTCATATACCTCCATAGAGTGTAGAACCCAGAAGGTCAATTTCCATTTCAGAATGAGCCCATCCTTGAATTTAAGGGTAGTGACTCCACTGCTAAAGGTCAGTTTATTTCCTACCTTAAGGCCTGAAGGATGATCCTCCTTATCACATGGCACCAACTGAGTTGAAAGAGTTGAAGTACTAGTTGAAAGGCTTCTTGGATAAAGGCTTCATTGGGGAAAGTATATCTCCATGGGTTGCTCTGGTATATTTGCAATAAAGAAAGATGGGTCTTTTCGGATGTGCATTGATTATAGGCAATTGAATAAGGTGACAATCAAGAATAAATACCCATTTCTCAATGATTGACCTTCATTCTGGTTATCATCAATTGAAGGTTAGGGAGTGTGACATTCCTAAAATGGGTTTTAGACTACATGTAGGCACTTTGAATTTGTGATGATGTCGTTTGGGTTGACTAATGCTCCGGACGTGATTATGGATCTTAAAAATTGGGTGTTCAAGCCGTTCCTTGATAGTTTTATAGTTGAATTCGTCTATGATATCCTTATCCATTCCCGAAGTGAGCGGGAGTATATGGATTATTTGAGGTTGGTTTTTTTGGTCATGTGGTGTCTAGTGATAGTATTAGGTTTGACACAAAGTAGTCTGAGGCCGTGAAGAATTGGTGTAGACCTTTGACTCCTTCAAACATTCAATGTTTTCTTGGGTTGGCTAATTATTATAGGAGGTTTATTGAAGGTTTCTTATCTATTGCATCTCCATTGACCAAGTTAACTCAAAAGAACGACAAGTTTGTATGGTCAGATGAATGTGAGAAGAGTTTTCAGACTTTGAAAGTTCGGCTTACATCGCCTATTATTTTTACTCTACCAGATGGCTTAGATGGGTTTGTGGTATATGGTCATGCTTCTCGAATTGGGTTGGGTTGTGCACTTGTGTGCTTATGCAACACGGTTTGGTGATAACTTATGTATTTAGGCAATTGAAGGTGCATGAGCATTATTACCCGAATCATGATCTTGAGTTTGCGGTTGTGGTGTTTGCTTTGAAGATTTGTAGACATTATTTGTATAGGGTTCATGTTGATGTCTTCACCGATCATAAGATCTTACAATATGTGTTCACATAAAGATATCTTAACTTGAGGCAAAGGAGCGGGTTGGTACGCCTTAAGGACTATGACGTAAGTGTTCAATATCATCCTAGAAAGGCAAATATGGCAGTAACGCTCTTAGAAGACTGTCTATAGGGAGTGTGGCTCATGTTGAGGAAGGGATGAAGGAGTTGGTGAAACGACCCCAAAAGTTGTCCAAAAACGTGCCGTGTAATGCCCAGAATTTTAATTTCCATGTATCTAAAAATCTATTTATTATTTCGAAAATCTGACATTGAATTCTTGTTCAGGGGGTCCAAATTAGAGGGAAGAGGGTCTAACCCCGATTTAAAAGCAAAGATTTAACAATTATGAAATTTCAAGAATCAATTTCCAGAGGGGGACGACCCCTATGTATTTTGGGATTCTGATTTTCAGCTTCGGTCAAAGACATTAACTCTTGGGCCTAAAAGCTCCCATATGTGTTTTTACCTATACTTAGTTATATTTTACCCTCATACTACCCTAAATATTTCTCAATACTCAATCAAACACTTAGTCACATTTTCACTCCCCAAACTCAAGTCCCAAACCCTCACCCCAAGCTAAGGTTCTCCTTCAAGGTTCTTCTTCAAGATTTAAATCTCCCTCTCCAATCCTCACCAAGTCCATCTCCAAGCTAAGGTATGTGGTGTAAAACCTTTGGGTCCTTCCATCCATGGTGCCTAAGCCTCCTTTCTACTAATATTGCATGATGTAAAGTAGATTTTTTACATAAGGGTCTTATATATTGAGAAATTTATTGCATAGTGATTTTAGTTGATGAAAGTATGGTTGTTTTAGCATGTTTTGAGCTCTAAATCTTGGATATAATGTTGTATTACATGAGGGGTTTTGATATGAATGTCTTGGGGTTGTTGCAAGGTATTGATTGATGGTTTTACTACTGATTTTGTTACATGATTTCATCTCTAAATTGCATTGTCTTTTACCCCCATTACACCCCTCCAAGTGTTTGATAAGATGTCCGGCTAGGGTTTCATGTGTAATTGAAGGTCCAAAGCATGAGATATGATATGAATGATATTTTAATGATAAAATGAGCTAATGTCCATGATATATTCTATATAAAATGTTGCATTAGACCATGACCAATCTGGGGGACTAAGAGCCCGGACAACCGAGTTGGGGGTTTGTATCAATCAACCATGTGAGAGGTTTGTACCACACTACCAGGGTGATGGGGTGAGATCATCATCAATCGAGGTAGGGGTTTGTACTCATCAATCGAGGTGGGGTTTTATACTCATCAAACCATGTGAGGAGTTTGTATTTCACCACCAGGGTGATAAGGTGTGATTATCATCAACCTTGTGAGATGTGCGTACCACACCACCAGGGTGATGGGTTGAGATCATCATCAACTGCCCAAGAACTTCATACTTTAGAAATCTAGTTGGTCTATTCTTCACTAATAATATCCTATATGAGCATGAGTTACTTAAGCATGTTTTACTTATGCATTGATCATACATGTTACATTGCATTATTATGCCTATTGTCTATTATTATGCATGTTTACTATGAAGCATATGTCTTGTTGCATTGAATACTACATACTTAGTACATTCAAACATACTAATGTACACTCTTATCTACATGATATCACCATGTAGGAACCGGTGCTCAAGTTGATCATCCTCCTCTTCCACGTGGCTAGATCGATTCAACTCAAAGCTAGTTAGTGAATCCTCCACTTCGGGGACCTTATTATTTGTTGCTATTATCTACGTATTGAGACACTTTCTTATATTCTATTTTGACTATGAGGGTGAGCCCGGTTACTTTGTCTTGGCCCCTGCTCTATCTATATATTTAGAGGTATTTGTTGGACAAGTTATGTATCTGTGGTATGAGCTTTAACTTATCGTCTCTTGATTATGTTGATTCGTAATATATCCCTTGGTTCCTTTGCCCCTTAATATCATTTTATGTATTTTACATGCTTCTACGACCAATAATGTGTAATGATAAGTTGAGAGACTTGATTGGGTTTCCTTCAGGTTCTCTATTCGCCGTGTCACATCTAGGCCCTAGGCTTGGGTCATGAGAAACTTGGTATCAGAAAACTAGGTTGTCAGATCCTCAAAGTCCAACACTCTATATCAATTACAGTTCTATTCAAGGTTGTGAAACGCGCCATGATTATGAATAGTGGGCTATGAGGCATTTTAGGAAATGTTTTCCTTCTTCATGTTTTAAGTCGTGCTATAAGGTTGTGGTGAGTTTTCCCCCTAATGATTGTTCTTTGTTATGATAGATCATGCCAAATACTAGAGGAAGACGGGCCCAAACTCCCAAGGAGTAACCTACCAATAGTGAGCTCCGAGATGCTCTCACTATGTTTGCACAAGTGGTGGCCAACCAAGTCCAACAAGGGGCCCAAGCCGCTCATGCTACTAACCAGGAGCTATGGTAAGAGACTTCATGAGGATGAATCCTCCGATTTTCCATGGGTCAAAGGTGGATGAAGATCCGAAAGAGTTCATTGATGAGGTCTACAAAATCTTGAATATCATTGTTGTTGGGCCGAGTGAAAAGGTTGGAGTTGGAGGTGTACCAACTTAAGGGCGTAGCCCAAATTTGGTATGACCAATGGAAGGGTAAGAAGGATAATGGTTATGTGGTGCTTTGGGACGAATTCAAATTGGCCTTCCTTAATCGGTTCTTCTCTCTTGAGCTTAGGGAAGCAAAGTTGGTAGAGTTTATAAACTTGAAACAAGGTGCTATGAGTGTGAGGGAGTATTCCCTCAAATTTAATCAACTTTCAAAGTATTCTCCTCACATGGTGACCGATCCTAGATCAAGGATGAATAAATTTGTGATGGGGGTCTCTGACTTGGTGAGTGAAGAATGTCGGTCCACGCTACTTATTGGTGACATGGACTTGTCTCGGTTTATGACATATGCCAAGCAAATAGAGGAAGAAAAGTTGATAATAAGGAGGGGCAATGAGGCCAAGAGGGTCAGTTTTGAGGGTAAGTTCCAAAAGGGTACTAGATTTTGCCAAGGCCAAGGGCTTTCTCATGCTACTAATAGGAGGTTTTCCAATGAGTTCCCTAGGCCACAAAGTATGTATGATGTGGCTCCTATTGATGTGTGACCTACTTGTGGAGGGAATCATAGAGGCCCATGTTTGAAAGATTCTAATGCATGCTTTGGTTGTGGGGAACTTGGACATAAGAAAGTAGATTGTCTAAGAAACCATGGCAAGGTTCGGGGTGCAAATACGGTTCCATTGGATAGATGTAGTCCTCAAGGTGGTGCCCCAAGGCAAAACCAGTTTTATGCTTTACATGGTAGGCAAGGGGTTAGTGAGGTCCCCGATATTGTTACTGTTATGTTGAAAATCTTTGATCTTGATGTATATGTTTTGATTGATTAGGGTGCCACCCTTTCCTTTGTTACCCCTTTTGTTGCTAAAAAGTTCCATGTTGATTCATAGTTGTTGCATGAGTCATATGAGGTGTCTACTCCTATTAGTGCATCTATTGTTTCTAGGAGGGTGTATAGGAATTGTCCGGTCTTAATCTTGCATAAAATCTTGCCTTGTGATCTTGTTGAATTGGATATGATTGATTTTGATGTTATTCTTTAGATGAATTGGTTGCATGCATACTATGCTTCTATTGATTGTAGAACACGTGGGGTCAAGTTTCAATTTCCAATTGAACCCATCCTTGACTGGGAAAATCTTGATGTGGTGATAAGGGGTAGGTTCATCTCATGCATTAAAGCCCATAGGTTGATTTCCAAGGGGTATTTGTATCATCTTTTTAGGGTTAAAGATGTGGAGTCCAAGGTCCCTTCTATTGAGTCAGTCTAGGTTGTAAAAGAGTTTCTTGATGTCTTCCCAAATGACCTCTCTAGTGTCCATCCCGAAAGGGAGATAGATTTTGGCCCAAATTTCCTGCCCGACACTCAACCTATCTCCATTCCCCCATACCGTATGGCCCCCGATGGAGTTGAAGGAGTTAAAGGAGCAATTGAAAGATTTGTTGGTGAAGGGATTTATTAGACCTAGTCAATCACCTTGGGGTGCACCGGTGTTGTTTGTAAACTAGAATGATGGGTCACTTAGAATGTGCATTGACTATCGGCAAGTCAATAGGGTCACTATAAAATATAGATAACCTCTTATGAGAATTGATGACTTATTTAACCAATTGCAAGTGGCTAGATTTTTCTCTAACATTGATCTTTGGTCCGGGTACCATCAAGTGAGGGTGATGAAGTGTGATATTCCCAAGGAGGACTTCCGAACAAGATATGGGCACATGGGTTTGTGGTGATGTCCTTTAGGTTAACTAATGCACCAACAATTTTCATAGACCTAATGAATAAGGTCTTCAAACCTTACCTTGATTCCTTTGTTGTGGTCTTTATTGATGATATTTTGATGTATCCACATAGTAGAGAGTAGCATTTGGGTCTTTTGATGGTTGTGTTGCAAAGATTGAGGGAGGAGAGATTGTATTCTAAATATGAAAAGTGTGAGTTTTGGTTGAAGGAGGTTGCATTCTTGGGTCATTTGGTGTTGGGGGATGGTATTAAGATGGATCCTAAGAGGACTGATGTGATTAGAAATTGACCTAGACCATTGACCCCATCGGATATTAGGAGGTTCTTGGGCCTTGCGGGTTACTATAGTAGGTTAGTGAATGGGTTCTCCTCCATTGTTTCCCCTATGACAAAATTGATTCAAAAGAAGGTTAAGTTTGTGTGGACTGATGAATGTGAGAACAACTTCTAAACTTTGAAAGATAAGATTGTGTACGCTCCTACATTGTCACTACCAGATAGGCTTGAGGGTTTTGTTGTTTATTGTGATGCATCTAGAGTTGGTTTGTGTTATGTGCTAATGAAAAATGTTAAGGTTATAGCCTATGCTTCTAGGCAACTAAAACTACATGAAAAGAACCACCCTACCTATGATCTTAAATTGGCCGCTATGGTGTTTGCATTAATGATTTGGCATCATTATTTGTATGTGGTGCACATTGATGTCTTCACCGATCATAAGAGCCTTCAATATGTCTTCACTCAGAAAGATCTCAACTTGAGACAAAGAAGGTGGCTAGAACTTTTTAAGTACTATGACATAAGTGTGCATTGCCATCCCGGCAAGGCAAATATTGTGGCAGATGCTTTGAGTCGAGTGTCTATTGGTAGCCTAGCTCATGTGGATGATGGTGATAGGGAGATGGTTAGGGAGGTGCCTAGATTGGCTAGATTGGGGATGAGGTTGGAAGATGTTGGTAAGGGTGTTATTGTTATTGATGGTTCTAAATATTCTTTGGTTGATGAGGTTATAGCAAAATAAGATCTAGACTCCTCCTTGCTTGAATTGAAGACCTTGGTGAAAGGGGGCAAAATAGAGGTTTTCTCCAAAGGGGGAGATGGTTCCCTTAGATACCAAGGTAGGTTGTGTGTGCGCCATGTGTTGATGGTTTGAGGGAGAGAATTCTTGATGAATCCCATAATTCCTTTTATTCTATCCACCCAGGTTCCACCAAAATCTATAGAGACTTGAGGGATATGTATTGGTGGGGAGATATGAAGAAGGACATCGCTAGATGTATTTTCGGTTGCCATAGTTGTCAACAAGTCTAAGCTAAACATCAAAGGTCGGGAGGCCTAATCCAAGGCATAGAGATTCCTACTTGGATATGGTAGGTGATTAATATGGATTTTATGGTTAGGTTGCCCAAGACTAGAAAAGGTTTTGATTCCATATAGGTGGTGGTTGATAGGATGACAAAATCGACTCACTTTCTACTAGTCAAGAATACCTATGGAGCTGAAGAGTATGCAATGTTGTATATCCATGAGTTAGTGAGGTTACGTGTGGTTCCTTTATCCATCATATCGCATCATGGTGCACAATTTGCTTCACACTTTTGGAGGTCTTTTCAAAGGGACCTTTGATACCAAAGTTCACCTTAGTACGACCTTTCACCCTCAAATGGATAGCCAAGCCGAAAGGACAATTCAAACACTTAAGGATATGCTTATGGCTTGTGTCTTAAAGCTTAAAGGTAGTTGGGATGACTATCTTCCATTGACAGAGTTTTCCTACAAAGTACCTATCACTTTAGCATCGGTATGGCTCCTTTTGTGGCTCTTTATGGTAGACATTGTAGATCACCAGTAGGTTGGTTTAAGGTTGGAGAGGTGGCTCTTTTGGGGCCGGATATGATTATGAAGGCTCTTGAAAAGGTTAAGATGATTAGACAAAGGTTGAGGACAGCTCAAAGTCGTCAAAAATCCTATGCCGATGTGAGAAGAAGAGACCTTGAATTCAAAGTGGGTGATTGGGTCTATTTGAATGTTTCTCCAATGAAAGGTGTAGTTTATTTTGGTAAAAATAGGGTAAATTAAGTCCAAGGTATGTTGGCCCTTATGAGGTGATAAAGAGGGTTGGCAAGGTAGCTTATGAGTTGAAGTTGCATAGTGAAATGAATTTGATTCATTCGATATTCCATGTTGCGATATTGAGAAAGTGTGTTGGTAATACTAGTTCAATTGTGCCTCTTGATGTTATGGGTGTTTTTTAGGATAAATTGACCTTTGAGGAGGTTCCGGTTCAGATCTTGGATAGGCAAGTGAAGAGGTTGAGGAACATGGTGGCATCCGTTAAGGTCCTTTGGAGGAACCAATAAGTTGAAAGTTCTACATGGGAGGCCGAAGCGGACATGCAAAAGTGGTATCCTCATCTTTTACACTCCACTCAAGCCTAAGGTACTAATCCTAAGTCCTTATGTGATTTCAAGTCTCCTGTTTTAGCCTCTAAGTCATTCAAATGTATTCATGTTTGAATTGGTAAACTTACGATGATTTTACCCTTTTGTTGAGAATTTAAAAATGGCATTTTACATGTTATGTTGCATTTTTTTTGGGTCTGGTTTGTTGATGATTACTCTTGTCTTGTACATCACTTTTACATTTGGGGACGAATGTTTCCAAGGGGGATACATTGAAACGACCCCAAAAAGTACCCAAAATCATGCCTCAGAATGCTTTTAATTTTAATTTCCATATATCTAAAAGTCCGATAGTTATTTCGAAAATCTGATATCAAATTCTCGTTCAGATGGTCCAAATTAGGGGGAGGAGGGTCTAAACTCGATTTAAGAGCAAAGATTTAGCAATTACGAAATTTCAAGAATAAATTTCTAGAGGGGTTTTCGTGTCCCCCACGCGATGTGCCCCAATGTATTTTGGGACTCTATTTTTCAGCTTCGGTCCAAGACTTTATGTCTTGGGCCTAGAAGCTACCATATGTGTTTTTACCTAAACATAGTCATATTTCACCCTCATACTCCCTTAAACATTTACTAATACTCACTCAAACACTTACTCACATTTTCACTCCCCAAACTCAAGTCCCAAACCCTCACCCCAAGTTAAGGTTCTCCTTCAAGGTTCTTCTTCAAGCTTCAAGTCTCCATCTCCAATCCTCACCAAGTCCATCTCCAAGATAAGGTATGTGGTGTTGAACAATTGGGTCCTTCCACCCATGGTGCCTAAGCCTCCTTTTTACTAATATTGGATGATTTATAGTTGATTTTACATGTGGGTCTTGTATATTTAGAAATTGACTGCACAGTGATTTTAGTTCATAAAAGTATGGTGGTTTTAGCATGTTTTAAGCTCTAAAACTTGGATCTAATGTTAGATTTGATGAAGGGTTTTAATATAAATTTCTTGGGTGTGTTCTAAGGTGTTGATTGATGTTTTACTACATATTTTCTTGCGTGATTTCATCTCTAAATTTCATGGTGTTTTACTCCCATTACACACCCCCAAGTGTTTGATAAAATGTCTGACTAGGGTTTTCTTGTGGAATTGAAGGTCCAAAGCATGAGATATGATATGAAGAATGTTTTAATGGTGAAATGAGCTTATGTACAAGATATATTCTATATAAAGTGTTTCATTAGACCATGCCCAATCCGGAGGACTAAGAGCCTGGACAATCGAGGTGGGGGTTTGTACCCATCAACCATGTGAAGGGTTTGACCCACACCACCTAGGTGATGGTGTGAGATCATCATAAACCAAGCTGGGGGTTGGTACTTATCAACCGAGGAGAGGAATTGTACTCATCAAACTATGTGAGGGGTTTGTACTTCACTACCAGTGTGATAAGGTGTGAATATCATCAACCATGTGAGGGATTCATACCACACCACCAGGGTTATGGGTTGAGATCATCATCAATCGACCAAGGGATTTATACTTTGCAAATCCAGTTGGTCTATTCTTCACTAATGATATCCTCTATGAGCATGAGTTACTAAAGAATGTTTTACTCATGCATTAATCATATACATCACATTGCTATATCATGCCTATTGTCTATTGTTATGCATATTGACTACGAAGCTTATCTCTTGCTCCATTACACCCCACATACTTAGTACATTCAAACGTAATAATGCATAATCTTGCCTACATGATATCACCATGTAGCAACCGGTTCTCAAGTTGATCATACACCTCCTTCACGTGGCTAGATCGGTTCTACTCAAAGCTAGTTGGTTAGTCCTCCACTTTGGGGACCTTAGTCTCTATTGCTATTATCTATGTATTGTGACACTTTCTTATGTTCTATTTTGACTATAAGGGTGAGTTCGATTACTTTATCTTGGGCCCCGCTCTATCTATATATTTAGAGGTGTTTGTTTGACAAGTTATGTAAATATGGTGTGAGCTTTGACTCCTTGTCTCTTGATGATGTTGATTTGCAAGCTATCCCTTAGCCCCTTTGCCCTTAATATCATTTTATATCTTTTACATGCTTTCACAACCAATGATGTGTAATGATAACTCGAGAGGCTTGATTGGGGTTCTTTCGGGTTCCCCATTGTCCATGTCACGTCTAGGCCCGGGGCTTGGGTCGTGATAGTTGTCAAAAGATGTTCACCATTTGTATAGATTGGGTGTTAAATTGGCTGACTCTAATTAAGGTATTATTCATGTTATTAATGGGCCTGAATCTTTTGTGGTTGTTGATGTCAAGGCTAAGAAAGATCTAGATCCATCATTTGTTAAGTTGAAGAAGTTGGTTGCCAAAAAGAAGATAGAGGTTTTCTCCGAGGGGGGAGATGGTGTACTTCAGTATCAAGATCGGTGGTATGTTCTGGATGTTGATGAACTTAGGAGCGTGATCATGATTGAAGCCCATAAATTTCATTATTCTATTCACCTGGGATCTACTAACACGTATCGAGATTTGAAGGAAGTGTATTGGTGGCACAGAATGAAGAAAGATATAAAAAATTTTGTATCCGAACGTCCTAATTACCAACAAGTGAAGGTACAGCATCCAAGTCCCTGATGTTTGGTACAAGATATTGAGATTCCTACTTGGTAGTGGGAAGATGTTAATATAGACTTTATGGTTGGTTTGCCTCGGACCTAAAAGCATTTTGATTTGATTTGGGTTATTATTGACCGAATGACTAGATCGGCTTATTTCGTACCATTTAAGACTACCTTCACTGTCGAATATTATGCAAGGTTGTATATCAAAGAGTTGGTGAGGTTGCATTATGTGCGTAGGTCTATCATATCAGATCGTGGCACTAAATTTACTTCCCACTTTTGGAAAACATTTTAAAGAGGGCTTGGAATAAAACTGTAGTAAGTATAGCTTTTAATCCTCAAATTGATGGACAAGTCGAAAGGATAATTCAAACTTTGGAGGACATATTGAGGGCTTGTGTGCTGGAATTGAAGGTTAATTTGGATGACCATCTTCCATTCATCGATTTTGCTTATAACAATAGATTACATGCTAGATTATTATGAAACTGTTTTAAGCTTTTTATATTCAGAGGTGTAGATCTCTGGTGGGGTAGTTTGAGTTGGGAGAAATGTCCTTGATTGGCCTGAATTCAGTGTTAGAGGCTATGGAGAGAGCGAAGTTGATTAGGGAGAGGTTGAAAATGGCTCAAAGAAGCAAAAAGTTTATTCTGATGTTAGGAAGAGGGATCTTGAGTCTTATATTGGTTATTGAGCGTATGTCAAGGTCTCACCTATGAAGGGTGTAAAACATTTTGGAAAGAAGGGTAATTTGAGTCCCCGGTATTGTTGAGCGGATTAGGAATATGGCTTATAGGTTGGTTTTACCTCTGTATTTAAGTTCTATTCACCCGACTTTCCATGTATCTATGTTGAGGATATTTATTGGTGATCTTAGCACAATTATGCCTTTGGACGCTGTTAAGCTTGAGGAGAGCTTGACTCATGAGGAAGTCTCAATTGAGATCATGGATAGTCAGGTGATGCGGCTTCACAACAAGGATGTGGCTTCAGTTAAGGTGCTTTGGAGAAATCAACATGTGGAGAGTGCTGCATAGGAGGCAGAGTTGGACATGATGAAATGATCTCTCCATCTTTTTCAATCTACTCAAGCCTAATGTATCAGGTTCTTCCAATTCGAAGTGGTCCTAATTCTTTCAATTTTGTATTTCATGACATGACATGTATACATATGCACAAAAATGATTTTAAAATATTTTGAAGGATTTAAAGATGTTTTAATTTGAGTTTTAATGTCTTTATGATTTTCAAGTGATGAAATATGCATTATATGATGTGATTGGATGTTTTATGTTCTAAGTGAAGTCTTTTAAGCTTTGTTCAAGCACATTCGAGGACGAATGTTCCCTAGGGGGAGATGATGTAAGGATCCAGATTTGGTATGGCATTTATGGTTCTTGGATTTTGGTTTCGAAGAGTTTTGACAAAGGTGACACTTATGGAAACCTCCACGAGCAATACGGAGGGTCCTTAGGTGACCCTTGGCCTTATGGGTAAGTGTTGGCTAACCTTTAGAGTTTGAGACAAAACATGCACCATATGAACTCACACGGTCTGTGTGGTGCTTTATGGGCTGTGTGATGGTTGTTGTGAGTATCCTTGGCCTTGAAAACCATATTTTTGGCCAAGGCTTGGAGCACATGAACCTCTCATGGACCTTTTACCTCTTCACGGGCCATGAAGTGCTCCATATGGGTGTTGATGTGAAAATTTTCTATGTATGAAATCACCTTCTCGGAACTTCATCAATGGAAATTTGGGTAAGTGAGGCTTCATGGAAGCGCACACGATCTGTGTGACCTTGTACAGATTGTAAGACCCTGCATGGGACCTCTGGCAACAATTGTTATTCTGTTTCATTAATGGCATTCTTATAATAATGGCTACTCCTGGTGGTCTTTTGTGACTTTCTATGATTTATTAAGACATTGAAACGACCTATGCTCTTCTTTTTTCATTCAAATTTATTCTCACACTTAGAATTATATTCACGCTAATTCTTAAGAACTCCTTTCAAGAACTTTAGTGAAGGCTTAACTTGTGAGAATAATTATGGCTACTCCTAATGGTCTTCTGTGACTTTCTATGCCATCCTGAGACATTCAAATGACCTATACTCTTCTTCTCTCATTCAAATTTATTCTGACACTTAGAATTATATTCAAGCTCATTCTTAAGAACTCCTCACAAGAACTCTAGTGAAGGCTTAACTTGAGAATCAAGGAAAGGGTTTTCTTCTTCATCAAATTTCTTCCTATTTCTTTTTTGTTAGCTAAGGTATGTAGGATTGATTCATGGTCCCTTTCAACAAGGAAGACCCAAATTCTTTTCAATTGATTTTTATCAAATTTTAGCTTACTTTGAATATGGATTTTTAAGATTATTGTTTATTTAATTCAATTGAGATATGGGCTGTGCTGTATTATTGATTATAAAGTGATTTAAGCCCAACATGATGAATCGCATTAAAGCTATGAATATTTGAATGTGCATGTCCCCTTTAAATTTTGTTCTAAGCATGGGTAGTCTATATTATGATCTAAATGCAGATTTATTTATGATTTTATTTGAATTTCATAATGTATTGTTGATTAAAGATTTAATCTCTGTTGCCTATGCTATTCTCATCTTATTCATGACATATGGATACATGACTATTATTTTCATGAAGACTATGATGTGGCTAAGTCCCAATTATGATGTTCATTATGTTTTTAAAGTAAAGTATGCGTATAACAAAAATGTGATCACATAACTGTCTATGTTATGGCCCTTTGAACAATTATGAGTGTTTACACCACCATGATTATGGAGCACTGATTGAGGTTGCACGGAAGGTGTGCTATCCCAAAAGGTTCATACTCCTTTCTCATGGAAGTGCTTAAAGGAGCCATTCCTATGCATGAAAGTATGACATGAAGTATGATTTGACTTTTCATACTAAGAATGTATGATTATGAAATGTGATTTGGCCTTTAAGCATAATTATCCATTGATATGTTTTGACAAGACTCATGCCTCTTCTACAAGCATGTATATGTATATGTATTCTTGTTGGATGATGACTTAGCACCAATGGTATTGGAGGTTGGGTAGGCTATCCCCAAAGGTCCATTCTCCTTTCTCTTGAACTATGTGCTTACCATAAGTATAGTTATGCCCCTCTGTGGATGATGAATGATTATGGATCTACCATTTGGCAAATAAGGCACCTCTTTATACGTGGTGGTGAGACGAAAGAGTTCTAAATGATAGATCACTTGGTCTTATGTCAATTAAGGTCCCATCCTCTTATATGCAAAGTATATTTACATTCATGCATCATGCATTTCATGGCATATCAATATTTTATTATTCCCTAGTTATATGCTTCTTCTAATATATGTGCGCTTGTCATCTAACATTAAATGTAGGCTTTATAAGTTTATACGCATTTCATGCCCGCATACATAGTACATTCGAATGTACTAACACATACTTTTCCCTACATGATCTAACCATGTGGGGTTTGTAGATTACCTTCATCTATCATTTTAGGGATAGATCGGATTTGAGAAAGTGTAGTGGTGAATCCTATCTTCCAAGGACAAGCCACCATCTATCTACCTTATGTTGCTTTGAATTATTCTATTTACTTTGAGGGTTAGCCCAGGACATGTCTTTGCCCCATCCTATGTTATGACTAGGCATTGTTGGACATCTTGTAGACTCTTGTATGGATATATGCTATGTGTTGTATTTAGAGATTATAATTATGGTTACCTATTGGATATAATCATTATGATATGTGATTATGTTATGATGTGAAAATGTAGAAGATCCTATGTCCCTTATTGCCCTCATATAGTGAGTCATACATACCCGCCCCTTAGTCCTTATGTTTTATGTTTTATGTGAATCCATGTTAATCCATGTCCTTATGACATCCCCATAGCACGAGTCCTACTTTTCCATCCCCTGGAACTATGTGTTTTGCTATTTCATATGCAATTCTGAACCAATGATGTATGAATGAATTTTATGAGGCTTGTTTAGGGACTCTCGGGTTCCCATTCACCATGTTATTCCTAGATTCTAGGTCCTGGTCGTGAAATGAATCAAGGGTCATCCAATATGCCTCCTCCCATGTTCAACAAAGATTAGGAGTCCAACCCAATATCCCTAGGTAGTTTTGGTGCACAAGCTTCTCCAAATTATGCGAAGTATGGAAGGCCCCACAAGGGTGAATATTTAGTTGGCTCGAATGCTTGTTTCCAATGTGGCAAGCCCGGAAACCATGCAAAAATGTGTAGAAATTGGAATGCATAGCCTCAAGTCCAAGGTGGACAAGCACAAGGAGCCCTAAAAGCTAATAAGTTCTATGCCATGCATGGCTACCAAGAAGTGGAAGAACTCCCGGATGTGGTTATCGGTATGTTGAAATATTCTGATTTTGATGTTTATGCACTTTAATATTTAGGGGAAAATTTGTATTTTCTCACACCATTTCTTGCTAATAGATCATATGCATATCCCAAAATACTTTTTGAGCCTTTTAAAGTTAGCACTCCCGTTGCGCGAGTCCGTAGTTGCCCAAAGTGTCTATACAGGTTACTTCATGTCCATCATGCATAAAAGTATTCCTTGTTATTTAGTAGGATTTCCATGGTTAATTGTTATGTTATACTCAAGATTGATTGGTTGCATTCTCGTTATACCTCTATAGATTGTCGAACCCACAGTGTCAAGTTTCAATTTCCAAATGAGCTTACACTTGAGTGGAAGGGTGGTAGTTCTTTATGTAAAGGTCAATTTTTTTTCCTATTACAAAGCCCAAAAGATGATTTATAAGGGGTTCATCTATCACTTAGTAGTGAGGGTAGGGATGCCACTTCTGAAAGTCCATCTCTTGGGTCGATCCCAGAGTCATTGAGTTTCCCAATGTGTTCCTCGAAGAGTTTCCTGGTGTCCCTCACGAAAGGGAGATCGAATTTGGCATATATCTTTTGCCTAACACTCAACCTATTTCAATCCCTCCTTATATGATGAACCCGGTAGATTTAACAGAACTAAAGGAGCAATTTAAAAGTTTTCTAGAGAAGGGTTTTATTAGACATTGTAGATCCCTGATGTCTCCCAAGTTACACCTCCTTTTTAGAGGATAAAACGGTTGCTGTTAAGATATAGAACCTAACCAAGGTTAGGGTCAATCCCACAGGGAATATGTAGACTTAAAAAAATTCACCAATTTGTAATTCGAGTAACTAACCAACTTACTTCCCCAAAAGGGGGGTTTTGCAATAATCAATTAGAAAATAAAACTAACTATTACAAGAGAAAAGGCAGTAATGGAGAGCAACTAGGGTATTATGTTCCCCATTATTCTCTAACTCAGTATCACTGGATAACCTAATTCTTTTCTAATGTATAGCATGCGAGACGATAATTTAAGTTTACCAAGCCCTTTGGTCAAAGGTGAGAGGTGAATTTCACTATGTAACTTGGCCCATTTCCATAGTTTGCATTACTAATCATTACCTATTAGTCCCTGTAAAACCTCCCCTTGGCCCAATTCTGTTGATTAGACTAGAACACATCAATTAAATCTTGTTAATTAATCTTTTTTCTATTCATTACTACCTTAGTCTAGTCAGTAACACTAGGCTAGTTCTAATGTTGGACACCACTATAAAACATGCAAAATGAAGAGAGTTAATTAATACTTGCATATGTACCTTCCAAGAATTGTCAATTATGCACTTTTACTTTGTTAGTTCTCCATGGTTTCCACAACCCTAGTTTGTTGATTTCGCTACTCATGCATTGTGTAGATGAAGAAATTACGAATTGAGAAAACGTAATTGAATACTTATATAATAGATTTAAAAACATGCAATCCAATGTCGGTAAGAATCACAAGCTTTAAGATCAAATTCAAACACAAGTGTTCTCAAAAGAAAAATAACCTAAAATACCTATTTATAATAATTAAAAAACAAATCATAAACAAAATAGGAGAACTGGTCGGCACATCGTATGAAAGCACTTTACGACACATATTGAAGTTTACGACACGTAATCGAGGTCTTATACTTAGCTATTGGAATTTTGGACTTCAACTCTACTACTCGTAAAATAATTTATGACTCGTAAAGTGGGTTTCGCTTGACAAAATTCATGAAAGTCCACTTTTTCTAATTCTTAGGGCACGTATCCTCTTCTACGACTCGAAAACTCTTCTACGACTTGATGTACTATCATAATACAATACTTTTGATGCCTAAAACTTGAGATTTTGTGTGTTCTCAATGTGACATTTATGGTTTTTATGTGTTTTTGTTATAGGAAAAATAAGTTGGCACAAGTTTTGGAAAAGTTGAAGGTTTTGCTGGTTTTTGAAGACATACGAGACCAAGTACAAGTCGTAGCTCAGTATACGAGTCATAGAGGTGGCCTCATGGAGATTTCTAGTGTTGAAGAAAAAATTGAAGTTTAGCCATGCAGAACCCCATTGCGAGTCATACTTCATTCTACGAGCCGTATTGGAAGGTTCCATAGTAATTTCCAGTATTTTCCAGTATTCGACCAAGTGTTGCAAATCTGGACTATGAGAGGACAATATGAGTCACAGATCAGACTATAACTCGTGACTAGTCCAAGATCCAAGCGCTAAACACGAAAGCCCGATTACGACTCGTGACCCAAGTTATGAGTCGTAACTGCAAGTCATAGGGTGCGCTGATAATTTTTTTTAATTATTTTAGGGAGTTGTTTGTAAATACTGTAAATAGTAAATATTAGGTCATTAAATGCAGTTTTCATAGTTTCTCATAGATTACAATAGACTTAGAGTAGAGAGCACGAAAATTAGAGCATTTTTATAGTTTTAGTTTGGAGACCTTATTTTGGAGAAGAGATTCTCTTGTGGATTCAAGTAATCTTTCAATCTTGTGATTCTCAATACAAAATTAGGTTTTCTTATTCTTCAATCTTTCTGGGTAAGTGATTAAACATATCTTCTCTATTCATTGTTTCTTTATTTGTCCGAAAATATAAGTAGCGGAGCCCACAATATCTAACCAAATGGACCTGGGTTATTTGCAATTCTTAGAATGGGTATTTACATGTATTAATCAATTTTCTTCATGTTGAATATTTTCTAGTGATGTCCAATATTAGAACTAGCATAGTGTTACCTTTCCGATCTAGGTTGTAATGAATAGGAAAAGAGATTGATTAACAAGGTTCGATGATGTGTTCTCGTCTGATCAACCGAACTAAACCAAGGGGAGGTTGACTAGGACTATCGGTAATGGTTAGTTTAGCACACTATGGAAATGGGCCAAGTCCCATAGTGAAATTCGATCTCCACCTTGTACCAAAGGATTGGAACAACATAAATTATCGTCCTGCATGCAATATTCTAGTTGAGAATTGTGATATCCGAGGATGTTGAGTTAGTGAATCATGGAGACACCATATCTAAGTTGCTCTCCGTTATTAATTGTCTTACATTTTAATTAGTTTATTTTAATTTCTTATCAATCATTGCAACCCCCCCCCCCACTCTTTTAGGATTTGAGCTAGTTAATATTTCAATTATTTATTAGTGAACCAATTTTTGAGGTCCCATATTCCTGTGGTATTCGACCCGAACCTTGGTTAGGTTTATTACTTTGATGATCGCTTTGACTTCAAAAGAGTGATTTATCTTGAGCGTGATCAAAGAAAAATGGCACTACACCATCATTATAAGGGATATGAAAGTTCTGCAGTTGAAGATATGCTTGCCCAATTGGTAGAAAAGGCAAATACACAAGAGGTGATGTGAAGAGAGATCAAGTACATCATTATCAAAATAAACTACAAAGTTGACCAACATTGATGCCAATTCAATAGCTTAATAGCTAGTTTGGACTTGTATACTCACAGCTGGAGCAGATTCAGAGTAGCATGATGAAAGAGGCTAAGTTTAGTGATAAGGACTCACCACATCTTGAGGAATTCTGAGTACTCAAGATATCGAAGTCATGCCGCAACAATAAATCAGGCGCTACATGGGAGGCAACCCAAGTATTTTTGATGTTCTATCATAGTTTCGAGTTCATTTTAGGTTTTTGACTTCTGAGAAGATTGTTTATTTATGTTTTGATTGTTATTTTTTACACTGGTTTTGTTGCATCTAGGGTGCAAGTGCATTTTATAAGGAGTATATAGGTTCAGGATAAAGACTTCAGGTTTTGCTGAGAATTGCATCTGATGTAGTCTATACGACTAGGCTTACAATTCGTATTACACTTTACGACTTGTAATCCTGTATCGTAAAGAGTTACAGTGAGTAGTTTAAGTGCGCACTCCATCTACAAGCCAACTTTACGACTCTTAGTCCACTACGAGTCATGAATGGGGTTCGTGGAAGCTAGGTATGTTTTTAAATTTTTCCAAGAGTTGAAGTGGTCTACGAGACTAGGACTTATGAGTCATTGACCAAGCTACGACTCATAATTGGGGTTTCGTAGACCTGATCCAGTGAATGTAAAGCATTGACCCGGTAAAGTATAAAAGGGGGTCAAAATTAATTTGACCTCATTTTTTACACTAACTACTGACATATTTCCCTAATTTCTTTCCCCTATCTTTTTTCGATCATATTTTCGGTGCCCCAACTCTGTTTCCGGTAAGAAAATTCAGTAACTAGGGTTTCTTGAGCATGCATCTCATTTTTCTTCCTCATGTTCATCTACACACTTGGGAAGTTTCTTGGTTTAGTTTTAACTTCTACATTTACCTTGTTTTTGAAACTATGAGTTGAGGAATGTGAATGAGTTGGTGTGTGGGAATTTGATTCTTGCTTGAATGTGAATTGTCAATGAGCGACTAGGGTTGTGATGAATAGAAATGATTATTCAAGCCCTAAATTAAGAGCTATATCTTTGGTGTTGTAATTGAATGCCTATGATATTATTCTCCTTGTTTGATTGAATTGTCATTAATGGGTTATGAATGCAAATTGATTTTTAGTTACAAAGGAGTGTGATTGGGTTCAGGCTATATTGAATTAGTCAGAATCATAGGGTGATTAGTTCTTGTTGTTCCTGTTGAACTATACCCCAAGTGATCTTGAATTTGATTACATGACTTTTGTGTGTGACTTGGTGGGTGGTGATATAGGTGCATGTTTGAATGAATTTGAGAAGAATGAAATTAATGGGTATTGATTGCTAGATTCTATTCGATGTAGAAAATTTGTTTTGAAATCATGTTTTGGGTACGAGTTAATTTGTGGTTAACATATGAGGTGTTCATATACTTGCTTTGGTGCTATTAGGATAGTATTTGAATCATTCGTAGGGTCCGTGTGATTAATTGAGGAACATCAGGTACCTGGAAATTCTTTGTTGTGAAAGTCTTTTATGACTCGTAGATGAGTCTACGAGTCGCAGTTGCCTCTCTTGAGAAGTTCTAGTGATTTGATTTTCTGAATATTCATCATACGAGACCTTCTACGAGTTGTAGATCACTCTACTAGTCATAGATGGGTCTCATGGACTCTTGCCTGTTTTATTTTGCTCCCTGGAATATTTTACAAAACCTATTTACGACCCATGATCCAAGTTACGAGTCGTAACTGGGTTTTGTACCATCTTCCAGTGTTCCATATTATTGTGTACTTCTAGTGTATGGGACTACTTTATGATTCATAGTTCCAACCAGACTCGTAACTAGTTCTCATGGTACCTGACTGCTACTGATCCAATTTATTTTTCTTGTTTTTCACTTGTTGATTGTTCAGGATAATTAAGGTTTACCTATTTTTTATTTGTAGGAAATATGGCCCTAAAGGTACAATGCTCAAAGATTGAGGCATTTAGAAGGAAGCTCATCATGAGCCTATAGATACAGAGCATTCGGGTAATGATCAGACCTAATTGGGTGGGTCAACGAAGATTTATGACACCCAGCCTGATCCAACAGTACCTCGACCACAACGAGATTGTTGCCAGAGGCGGGCAACCTCAGGCTTAGACCATTAGTCATTCCTAGTCTGATGAGGAAGGCAATGAGGAGATTGGCACCAGCCTTCTCCAGATGAGTAGGATAGAGATGAGAACAGTTCAAAGGAGGGCTCCCAGGATTGAGGAGATGCCCAGTCCTACGTCACCCCATCTTCTTCATCAGCACCGAATCCTATTACTCACTAGTGAGTTGTCGAGGACATCGAGGCCATATTTACAGATGGTGTGTATCCAAAGGGGAAATGCAAGACCGCACAATCATATATAAGGAGTCTCAGGTGATTGCTGATTGATTGAGCCGTGTCCAAGGACTGGAGGACACAATGACACGATATGGGCTTAAGTGGTTAACAGATAAGCTTGGACGATATGCCCCACTTATGGTATAGGTGTTATACGTAACTTATGCAACCTCCATTCTTCATGATCTTCCCAAGGAGAAGAGACCTCTCACGTAGCCGAGATTGGGAGATGTGCCTCAAAGGTGCCCAGAATTGTAATTTTCATATATCTCAAAATCCATGCGTATTATCAAAAATGCTACTTTATAATTTTGTTCAGGGGTCAATTTAGTGGGAAATAGGTCTAACCCCTATTTTAGAGCAATCGTATCAAAATTTGAAATTCCCAAAATATGATTTCCAGAGAGCTTTTTGTGCCCCTAGCACGACGTGCCAAGGGTGTGCTCCTATGTTATTTTTGGTCCAGTTTTGACTTTGGTCCAAGACTTTTAAGTCTTGGGACTAAGTGTTCCCAAACGTGAAAATACCTATACTTAGCCATTTTTCACCCTCATATCATTCAGAATATCCCCTAATGTTCATTCAAACACTTGGCCAAATATTTTACTCTATAACTCAAGACTCAAAACCCTTTCCCGATCTTAAAGATTGCACTCAAACTTTAAGTCTCCATCTTCAATCTTCATCAAGTTCATCTCCAAAGCTAAGGTGTGTGGGTTTCTTTCATGGGTTCCTTTCTCCCATGATAACCAAGCTTTCTTTTACCCTAATTTGCATCATTTAAAATGATTTACTCATGGCTCTTATTTAATATTAAAATCACTGCACCCTATGTTGGGCTTATGAAATAATGACTGTTTTACTATGTTTTGAGCTATGAATCTAAGATCTATTGTAAGACTGGATGAAAGGTTTTGATGTATATTGCTTGGGGGTGTTACCAAGTATCTACTGATGGTTTTTCAAGGAATTATCTTGCATGATTTCACTCTTAAATTGCATGATTTTATACTAGCACTACACACCCTTTTAAGAGTTTGATAAAATGTCCGGTTGTGGTTTCTTGAGAAATTAAAGGTCCAATGCATATTTTATGAGTTGAATGACTGTAAAATGAGAAATGAAGATAAAGTGATTATGAAATGATTATGAATTGATGATGAAATGATGATGGAATGATGATAAAATTGATGTACGTATATTATGACTATATGATGATGAATGAAATATATGAATATGATGATTGTATGACGATGAGAGGAATGTATGGATAAAATGACTATGTGATAATGGGAGAAATATGCATATCAATATGATACTATTTCTATAGTGTTGGGGATGACCAAGCCTAACTCGGGGGTTTGTAGGCCCGGGTAACTTATTGAGGGGTTGGTACCTCGATCGCCTAGCTCCAGGGCTAGTAGGCCTAGGTAACTTAGTTCGGGATTGGTCCCCATCAACCTTGTTGGGGGGTTTGTACTACATCAACGCGTTGGGGAGTTTGTACTCGACCAACCATGTTTGGGGTTTGTACCCATCAATCCGTTGGGGGGTTTGTACTCCATCAACCTCATGAATGGATTTGTACCTCATGCGCCTCTCCAAGGAGGTGCTAGGCCTTGAATTGCACTAAGAATGGTCACACCCTACACATGTGTTATGTTCTATGAAAGTATGATTTAACTCAAGCATCTTCCATTCATTTTATATTTCCATATGCTTATCTATTATCAAATTAAGCATTTCGATTATGATGCATATCTATTGTTGTATTGCATCCTAAATACTTAATATATTCAAATATACTAATGCACACTCTATGTCTATATGATGTCACCATGCAGGAACCAGAGTCCCACTTGAGCATCCTCCTCCACGTGGCTGGTACAACTTCGCTCATTTTTATTGGTGAAACCTCCACTTCGAGGATGTTAATTCTGGTCTCTTGATATGTATTTAGACTTTCTCTCTTGACTTATGTATTCACTATAAGGGTAAGTCCTATTGCTTTGTCTTGGCCCCCTCATTTTTCTTATAGTAGAGGTGTTGTTGGACATGTTATGTATCCATGTCATGAGCTTTGACTCTTGATGTTGATGTTATGAAGTTGTCTTTTAGCCTCATTTATCCCGTTTTACTAGTTCTTGTTATGTTTTATTGCTTCCGCGACCAAGGATGTGATATGATACGTTAAGAGGCTTGATTGGGGTCCCTTTGGGTTCCCATGCGCCATGTCACGTCTAGACTCTAGGATTGGGTCGTGACAATATTCCCCTCAACATCGTAGATGGGCATGTTAACCCCTATCATAGTGGTCAAGGTATATAACCCTTAATATGGTAGATGGGAATATCATTCCCCATCATAGTGGTCAAGGTATATACCCCTCAACATGGTAGATGGACATACCACCCCCATATCACCCCCTCAATAAGGTGTGGTCAACTTGTAACACTATAGATACTTTTCATGAATCCAATACATACAAACAATCCCTTAATCATCATATAGTCAGTTCATTCATAATTCATGCAGTAGATCATCAATAACTCAAGAATCCTTGTCAAGACATTTTATCAAATACTTGGTGGGTGTGTAATGCTAGTTCAAAATCATACAATTCAAGAGTGAAATTATGTGAAAAAACTCAACATAAATCAATCCACCAATACATAGTAAACCCCTCATGCAAGATAGCTTGAAATCCCTCATCAAACCTCATAATAAATTATAGTTTCATAGCTCAAAACATGCATAGTCACAATAGACGAACCATCTCATAGTATAAGCTTGATATAGGTTCACATGAGTTTCAAATCATCATTTCATAAAACCCCAACATAATTTGTAATCATAATCCATAATAAGGAATATCCATAAGTAATACAACTTGAAAACATGCAAGTTTCATAGAAGGAAGGTTGGGCACTATGGATGAAAGGACCTAGTGGTTGAAACCCACATACCTTGAATTTGTGGATTTTCTTGATCTGAACTTTAATGAGAACTTGAAGTTTAAATGAAGTTCTTGAGATCCGGAGTTAAACTTGGGAAACTAGAATTTGGATGGAATATTTGGTTAAGTGTTAGAGAGGGTTTTGAGAGTGTCTTGGGTTATATAGAGTTGAAAAATGGCTAAGTATAGGTTTTTTTACACATAGGTGGGCATGGGGACAAGACCCTAATACATTAGGATAAAATAAGAAAATAAAGAAATCACAACATTGCTCCACAACGGGTCCGCGTCACGGAGCCAACATAGATGCACACTGGAAATTGCAAAGTCTGGGATAATGAAATTTCACTATGGGTCCTCTAAAATCAGGGTTATACCCATATACCACTCAATCTTTTCCCCGATCAAGAATATGAAGTTGGATTTTGGATATCACGCATGAATTTTAAGATATAAGGAAATTATGATTATGGGCATTTCAGAAGCACATTTTTGGGGCATTTCAATATCTCCCCCTTGGGAACATTTATACCCGAATGTCAAGGAAATGTACATAAGAGAAGTAATCATGAAGATTTTAGCCCGACAAGAATGCAACAATACACTCAAGCACCATTTTAAAAAATCTCAACATGAATGTCAAATTCAACATAAACTTATCACCATAAATATAATGCATGCAAATGACATAATGGCTAAAGCTTAGGACTTGAAATCATATTGGGGAACTTGAAGTAGTACCTTAGGCTTGAAAAGAGTTGAAGAGATATGGATATCACTTTTGTATGTCCGCCTCGGCTTCCCATGTGGCACTTTCAATTTGTTGTTTCTCTAAAAAACCTTGACGGAAGCTACATCCTTGTTTCTCAATCTCTTCACTTGTCTATCCAAAATTTCTACCGGAACCTCTTCATAAGATAAATTATCTTCTAACACACCCACAATATCCAAAGGTACAACAGCACTTAGGTCACCCACACATTTTGTCAATATAGATACATGGAAGACCGTATGAACCATATTCATTTCAATGGGAGACTCCAACTCATGGGCCACCTTACCGATCCTCCTCAACATTCTAAAAGGACCCACAAAACTGGGGCTCAGTTTACCCTTCTTTCCAAATCAAACTATACCATTCATGGGTGAGATCTTGAAATAGATCCAATCACCAACCTTAAATTCAAGATCCCTTCTCATCACATCAGAATAGGACTTTTGGCTACTTTGTGCCATTTTTAGTCTCTCTCTTATTAACCTCACCTTCTATAAGGCCTCTATGACAAAATACGAACCAGGCGAAGACATCTCCCAACTTCAAACCATCCAACTGTGGATCTACAACGCTTACCATAAAGAGCTTCAAAAGGAGCCATATCAATGCTTTAGTGATAACTGTTATTTTAAGAAAACTCAATGAGTGTGATATGTTCAGCCCAACTAGCCTTAAAATCCAAAACGTAAGCTCTAAGCATATCCTCAAGAATTTGGATAGTTCTTTCGGCCTGGCCATCCGTTTGAAGGTGAAAGGTGGTGCTAAGCTGAACTTTAGTACCAAAACCTCTTTGGAAAGACTACCAAAAGTGATAGATAAAGGAACCCTATGCAATCTATCCAACTCATAAATGTACAATTTGGCATAAAATTCATCACAATAAGTAGTTTTGACCAGTATGAAGTGAGTCAAGTTTGTCATTCTATCAACCACAACCCAAATAGAACCAAAATGCTTTCTAGTATTAGGCAACCCAACCCCAAAATCCATGTTTATTTCCTCCCTCTTCCAAGTAGGAATTTCCATATCTTGGGCTTGGCCACTATCCTTTGATGTTCAGCTTTCACTTGTATTCAATTGTGACATCCAGATACGAACTTGGCAATGTCCCTCTTCATACCACCCTACCAATGCACTTCCCTCAAATCTCTATACATCTTTCTAGAACCAAGGTGAATGAAATAGGAAGAATTATGAGCCTCATCTAAAATTTACTTTCTCAAGTCATCAACATTAGGCTCACACAATCTACCTTGGTACCTAAGGGCACCATCTCCCCCTTGGTAAAAAACCTCCATCTTACCATCCCTTAGAAGGCCTTCAATTCAAGCAAGGCGAGGTCAAGATCTTATTTTTCTTTTACCTCTTCAATTAATGAAGATTTAGAACCATCAACAACCGCTACACCATCATTGTCAACTTCTTCCAACTGAACCCCCAATCTAGCCAACCAATGGACCTCTCTAGCCACCTCTTTGCCACCACCATCAATATGTGCGAGGCTACCCACAGACACTCTATTAGAGCTTCATCCACAAACATTAGCCTTATCAGGGTGATAATGTACACTCATATCATAATCTTTAAAGAGTTCTAACCACCTTCCTTGTCTCAAGTTAAGATCTTTTTGGGTGAACATATGTTGGAGACTCTTATGATCGGTGAACACATCAACATGAACCCCATACAAGTAATGACACAAAATTTTCAAAGCAAATAGCATGACGGCAAATTCAAGATCATGGGTAGGATAATTCTTTTCACGCACCTTAAGTTTCCTACAGGCATAAGCTATCACCTTACCATTTTTTGCATAAAAACACAACCCATACCAATTTTTGAGGCATCACAATACACAACAAACCCTTCCAACCCTTTCGATAGAGATAAGATAGGAGCAAAAACAAGCTTATCTTTCGAAGTTTGGAAAACTCTTTTCACATTCATCAGTCCACCCAAATTTTTCCTTCTTTTGGGTCAACTTAGTCATAGGAGAAGCGATAGAAGAGAACTCATTCACAAACATCCTATGATAACCCGCTAAACCTAAGAAACTTCTAATGTCCGAAGGAGTCAAAGGTCTAAGCGGATTTATAATACCTCCATCTTCTTAGGATCCACCTTAATACCATCACCCGAGACCATATGACGTAGGAAAGCAACCTCTTTCAACCAAAACTCACATTTTTCATAATTTGCATATAACCTCTCCTCCCTTAAGATTGGCAACACCACACTCAAGTGATCCGCATGCTCCTCCTTACTATGGGAATAGATCAAGATATCATCATTAAAAACCACCGCAAACAAATCAAGGTAGGGTTTAAAGACTCTATTCATAAGATCCATGAAGATAGCTGGTGTATTAGTCAACCCGAAGAACATAACCACAAAAGCAAAGTGTCGTACATAGTCCGGAAGACCGTCTTAGGAATTTCACACTCCCTCACTTTGACTTAGTGATACCCCAACCAATGATCTATCTTAAACGAGTTACTAGCCCTTTGAAGTTGATCAAAAAGGTCATCAATCATTGGTAGAGGGTAGTAATTCTTTATGGTAACCCTATTAAGCTTCTGGTAATCAATGCACATTCTAAGAGTACTATCCTTCTTCACAAACAACACTAGTTTACCCCAAGATAATTTACTAGGCCTTATAAACCCCTTCTCCAATAAATCCCTCAATTGTTCCTTCAACTCCTTCAACTCTTTCAATGCCATATGGTAATGGGGAACAAAAATGGGTTGAGTATCGAGAAGAAGGTCGATACCAAAGTCAATTTATCTTTCATGAAGAGCATGGGGAAGCTCATAGGAAAGACATTAAGAAACTCATTAACCACCAGAACTGACTCTATGGGAAGGGCCTTGGACTCAACATCTCTAACCCTCACAAGATGATAGAGGCAACCCTTAGAAATCAACTTTAGGGGTTTTAATACAAGAAATAAATCTATCTCTCACCACCACATCACAACTTTCTCACTCAAGGATGGGTTTATTTGGGAATTGGAATTTAACCCTACAGGTTCTACAATCAATACAAGCATAATATGCATACAACTAATCCATCCGAAGAATGACATCAAAGTACACCATATCTAACTCAACAAAATCACAAGCCAGGATTTTATGCAAAATGAACATGGGACAATTTATATAGACTCTTCTAGTAATAATGGATGCACCAACGGGAGTATACACTTGATAAGGCTGACATAACAATTCAGGACTAACATGAAGCTTTTGAAAGCAAAAGGTGTAATAAAAGAAAGAGTGGTACCCGGGTCTATCAAAGTATACACATCAAAATCAAAAACCTTTAACATACTAGTGACGTCGGACACCTCATCTACCCTTTGCCTCCCATGAAGAGCATAGAACCAATTTTGCCTTGGGGCATCCCTTTGTTGATCTCCTCTCCCTTTTGGGGCCACATTTGCGACTTGGCCCTGTGGACAACCATCTCTACCCTTGTTTCGATTACAAGGACAATCCATCACCTTATGACCCACTTCACCACAATCATAGAAAGCATTTGTGTCCTTCAAACATGGGCCATTATGGCCTCTACCACTTCTTGAGCACATAGGGTTAGGCACCACACCACCACCACCACCTTGGACCCTTGGGTTGTCATTAGCAAACCTTCTATTAGGAGCATTAGAAGACCCTTAGCGTTAATGAAAATGGACACCCTTAAGAATTTGGAACCTACCTTCAAAACTTGCCCTCTTGGCCTCACCACTTCTTCTCATTCTCAACTTCTCACACTCTAGTTGTTCGGCATTTTTCATGAGGTGAGACAAGTCCATATCACCTATTAACATGGTAGTACAAAAACACTCCTCATTCACCAAGTTTGACACACCGACACAAACTAGTTCATCCTTGACCTTGGCTCAGCAACCAATTGAGGAGCATACTTTGAGAGTTGGATGAACTTGACGGCATACTCCCTCACACTCATAGACCTCTGTCTTAGATTCATAAATCCTCATTTTCACCTCCCTGAGATCAATAGGAAAGAATCGATTAAGAAATACTTCTTTGAACTCTTCCCAAAGGATGCCATTATTGTTACCCTTCTCCATCTTCCATTGGGAGAACAAAATTTGAGCCACCCCTTTGAGTTCATAGGCCTTCAAATCCGTCTTTTCCTCAGAGTTAACTCCGATAATGGACCATACCTTATACACCTCATTAATGAATTGTTGTGGATCCTCATCCATCTTAGACCCATGGAATCCGATGAGTTCATTCTAGTAAAATTCTTTACCCTTGAGGTCGGAGTAGGAGCATGAGGAGCTTGGGCCCCTTGGTTGATTTGGTTGGCCATAGCATGAGCCAACATGGTAATAGCCTCCCGAAACACTTTATGGGTCACTCCCCCATCATGAGCAGCTTAGGAAGCGAGAGGAGCCAGTTGTTCCTCGGGTGTACGAGCTCTTCCTCCTCATGGAATAGGAATGATTTAGCATAGCAAAGAACATTCGTTAGAGGAAATGCCTTACCTTAGTCCTGAAGCACGACATAGATCACAAAGAAGGGAAACATTTCCTAAAATGCCTCATAGCCTCTAATTCATAGTTGTGGTACACTTCACAACCATGAATAAGACTCTAATTGATGCTATGTGTTGGATTTCAAGGACCATTAACAACTTAGTTCTCTGATACAAAGTTTGTCATGACCCAAACCTAGTGCATAGACGTGACACGGTGAATGGAAACTTGATGGGATGCAAACAAGCCTCTTAGCATATCATATAAACAAGGGAAAAAGGGGATAAGGGAAGTCTTGACATTTATAAAGCAAAAAGAGTCAAAGCTAAACCATAGATACATCAATTGTTCTAACAACACCTCTAAACATAGATTAGGCAGGGGCCAAGACACTTTTTGGGCTCACACTAATAGTGGCAAAGATCAAAATAAAGAGATAACAAAAGGAAGAGAAGCATAGCTAGTGTCCCCGAACTTGAGGACTCACCAAAAGCTTATATTCAAGATGCCAAAACTAGCCACATAGAGGATGATCGCGAGGTACTCCGATTCCTACATGGTGGAATCATGTAGAAAGAGTATGTGTTAGTGCGTTTCAATGTACTAAGTATGTAGGATGCAATGCAACAATAGATAAGCAACATAGTCAAAATGCATAATTATAAGCAAGGGATATTGTAATAACAACATGGCATGCATAACCAATGCTTGAAGTAAAACATGCTTATATAGAATATATTACATGTGTAGAAAGGGATCATCATCATAGACTAAGCAAACTATTACTTGGAAGCCAAGGCACACCATCCCTTGGATGGTGATTGAGGTATCTTCGCCTCAATTGGTAGATGGGCATGTAAACCCCCCAACATAGTAGTCAAGTTATATACCCCTCAACATGGTAGATGGGCATGTTACCTCCCATCATAGTTGTCAAGGTATATACCTTTGAACATGGTAGATGGTCATGTCATCCCCCATCATAGTAGTCATGGTATTTACCCCTCAACATGGTAGATGGGCATAGCACCCCTCCATCAAATTGGTTGAGGCATATCACCCCTCAACAAGGTGTAATCAACTTGCAACATTATAGATACTTTTCATGAATTCAATACATGCACACAATCCCTTAATCATCATATAGTGACTTGATTCATAACTCATGCAATAGATCATCAATCGCTCAAGAAACCTTGTCAAGACATTTTATCAAATACTTGGCGGATGTGTAATGCTAGTTCAAAATCATTCAATTCAAGAGTAAAATCATATAAGAAAATCAAATGTAAATCAACCCACCAACACATAGTAAAACCCTCATGCGAGATAGCTTGAAATCCCACATCTAACCTCATAACAAGTTATAGTTTCATATCTCAAAACAAGCATAGTCAGAGCAGACAAACCATCTCGTAGTATAAGCTTGATATAGGTTGACATGTGTTTTAAATCATCATTTCGGTAAACCTTAACATAATTTGTAATCATAATCCATAATATGTAATACCCATAAGTAATACAGCTTGAAAACATGCAAGTTTAATAAAAAGGAAGGTTGGGTACCATGGGTGAAAGGACCCAGCGGTTGAAACCCACATGTCTTGAATTTGGGGATTTCCTTGGTCTAAACTTGAATGAGAACTTGAAGCTTTAATGAAATTGTCACGACCCAAACTAGGGCCTAGATGTGACACGGTGAATGGGGGACCTGAAGGAACCCCAAGCAAGCCTCTTACAATATCATAAACATCCTTGGTCGCGGAAGCAACTAAATATAACAATCGAGTAGAAATAAGGGTATAAGGACTAAGGGAAACCTTCATATCATAAAAACATCAAGAGAGTCAAAGAGAGAGTCAAGCTCATAACATCCTTACATATTTGTCCAACAACACCTATAAACGTAGAACTTAGTGGGGGCCACGACAAGCAACCGTGCTTACCCTAACACCAATGACATTAGGTAATCCAAACATAGAAGATATAGTCTAAACATAAGCATGAAAGAGGATGGATATTGTCCCGGGACTTGACGACTCACCAAAAGCTAACTTGAACAATCCATCTACCCACGAGGAGGAGAATCAATAGGAGCTCCAGTTTCTACAGTATCATATAGGCATAGCGTAAATGTTCGAACGTTTGAATATACTAAGTATGTAGGATGCAATGCAACAATATATAGGCAACATAATCAAAATGCATAATTAGGCAATGGACGAGCATATAGCAATATGACATGCATGGAAGATGCTTAGAGTAAATCATGCTTACATAGAACGTAATACATTTGTAGCAAGTGACAATCAATAAAGGCAATCAAGGTACAAACCCCTTGATATGGCTAATGAGGTACTAACCCCTAAATATGGTTATACAAGCCTACTACCCCCCGTACTAGGCAACCAAGGTACAAACCCCTCTATATGGTCAGTGGGGTACCAACCCCTCAATATTGTTATACGGGCCTATTGCCCCCCATACTAGGCAACAAAGGTACCAACCCCTCGATGTTGTTATACGTGCCTACTATCCCCTGCACTAGGCAACCAAGGTTCCAACAACTCGATGTTATTACTCGAGCCTACAATCCCACAAGCTAGGCTTGGTCAACTCACAACACTATAGAAGTTCATTATGAAATTAACATATATATACAACATACTTTCGTCATTATAAAGTCATATATATCATATGCAAAACATTAGGCCTTCAACAGCTCAAGAATAATAATTGAAATTTTCATCAAACACTTGGTGGGTGTGTAATGCTTGTATAAAATCATGCAATTTAAGAGTAAAATCATGCAAGAAAACTTGAAGCAAAATATCCCACCAATACTTGTCAATGCCATCTTGCAAAATACATTTAAACCCCCCATCAAATCCCAAGAGAGATCATAACTTTAAATCTTAAAATATGCATAATCATAATAGGTAAATCATCTTATGATATAGACTTAAAATGAGTAATCATGAATTTTCAACCAAACATTCATAAAATCCAAGTATAATGTTTGTTCATAATCTATCAAGAATAATATCCATAAGCAACACAACTTGGAAACTTGTAATATTCATAGAAACGGAAGATTGGGCTTCAAGGGTGAAAGGTACCCATGAATGAAACTGAAATACCTTATACCTTGAATTTCTTTAAATTGAGATGTGAAAGAATTGAAGTTTGGAAGTGGGTTTTGGAATCCAAAGATTTCTCTTGAGTTTCCTTGAATTTGTATTGGGGTTTTCATGGAGGACCTTAAGAGAATTTGAGAGTGTATTCTAATTGGGTGGATTGAATTTGATCTTTAGGAATAGGATTAGGTCCTTAGAAAGTGTTAAGATAACATAGGAATTCCCAAAATACCTATAGAAATGACTAAAATTAACAGATTGCCATTAATGAACTTGTATTTGGTAGGTCGTGGGCCACCCAGTTCTACAAGTTCTACGAAAACGGGCATAACTTCTTCATATGAACTCTAAATAAGTTGAAACCAAGTGCATTGGAAAGATAATTAAAAGAGCTTGTATTTGGTAGGTCGTGAGCCACCCAGTTCTTTGTGTGCTAAGAGATATGCCCCTTTAAAGTTGACCCTTCTACCTGTACTTGTGCAAAACTTAGCCAACAAAAGTTCCTTTAAACTTGGCTTGATGTAGGAGATACACAATGGTCTTAAATGAAATAAATAAGCTTGACTTCGATTTGAATGAGAGATTGAAGCTTGAATGAGTTTCATGAGATCCGGAAGTGAGTTTGGGACACTTGAATTAGGTGAAATATTTGTCTAAGTGTTTGAGAGAGTATTGGGTGATGTCTTGTATGATATGAAAGTATAATATAACTAAATATAGGTATTTTTACGAATGGGTAGACTTAGGCCCAAGACCCGAAAGACTTGGACCGAACTAATAAAACTAGACAAAAATACACCTTCCCCGTGCCCCTGCCATGTCGCGCCAGGGGCATGCTAGCTCACTAGAAATTGTTCACTTGGCATTTTTGGATTTTGATACGGTTGCTCTAAAATTAGTGTTAGAACCATTTCCTCCTCAATATTTCCCCCTAAACAGGTATATGAAGTCGGATTGTCTGTATCACGCATGGAGTTTATGATATACGAAAATTACGATTCTGGGCCTTTTTGAGGCACATTTTCGGGCACTTTTTGGGGTCATTTCAATATCTCCCCCTTGGGAACATTCGTCCCTGAATTTAAAAGAAATGTATGTGAGAAGAGTAATCATAAAGAGATCATCCCCAAGAAGGATGCATTAATACACTTAAACACCATTTTCAAAAATATCAACATAAGTATTAAAATCACCATGAACTTGTCAATATAAACATGAATGCATGCAAATGACATAAGGTCTAGGCCAATTTCTAATCACATCCGTCTTCTTAAGATCTACCTTAATACCATCCTCCGACACCACATGACCTAGGAAGGTAACTACCTTCAACCAAAATTCACACTTCTTATACTCAGCATACAACTCCTCTTTACTTAAGATTTGCAACACTACCCCCAAATGGTTCACAAGTTCCCAATAAATCAATACTTCATCACTATAAACTACCACAAACCTAACAAGGTAGGGATTAGAGACCATATTCATGAGATCTATAGACATAACCGATGCATAATTCAAACAAAAAGACACCACCCCAAATTTAAAATATAGAAAAGCACATTCACTAACTCATTGATCACCGTAAACAACTCAATAGAAATAACATAGGTTCAACACCCGTTACTCTTATAACATGGTAAATGCAACCCTTAAAGATCAATTATACCTTAATACAAGAAATAAACTTACCCCTTCACATCCACCATACAAGCCCCCACTCAAGGACGGGTTTATTAGGGAATTGGAATCTAATTCTACGGGTCCTGTAATCAAGGGAGGAATAACATCTATACAACTAATCCATCCCATGTATGGCATCCAAATCTACCATATCAAACCCAACAAGTGACAAAAGACAAGACCTAATGCAATGTGAACATGAAACTATACCTATGGACTTTCTAACAATGATAGACTCAACAAAAGGGGGGGGGGAGTAGACTCCAATCGTTCTCATAACAACTCAGGTCACACTTGAAGCCCATTAGAAATAAGAAATCATCATGAAAGAAATAGTTGCACTCGGGCCCATCAATGCAAACACATCAAAGCCAAAGGAAATTTCATCATACTGGTAGCAACATTGAGCACCTTATCAACTTCTTACCTCCGACATTTTGGGCATCTAAGATGAGTCACCCCTTCATCACCCCCTTTACTTTTATTATGTTTTTGGGGGCAATTCTTCGTTTTATGTCCCACTCCACCACAATCGAAGCAAGCATTGGTGACCTTCAAACATAGGCCTCTATGAGCTTTACCACATGTTGAACACCCAACATCACCTTTACCTTTAAGTCTTTGGAATATTCCCTCAACACGGCCCCTCTTGGCCCTACTACCTCTCCTCTTACTACTTGAGGTCTTGGGAGCACTCACTTGTTGATTGAGTTGAGTTGCCAATTTTGTTACCGTTTTGGTCAATACCCATAAAGCATTCCAAACATCCACATTCAATATATTCTAAAACACAAAGATTAGGCTTGAGACATATTCTAAAACACAAAGATGAAATTAAGAAATAAGCCTTAGGGGACTTAACTCTATCGCACGACAAAGATGAAAAAGAAGGGAAACATTTTATAAAATTCCTCATAGCCTCCCATTCATAGTCATGGCATGCTTCATACCTATAAGGACTTTAATCGACGCGGTATGTTGGACGTCGAGGGCCTAACAATCTAGTGCTCTGATACCAAGTTTGTCACGATCCAAACTAGAGCCTAGATGTGACACGGCATATGGGGGACCTGAAGGTACCCCAAGCAAGCCTCTTAATATATCATTACACATCCTTGGTCACAGAAGTAATTAAACACAATCGAGTATAAATAAGGGCATAGGAACTAAGGGAAAACCTTCATTTCATAAAGGTATCAAGAGAGTCAAGCTCATAACATCCTTACATATTTGTCCAACAACACCTCTAAACATAGAACTTAGCGAGGGACAAGATAAGTAACTGGGCTTACCCTCATACTAATAATATTAGGTAATCCAAATATAGAAGATATAGTCTAAACATAAGCATGAAAGAAGATAGATATTACCCCTGGACTTGAGGACTCACCAAAAGCTAACTTGAATAATCTGTCTAGCCACGAAGAGGAGAATCATAGGAGCTCCAGTTCCTACATGGTAATATCATATAGGCATAGAGTACACATTTGTATGTTTAAATGTAATAAATATGTAGGATGCAATGAAACAATAGATAGGCAACATATTCAAAAGGCATAATTAGGCAAGAGATGAGCATATAGCAATATGACATACAAGAAAGATGCTTACAGTAAATCATGCTTAGATAGAACATAATACGTTTGTAGCAAGTGACAATCAATATAGGAAATCAAGGTACAAACACCTCAATATGGTTAATGAGGTACCAACCCCTCAATATGGTTATACGGGCCTACTACCCCCTATACTAGGCAACCAAGTTACATTACCCTCAATGTGGTTAATGAGGTACCAACCCCTGAATATGGTTACACAGTCCTACTAGCCCCGTACTAGGTAACTAGGTACCAACCGCTCGATGTGGTTATAAGGGCCTACTACCCCCATACTAGGCAACTAAGGTACCAACCGGTCTAAGTGGTTACTCGGGCCTACAACCCCACGAGATAGGCTTGATCAACTCACAACACTATAGAAGTTCATCATTAAATTAACATATATACAACATATTTTCATCATTATAAAGTCATATATCTCATATACAAATCATTAGGCCTTCAACAACTGAAGAATCATAACCGGACATTTCATCGAACATTTGGTGGGTGTGTAACTCTAGTATAAAATCATTCAATTCAAGGGTGAAATCATGCAAGAAAACTTGAAGTAAAATAGCCTACCAATACTTAGTAATACAATCATGCAAAATACATTGAGACCCCTTATCAAATCCTAAGAGAGATCACGATTCTAAAGCTTAAAACATGAATTATCATAATAGGTAAATCATCTCATGATATAAACATGCATTTTCAACCACACTTTCATAAAAACCCAATATAGTGTATTACAATCTCTAATGAATAATATCCATGAGCAACACAACTTGAAAACATGTAATTTTCATAGAAATGGAAGATTGGGCTTCATAGGTGAAAGGTACCCATGAATGAAACATACATACCTTAGAGCTTGAATTTCTTAAAATTGAGTTGTGAAAGACTTGAAGCTTGGAAGTGGGTCTTGGAATCCAAAGCTTACTCTTGAGTTTCCTTGAATTTGTATTAGGGTATTGATGGAGGCTCTTGAAAGAATTTGAGAGTGTATTCCAATTGAGAGGAGTGAATTTGATATTTATGAATAGGGTTAGGTCTTTAGAATGTGTTAATATAGCATAATAATTCCCAAAATACCAATGGAAATGGCTAAATTTACGGAATACCATTAATGAGGCAGAATTTAGCAAAAACTCGTATATACCCCTACACATACAAGTTCTACGAAAATGGGTATAACTTCTTTAGTCGAACTCTTAATAAAGTGAAACCAAGAGCATTTGAAAGCTTTCAGTGATCTTCGATTTGGTAGGTCGTGGGCCACCCAGTTCTTTGTGTGATTAGAAATATGCCCCTTTAAAGTTGACCCTCCTATGGTACTTGTGCAAAACTTAACCAATGGAAATTCCTTTGAACTTGGCTCGATGTAGGGGACCTACAATGGTATTAAATGACATAAATAATTTTGGATTAGATTTGAATGAGAGCATGAAGTTTGAATGAGTTTCATGAGATACGGAGTGAGTTGGGGAAAGTTAAATTGGGTGAAATATTTGTCTAAGTGTTTGAGAGAGTATTGGGGAATGTCTTGTATGATATGAAAGTGAAATATGATTAAGTATAGGTACTTTCACGTATGGGTAGACTTAGTCCCAAGACCCAAAAGCCTTGGACCGAACTAATAAAACTGGACAAGAATACACCTTCCCCGCGCCAAGTCCTCAGAAATTTCTCACTTGGCATTTTGGATCTTGATATGGTTTCTTTAAAATTTGTGTCAGACCCATTCCCCACTCAATTCCCCCCTCCCCCCCGAACAAGGATACGAAGTCAGATTTTTGATATCACACAGATTATGAGATATATGGAAATACGATGTTGGGCATTTTGAGGCATATTTTTGGGTACTTTTTAGGGTCATTTCTAAAGTTCTTGAGATCTGAAATCAAGATTGGGACACTTGAATTTTGATGGAATATTTGGTTAAGTGTTAGAGAGGGTTTTGAGAGTGTCTTGCATGATATACAGTTGAAAAATGACTAAGTATAAGTGTTTTTACACATATGTGGGCATGGGGACAAAATCCCAATGCCTTAGGCCAAAACAGGAAAATAAGAAAGTCACAACACTGTTACATGATGGGTCCGCATCCTGGAGCCAATGCGATGCACACTGGAAATTGCAAAGTTGGCGAAAATGAAATTTCGCTACGGGTCCTCTAAAATTGGGGTTATACCCATCTTACACTCAATTTTTCCTCTGATCAGGAATATGAAGTTGGATTTTCGATATGACATATAAATTTTGAGATATGAGAAAATTACCATTATGGGCATTTCTGAAGAACACATTTTTTTAGCCGTTTCACTGAGCATGGTCCAGAGCCTGCCTGGGTCACCACATATACAGAGTCTATTGTGAAGGCATCACTCTATTTCCCCACCAAATTTTAGGGGGTCGTGGTTAGATCTAACATCTAGTCTATGCTAATATATAACGCACTTACACCGGTGCGAGTTGTACTGGTTGCCAACATCCTAGCTAACTATGATATTGATTAGACCCGACTCATAATAGAGCAGATTCATGAGTCAGCGTTCAAGAGGGCCACTTGTATGCCATTTTCAATCTTGATCTATAGACTATGTATCATATCCTAGGTGCAGATATTGCATCATCATGACCACTTGGAGTTGCTACACACTCTATATCCCAGCCTGATGAAGGCTAATGAGAAACCTGTAGGACTTCTGATGACAAAACCTCCTCTTATGCCTGAGATGTTTCCTCTAGGGACACCAAAGGAGGGTTCGATGACTTCCCCTATTATTACTCTAGCTGCTAATACTAATGAGAGACCCTAGTAGCTAGCCTGAGGCAGTTGATATTGAGAGGGGTCCCACCATAGCTTTTCCTGCACTAGAGGCTAGTACTTCACAGACTCCTACAAGGGCATGGTTTATGTGTCCGCGATTTCTATTCAGGCCATGGCACAAATATTATCACAGACTAAGGCTCAATTATCTGGGCTCATTTATCAGCTCAGGACATGGGCCCAGCAGACTAGTCCGCAACACAAGGCATTCACCATACCTACTGTTCAGGAGTGTATTTCTATGTGGATGCCCGCCTTGATGCCTTGGAGGACCAGGTGAAGAAGAGGTTAGCTGAGGCCTAACCATCAGATCTATTAGCCATACGTAAGGAGATTACAAAACTTAGGGCTGACTTGACTTTCTCACTAGCGACGCCATTTATAGTTCTAAAGTCTACACCTTCGGAACTGCTATTTGATTTTTTTGCCATGGAGGATCCCGCGCAACCTTCCCGCGGGAAGAGACCCCTTATGCAGGGTGATGAGATGAAGGAGAGGCATTTGCGTCCGAAGATCTTAAAGGTTGATGATGAAGAGGTAGAGGATGAGCTCGGGTTGGTCTTGCTGATATCGAGCATGAGAAGAGGAGCTGAGACTAGTCGAGGAGCATAATAGAGTGATAGTTATTGGCCCATCTTGTTCGGCTGATGTGCTGACTACCCCACAGGAGGGAGATGATTAGATGTAGCCCGAGACTGGTGCTTAGGCAATGATATGTGTTTGATTTGGCCCCTTGTATTTACTTTGGTTTTGATGTTGTACATTGAGGACAATATATACTTTTTTTGATGGGGTGTGGGAAGTTATGGACCTTGGGAAGTCTCAGTAACTTATGGTCCATAACTACCCAAATTTTGATCCCATGGTTTTCTTGCTTGCATTCTTTTCCCTCATGAATATTTAATTTTTGTTGAGCCAACATATCTAGAATGTTTTAGATAATATTTGTAGCATATAGTACATGAAATTACGGCATGTACCATGTTTTGATGATTATTTTGAAATTTTTTGAGAATTGGTTCTCAATAAAATTTTTTATTAGTAGTTAAATTGCAACCATGCATATTTGAGTGTTTGAAAATATTTTTCTTGATGAGTGTTGAAATATGAAGCATGATCTGTCAATTTCTTGTTGATAATGTATGCAATTCCATGTGTAAGTGAGCGTTTTTTCCAGATTCATGCATATTTTGTACTAATTCAAAACTTGCCCTGTTACTTTAAATTGAATTGTAGATCAAATGGATTAGGAGGTGATCCTAGGCCTTTGTTTTTTAAATATACCCACTTTAGCATAAGATAACCAATCAAATGATGTTTTATCCCTTGTTCCTAATATTTGTGCATTAATTGAACCAATTCATACCTTAAAACCTTATTAGCCTAAACGAATTCTTTCCCAAATAGCTAATTAGCCTAACCTTGACTAGTGGTAAACCTTGAATTTGGCCCTGGTCTATCATTAAGCATTGTGAACCATGACTAAGAAAAATGCGTAAGTTAAGGGTGGCTACCAAAAGTTGCTCCGGTTTGGGGAATCAATATTGTGTACTTTAATATAGGCTAAAAACCTCAATTGAGGGTGGGTGGTTTAGAGGTAATATCACAAAAATAAGGTGGTAAGTTGAAAGTAAGTAGAAACAGAAGAAGATCATGTACTAGGGGAAAGAAAAAGAAAAAGATACCTTAGGTTGAGATTAAAAGCCAAATGATGGGTGAAAATGAGGCAAAAGCTGAAAAATGAGAAGAAAGTACATAGAAAAGCTTGAATATGAAGAAAAATGGAGAACAAGGTGAAATGATTGAGTTAGTAAGGTGAAAGTGGTGAAACTTGGGGTTCAAGGATGGTCTTTAGTCACTATGTTTCCAAAAATGACCTACCAAAGCCCCATGAGCTTACGTTACAAGCCTACAAAGTCCTAGAGGGATCCTAGTCTGGCTGTTTGAAAATCTAAGTCATGAGCATAGGGGAAAGCCTATAGTATTAGTCAATGTGCATGAATATCATTGTGAGTGTGACTATGTTTGCATAGTCCTAGTGTTAATCTTGAAAGTATCATTGAGTGTGTTACTTGGGACTTCTTTATGTGAGGGCATCTGCATTATATTGTTAGCACTTGACTGTTTTAGTGATTATGGATTATGGATATTCTCTTGCTTGTCATAGTTGTGCTGTCAGATGCATCATTATGTCTTGGTTTGCGAAAATATCTATCTGATCTTTTTTTGAAAAGTTGTTGTGGTTGCCAGAACCTGAATTGTACAAGATATATGTCATTAAGTTCTGTTCTGTGTATTTTTGTATTTTCTAGTTAGATTGACTCGTCCCTTAGGACAAGCCACAATTTTAAGTTAAGAGGTGTTGCTGTCAAAATACCACATATTTGATGCCTAAAATATGATATTTTGTGTGTTGTCAAAGTGAAATTTATGGTTTTTATATGTTTTGTGTTTGCTTTTACAACAAAAGTAGGTTGGCACAATTTTGGGAAAAGTTACAAGTTTTGTTGGTTTTTGAAGACAAACGAGACCCTGAACGAGTCATATCTCAGTATAGGAATCGTAGAGGTGCTCTCATGGAGATCTCTAATCCTGAAGGAAAAACTAAAGTTCAGCCATACGAAACTTCGTTTGAGTGACAGATCATTTTACGAGCCGTATTGGAAGGATTCATTGAAATTTCCAGTGTTTTCCAGTGTTGGACCAGGTGCTGCAAATATGGACTACGAGAGGACAATATGAGTCATAAATCAAACTGTGACTCAAGAAGATGTTTCATAGTAGTGAAGTTCAAGATCCAAGAGCTGAACACAAGAGTTTGATTATGACTCGTGACCCTAGTTACGAGTCGTAGTTGCAAGTCGTAGGGTGCGCCGACTAGTTTTTCTAATTATTTTAGAGACTTGTTTGTATTTATAATAAATAGTAAATATTAGGTTATTAAGCACAATTTTAATATTTTCTCATAGATTATAGCATAGTAGAGAGCATGAAAATTAGAGCATTTTTAGGGATTTAGTTTTAGAGACTAAGTTTTGGAGAAGAGATTCACTTTTGGATTCGAGTCATCTTTCAATTTTGTGACTCCCAATACAAATTGGGTTTTCTTTTCTTCAATGTTTGTGTGTAAGTGATTAAACATGTCTTCTCTATTCACTATTTCTTTTTTGTCTGAAAACATGAGTAGCTAAACCCACAACCTAAGGTTGTAGGTATCATGAAGATCTAACCAAATAGACTTAGATTATTTGCAATTCTTAGAATGGGTATTTGCATGTATTAATAAATTCTCTTCATGTTGAATGTTTTCTAGTGGTGGCTAACATTACAACTCACCTAGTGTTACCTTCCTGATCCAAGTGGTACTGAATAGGAAAGAGATTGATTAACAGGATTCGTTGATGTATTCTCCTCTAATCAACCGAACTAGAAAAAGGGCAGTTTGACTGGGACTATGAATAATGGTTAGTTTAGCACACTAAGGAGATGGGCCAAGTCCCATAGTGAAGTTCGACTTTCACCTTTGATGAAAGGTATGGAAGAACTTATATTACTATCATGCACACAATATTCTAGTTGAGAATTGTGATACCCGAGGATGTTGAGTTAGTTGATCATGGGGAACACAATACCCAATGTTCTTCTCCATTATTGATTGTCTTCCATTTTTGTTAGTTTAGTTTAAGTTCTTACTTTTTGGGAATTGAGTTAGTTAATATTTGAATTATTTATTAGAGAACCAATTTGTAAAGTCATGTATTCCCTGTGCAATTCAACCATAACCTTGGTTAGGCTTATTACTTTGACGATCGCTTTGACATCAAACGAGAGGTGTATCTTGAGCATGATCACAGCTCGTCTATATGTTTATAGAGAGAACTTTAGAATCATCTCCTCACTGGAAATCTTCACGAAACCTCTCTATGGCTTGTAGAATGGTCTACGACCCGTAGAGAGACTTATATAACAACAAAACTGCAACAACCTCAATAATTTTCCCCAAAATCATGGACAACCTGTAATCATGAAAAGATAAATATAAAAACACACAAAAACCACTAACATCACATTGACAACACAAAAAATTTCAAGTTTTAAGTATCAAAAGTGTTGTATTTTGGCATCATATCAACACCCTCAACATAAAATTGCTGCTTGTCGTCAACTGACAGATTCAATCTATATAGACAATATAGTAACACTCAGACCTCAACTTAGTGGCATTCATCGCACACTCAAATACCATGCCAACTTTTTAAAACGGGATCAGATAGCTATTTTGTAAACCAATCAAAACTGGTGCATGTGACAGCATAACTATGACAAGCAAGGTATTCTAATAGTCCATAATCACTAAACAAGTCTATTACTAACAATGCAATGCAAGTGCCCTTACAGAAGGAAGTCCCTTATTTGACAGTCACTGATGTTTTCATATTTGACCTTGGGAGTATGCAAAAATACTCACTCTCACAAAAGATATTCATGCATAATGACTAATACCTTAGGCTTTCTACTATACTTATGACTCAGACCTTCAACTAACTTGACTAGGATTGCTTTAGGACTTTTTAGGCTTGTAACGTAGGCTCAGAGGGCTTTGTTATGATATTATGAGAAAATAGTAACTAAAGGCCCTCCTAGACATTATGTTTTTCTATATATTTCCCTACCAACTCAGCTATTTTCACCTTATTCTCTCTTTTTCCTATTTCAAGATTTTCTGGGTCTTTTATTTTTATTTTTCATCTCTTTGCCTTGTTTTTACTCTTCATTTTGCTTTTTTGCTCATACTAAGGCTTTACTTATTTTTTTCTCGCACTCAGTATATGATTTTTCTTTTTCTCCGTATTGTTAACTCACCCCTTTATTTTTGTGTTTTACCCTTACACTTGCCACCCTCAATTCAGGCTTTTGGCCAATGTTGAGGTGTACAATATCTGTCCTCCGAACTAGGGCCACTATTGCTAGCCACCCTTATCTTAGGTTTTTTGCCTCAGTCAAGGTGCATAATGTCCAAGGAAGGACCGGAGCCAATTTCAGAATTTTACAACTAACAAGGCAAGGTTAATCAAGTGTTTTCAAAGAATAGGTACATGTTAGGCTCAAACATTAGGAACAAGGGATATATCACCATTTTGGTTGGTGATTTGTAGGCTAATGTGGACTTATTAGAGAAAGATGGCATAAGAACCCTTCCTAATCCAATTAATCTACAATCTTACTCAAAGTAACTGGGCAAGTTCTGAATTAGCACAACACACATGAATTTATCAAATTATGCTCAGACTCATATTGCACCGTACATATTATAACAACAGACTCACAAATCATGCTTTTTATCTCAATTTACCCTCACTTATCAGAACAAATATTGTCACACACCTAAACATGCATGGTTGCTATCTTACTACTTAATCAAAAATATTTTTTGTGGGTATGATTTTATCAAACGAATCACAAAAACATGCTGTATGCCATAAGCATTGGTACTATCATAAATGTTACGGTTCAACAGAAATTAAACATCCAAAGAGAAAACGAACACAGGAAAGAAAACCCTAAGATAAAAATTGGGGTAGTTATGGACCCAAGATACTCGAACTTCACTGAGGCCAATAACTACCCATACACCATCTAAAAAGAAGTGCATTGGAGATATAAGGGGTCAAAAAAATACCTGGGCGCCTAAGTGCCACTCTCCACCTTGGGTTACCTCTCAAGCAGCACCTGATTTATTATCGCGGCGTGACGTAGATAGCTTGAGTACTCTAAATTCCTCAAAATCCCACTCTTCTACCATTTTTATCTCTTCCACATTTCAAAGGTGTCGCTTGACATTTTGGCCATTTACTTTGAAAGTTCCTCCATTTTGTCTCTCTAATTCAATGACTCCATGGTCGAAGACGCGTACAACTCAAAAGGGTCCCAACCAAATGGATTTGAACTTCCTAGGGAAAAACTTCAATCTCGAACTGTAGTGCAACACCAAGTCCGCTAGTGCAAATTGGCGGTTCTCTATGTGATGGTCGTGTTACAACTTCATTCTTTGTTTATATAAGGCTTAGCTCTCATATGGATTCAACCAAAACTCATCAAGCTCATTGAGTTGGCGCGGCCTAGACTTTGCAGCATCATTCCAATCCAAATTCAACTTCTTTAGTGCCTATATTGCTTTATTCTCAGGTTCTACTTGCAAGTGACATGTTTTTCGAAATGCAATTTATCAAGGAGACATTTGTATAGGGGCCTTGAATGTTGTCTGGTATGCCCGTAGTGCATCATCTAGCTTCTGCGACTAATCTGTCTGGTTTATGTTCTTAGTCTTGGATAGAATCTGTTAAATTTCCCAATTGGACTCCCCCACCTGCCCGCTTTTTCTGAGGATAATAAGGCGTTGCCACTTGATATTTCACTTTATACTTTTCAAGAAGAACTTAAAAAGTCTATTGTGGAAGTGAAAACCTTTATCACTGATGATTTCCCGAGGGGTACCAAACTTGAGAAGATGTGCTTTTTTAAGGAATATTGTGACACTTTTGCCCTAATTGTTGGGTAGAGCCACAGCCTCAACCCATTTTGAAACATAATCCATAGTCAGTAGGATGTACTTCTTTCCTTGCAAGCTAACAAATGGTCCAACGCAATCTATCCCCCGTACATCAAATAACTCAATTACAATATTGGGGTTTAGAGAAAGCTTATGTTTGTGGGAAACCCCACTTTCTCTGTGGCATCTTTCACAGGCTTTGGCATAGTCATGTGCATCATAGCTGATGGTGGGCTAGTAATACACACATTGTAAGATATTATGTGATTTTCGAATTCTAATATGATGCCTTCCCACTAGATATGAGTGAAATGCCTTAACTATGCTGATCATTTCAGCCTCAGGAATAGAACGACGAATAATCCCATCAGCACATACACAAAACAAGTGTGGGTCATCCTAAAAGAACTTTATCACATCAGACCTAAAAGAAATTTCTCACATGAAACAAGTGTGGGTCATCCTAAAAGAACTTTCTGACATCAGACCTAAAAGAAATTTCTCACACGAAACAAGTGCGGGTCATCCTAAAAGAACTTTCTCACATCAGACAAAAATTTTCGATTCTGATGTATGTTCAGGTCGGGTGGCACGATATCACTAAATAAGTAGTTTGCATAATCTGAAAATCACGGTATCTGATCATGAGATGCAGTCAACACTCTCTTATTGGGAAAAAATCATTTATCTCCAATAAATCATCAAATTTTATCATTGCCCTATCTTCCAATCTTCAGAGGTGATTTGCAACCTGATTCTCTATCCCTTTTCCATTAATGATGTTGAAGTTGAACACTTGCAAGAGAAGCATCCATCTAAGTGACCTTATATTTGCATCCTTCTTAGCCATCAAATATTTAAGTACTAAATAATTTGTCTGCACCACCACTTTGGCCCATAACAGATAATACTGGAACTTTTCGAATGCAAAGACTACTATGAGCAACTCGTGCTCGGTGACAGTGTAATTTTTCTGGGCTATATTTAGGACTTTCGTAGCATAGTACATAGGATATAATATCTTCTCCTGACGTTGTCCCAATACTACTCCTAGCAAAACTCCACTTTAATTACACATGATCTCAAAGGGCTTGGACCAGTCTGGAGCTACTATGATCGGCGCTGAGATCAATCTCTTTTTAAACTCTTCAAATGCTTTAAGGTACACATCACCAAACATGAACTTAGAATCTTTCTCCAATAATTTACATAATAGGTGTACAATCTTAGAGAAGTCTTTCCTGAACCTTGGTAAAATCCTGCATGCCCTAAGAAACTCCTCATAACCTTTACTGAGATTGGTGGCGGGAGGCTCTCGATCACATACACTTTGGCTTTGTTGACATTAATTTCTTTGCTAGATATCCTGTGCCACAACATAATGCCCTCTTTAACCATGTAGTGACACTTTTTCAAATTTAGCACTAGATGACTTTCCTCGCATCTTTACGAAACAACATCTAGGTGTTTCAAGAAATCCTCAAATGAGTCTCTAACCATACTAAAGTCATTTATGAAGACTTAGATAGTGTCTTCGACCATGTCTGAGAAGATGGATATCATGCATCTATGGAATGTTTTTGGGGTGTTACATAACCCGAATAGCATCCTCTTGAAAGCGAGGAGACATAGAGGCATGTAAATGTCATGTTCTCTTGATCCTCTTAGAAATAGTGATCTGATTATAGCCTGCATACCCATATAAAAAGTAGCACCACCCCGTTCTAGTCAGTCGATCCAGCATCTGATCTATGAATGGCATAGAAAAGTGATCCTTCTCTGTCGAAGCATTGAGCTTTCTATAATCCATGCATAGCCTCCACCCTGTGACTGGCTGCATTGGAATCAACTCATCTTTGGCATTAAGTACCACTGTGGTACCTCCTTTCTTTGGAAAACACTGTACCGAACTCACCCATTCTTATTTCGCAATCGGGTAGATTACTCCTGCATCCAACCATTTGATGATCTCTTTGCACAAAATGTTGTTGGCTCCCGAAAATGCATACCTCAAATATGCTGGAAGAGTATTCAATTATAATACTAGTGGGTCTTCTATGGAGGGCTTTGTGAGTGGTAACTCCCGATTCTACAAATCTAGCTCTAGCTTAGTTTGGCGCCTAGGACCGTAAGTCACCCCTAGAGCATTCACTTTCTCCTCATAATCTAGGATAACATCATTGCCAAAGTTCATCGGCACTGCTTCCAAAGTCAACACCCAATCTTACTTTATGAGGCACTTCTGGTTCAGCTTCATTAACAACCTCGATAACAAAAACCACTCTTGCATCATTGTCTTTCCTTACTTGGTGATAAATATTGAACACGACCTCATCTTTCCAAAATCTGAACTCAACTTGTCCTTTCTCCATGTCCACTAAGGTGCATGTAGTGGCTAAAAAGGGACTTCCCAAGATGATAGGGACCTTAAAATCGACCACACATTCAAGGATCACAAAGTCTGCAGGGAATACGAACATCTCAACTTTTACCAACACATCATATAGTATCCTTACAGGTTTCTTCACCGTGCGATCTGCCGTCAATAACCTCAGGCTAGTTGGAGTAAAGGCTCCCAATCCAAGCTTCTTGTAGACCGCAAGGGGTATCAGATTTATAGTGGCATCTACATCACATAGTGCCCTTGCGAACTCCACATCTCCTATGGTGCATGGTATGGTAAAAGCACATGGATATTCTGTCTTCTCAACCAAGGACCTCGTAGCAATAGCACTGTAATGTTCAAGCTCTTGAGAAAGCTTTGGACTCACAATCCATTTTCTGGTGACCAAGTCCTTCATGTACTTCGCATACCCTAGCAATTTCTATAATGGCTCGATCAAAGGGATGTTGATTGAGAGTTTCTTCAACATGGAGAGAAAGTGCTTGAATTTTCCTTCCTCCTGCCTCTTTTTAATTCTCTAAGGGAAGGGAGGAGTCGGCCTAGGAAGAGACTTCAACCTCTATGGCGCATTAGCAACTTCACTCACCCTGTTCTTGCGATGATCATCTCCTTCATCTGCATCCTTAGCTATAACCATCTACTCATGAACATCTTCCTCATCAACTAACATGTGAGGGTGAATGGTACTCTTGCCACCCAGAGTAGTAACCGCCATACAGTGCCTGCCACTTTTAGGATTTTACACTGTATTGTTATGCAGTGTACCCCTATGATGTTGATTAAGCTAAGTTGACACTTGACCAAACTATTGTTCGAGCTGTTTGATAGCCACAGAAAGAGACTATTTTCTGATTGATAGTCGATGTTTAGGATTCTTTCCCCTTAAATTTTAATCCCGCACCTCAGACTTCTCCAAAAGGCAATCAAACATCTCCCTAATTCTAGAATTGCTTGCACCTGTGTTGTGGTTGTGTGGTGTCACAAAAGGACCATTCCTGAATCATTCTCTGTGACCCTAATATGCATCTAGACCTTTGTTCCTATTATAGTAACCTCCGAAGTTGTCCTTGTAAGTTACATCTCTGCCAAAGTTTTGACCTTGGTTTCCTTGACCTTGACGCCAATAGTCCTAATTAGACCCTTGAATTTTGGTCCAGAAATCCCCCATCTGATCAGTAACAAAACAAGCGTCCTCATTGTATATGGCTCCTCGTGCATAGGTGCACGTGGAGGTTGATGAATCACTACATTCACTCTCTATTTATTCTGCTTCATCATCACCTCTATACTAGTGTGAATCTGATCAAGCTTCTTCATGATTTCTTCATTAATTCTAGCTTGCTCTAGACCCACACTGACAGCAGATGAACTCTTTGTGGAGGGTCTATATTGCTGCCTCCATGCATGATTTGTGTTGAGCACTCTTTTCATTTGCTTTATAATACTTTCGAATAGTTGATCTAGAAACATGTCCCCCATGATAGTTACAGCACAGGCCGGACTGTTCTTATCAAGGGCATGGTGAAAGATCTCCACCAAGGCGTCATCAACTATTTTATTGTTAGGAACGCTCCTTAGACATATTGTGAACCGCTCCCAAGTAGTGCTTATCGAATCACCAGGAAGTTGCTCGAAGTTGTTGATCTGATCTTTCAACTTGAGCTTCTTCCATCTAGGGAAGTACCTCTCCCAAAAGTCCTTTAGCAAGTCTGCTCAACTGGTGATTGAACTCTACAGGAGTTTAGATAGCCATAATGCATAGAGTGACATAATGCGAAGACACGAAGTTTCACGACATCCATAGAGAGATTAGGTGTTCCCATCACCCTCTTACAAACAAATGTCATGTTGTGTAGGTGGCTATGAGGATCCTCTAATGGTATGCCTCCAAATAGCCCATGATTCTAAAGCATTTGAAGTAACTGACTTTATACTGTAAACCTTGTGTGTGCCGCTAGTGGTAGCAATATAATAGCTCCAGTACCTTTGATACAACCCAAAGGAAGCCGAAGGAACCCCAAACAAGCCTCTTAGTATATCCATCACACATTCTTGGTCACGGAAGCAAAATAACAACAACAAGAGATATAAATAAGGGAAATGAGACTAAGGGAAGTCTTTGATAATCATAAAATGATGAAGAGTCAAGCTCAAAGCATAAATATATCAAATATTCCAGCAACACCTCCAATATAGATTGGAGCAGGGCCAGGACACTCTCCGGCCTCACCCTCATAATAACAAGTGTTCAACATGAAGAAATCTCAACATAGCAAGAATAGTAAATATAGTCTCCTCGGACTTGAGGACTAACCAAGGCTTATCTCCAAAGCATCGAACTAACCACGTGGAGGATGATCAAGAGGTGCTCTGGTTCCTACGTGGTAACATCATGTAGGCATGGAGTATGCGTTAGTGCATTGAATGTACTAAATATGTAAGATGCAACGCTATAAGACATAAGCCAATATAGTCAAAATGCATAATCATAAGCAATGGATAAGTATAATATCAATATGGCATGCATGATCAACGCTTGAAGTAAAACATGCTTGTAAATTATATAGCTTGTATAGAATATAATACAAGTGTAGGAAGAGACCATAATCATCAAAGACCAAGCAACTACTACTTGGTACCCAAGGCATGTCACCCCCTTAGAAGGTGGTTGAGGTATCCACCCCTCAACAAGGTGATCGGCATGCCACCCCCCAACAAGGTGGTTGAGGTATGCACCCCTCAACATGGTGATTAGGCATGTCATACCAAATAAGGTAATCGAGGTATCTGATGTGCTATCAAAATACAATATATTTGGTACCTAAAACAAGGGATTTTATGTGTTATCAATGCAACTTTTTATAGTGTTTATGTGTTTTATGTTTGTTATTGCAAAAAATACCGATTGGCTTAATCTTCAGAAAATGTAGCAGATTTTGTTGAATTTAAGGACCTATGACACATACTACGAGTTGTTTCCTAAACTACGAGTTATAGGGGATGACTGTTGCAATTAACTGCTTCCAAAATAAAAATCTGAGAAATGTAAGTTTAGCCATACAAGAAGGAACTACGAGTCATAAATCAAATAATGACTGGAAGTATGGATCATAGTAGTCTAGTCCAAAATGCCAAGTGCTGACTACAAAAGCCCGACTACGAAAGCCCGACTACGAGCCGTAACTATTGCCGACCAGATTTTTCCAATTTATTTTAAGGACCTTTTTATAAATATTACAAATAGTATAAGTTAATATTTATAAAAAAGAAGCAGATTGTAGAGAAATAGAATATTTTTCTAGAGAGAATCTCTTAGGGTTTTAGAGTAGACAACTAGGGTTTCACTTTGAAGACCCAATTTAGGGATTGGAATAACTTTTGATTTAATTCCATTGTTCAAGCTTGGGAATTCAAAAATCAAGGTGGTTTATATAGTTCTTCATTTTCCTAGGGTAATTTCTCAACTATGTCTATTTTATTCATTGTTTATGTTTTTGCCTAATCTATGAGTAGCTAAACCCCCACAACTTGGGGTTGTGGGAACCATGAGTAGCTATCTTGAGATAACCCAGATTATTTGCATTTCTTTAGTTGGGTATTTGCATGTATTTATCCATTTTTTCGGATTTCGTGTTGTTTGATGGTGTCCAACATCAAACCCTGCCTAGTTTCATGATCTCCACCAAGGTAGTAATGAATAGAAAAAGGAAAAGGGTGATATGATTGTATTAATGCGTGCTCATCTAATATATCAAAACTGACCAAGGAGGGGTTGACTGGGACAATAGGTGACATTTGTTTGGTAACCATTGTTGCCGACTAAGCACCATAGTGAAATTTAACCTTCACCTTTACTAAAGGGACATAAGAACCTAAGTTACTGTCCTGCATGCGATGTCCTAACTAAAGTTATGTTATTCGAGATATTTGAGTTAGTCAATCATGGGGAACACAATTCCCAAGTTGCTCCTCAAATTGATTGTCTCTTCGTGATTGTTAGCGTAGTTTTTACAGTCATTTTACATAAAGTTGCAAACCCCCATTCCTTTAGATAATATAGCTGATTGATGCTTGAAATTGTTGTTGGTGAATGAATGTAGTTAATCCCGCATTCCCTGTGAATTTGACCCTAGCCTTTGGTTAGGTTTAAACTTGATAGTGATCGCTTTACTGTCAGAGCATGAACATCAAATTTATTGTGCCGTTGTCGAGGAATACGACTAGGTTTTGACTTGATTTCACTAATGGTTAATTCAAGTGTTAATTTCTAAATTCTCTTGTAGTTTACTGTTGTTTTTGTTCAGTTTCTTTTGCAGGGTATACTAGGTTTGTATGCCCAACACAAGAAACCAAGGCAATCACTTAGTTAAAATCAACTTGGAGATCCACTAAATTGCAAGAAGAATGGCCCAAGAAAATGAAGACATAGTGTGGGTAGAGATGAAAACCCACCTCAAAGGGATGATGTTATGGGTGGAGATGAAAACCCACATCAAAGGGAAAATAGGCCATAACATAGGGCTTTCAATGAAAATACTTAAGATTGGAACAAGTATAGGTTGAACCCTATGGCTATGGATGTCACAGGAGCTATAGTGTTGCCACCGCTACCGATCGACAACAAGTTCGTAGTGTCCAGTAGTCTACTTCAAATGCTTCAAAATCATGGGTTGTTTATGGGGCTACATTCGGAGGATCCCCACACTCATCTTCACAATGTTGTGTTTATTAATAAGAGTGTGATGGTTACACAAAATGTTTGGATGGATGTCGTTGGTTTACCAGTGTTCCCTCAATCTTTGATTGGAAATGCAACAATATGGTTGTCAGAACTCCCACAAAGTTCAATCATTAGTTGCGTCAAGTGACTAAGAGCATTTTTAGAGTGATATTTTTCAAGGTCCAAAAAGCTAAAGCTTAAAGATCATATCAACAATTTTGAGCCATTGTCGGGTGATTCAATTAGTACAACGTAGGAGAGCTTTACCAAGTTCTTGAGGATGGTTCCACAACAAAATCATTGATGATGCCTTAGTAAAGATCTTTTATGGGGATCTTGATGAGAATAGTCAAGCTTGTGCTGATACCATTATGAGAAGCACGTTTTTTATCAACCTTTTGCATGAATCACTGAGAGAATGGAGCAAGTGGTCAAGACGAATAGAGCATTGGGTCAATGGGAGAGATCCAACACAAAAAATTCATATGCGGTGAATGTGAGTTCGGAGCAAAGAAAAATCAATCAAGAGTTCATGCAAGAGCTTGCTCAACTCCGAACAAGAATGGATTTGGCATTGAAGCAAAACCAAGAGAATTTTCATGAAGTTGTTTACTAACCTCTAAGGGCACCCATATATATGATAAGGACTCTTTCTTTGTGAGTAATCAAGCGGTGGGTTTCCAAAACAATGCCCAAGTGTCTAACTCGGACTATTGGCAGCAAGGTTCTGGAAATCAAGGTGGAAACTACAATAGAAAGAGTATGTATAGAGATTAGCAAGGTAGTTATTTTGAAAGAGAAAAAGTATCAGAGGCCGAGTGGGGGCGAAGATATGGATATAGGAATGCTCCCTATGTGCCTCCCCCTAATAACTATATCGGGTCTAGCTATTCTACGATTGACGAAATATTTGACAAATTGTCGAAGAAGGATGACTATTAAGATGAGACTTTGAAAGTGATAGAATCAAATATTTCAAGTATCAATCAAAAGATAGAGTCTCACTCGGTGGCCATGAAACAATTGGAGCAACAATTTTCTCAAGTGTTTTATTACATGAACTAATGCCAAAGGGATGCTTTTCCAAGTAATATGCTTCAAAATCTGAAGAATTATGGGCATTGTGTGGGGGTCATGATACAAAGTGGCAAGAGCACCATAGATCCCTAATGTAAGTGTTTGTTGATGAAGGTTATGAAAAAGGTATTGATGACAAGGTGGAGTTGGAGGAAGAAGGTTTGGCTAGCAATGTGATGCAAAGTGAATATGCAAAGGAGCAAGTAAAAATCGAGGTCATCCCAATAGCTCCACCTTATTTTCCTCACAGACTCAAGAATAAAGAAGAGGGTGGAAAATTCAAACACTTCCTTTCTTTGTTGAAGCAATTGTCCATTAACATCCCTTTTCTTGAGGCATTGGAGAAGATGCCCGGGTATGCCAAATATATGAAGCATTTGACAACTAAAAAGTGCACAATGAGCCAACAGCTTTCGCAAGAGCTCCAACGGTGTAGTGCTATCATGACCAAATGCTTAGTCCAAAAGAGGGAATATCCCGATGCATTTATTATCCCTTGTACCATCGGCGATGTCAAGTTCGAAAGAGCATTGTATTATTTTAGAGTGAGTAGAAATTTGATACCTTTTTCCGTCTTTCAAAAAGCTTAGTCTTGGTTCTGCCACTGCCATGAGGATGTGGTTACTCATGGCATATAGAACAATCAAAAAGACAGAGGGAATCCTTTTTGATGTTCTTTCAAAAGTAGATAAATTTATCTTTCTGGAAAATTTTATGATTCTTGATTATGAGGTTGATTTTGAGGTTCTCATTATCTTCATAAGGCCATTCATGGACACCGGGAGAGCCTTGGTAGACATGGATTCCGGCCAACTCAGGTTAAGGGTCAATGATACTGAGGTTGTTTTTGATACTTGCAGGTCAAAGAAGCACTCGGATGAGCTCAAATGTGAGGTACGGGCCATTGAGGAATTCTAACGATCGATGATGACTAAGTCGTGACACAATATTAAACAAGGCTCTTCTTGAGAGGCAACCCAAGTACTTTTCCTGCTTTTGACTTATTTTGAGTTTATTTTGATTATATGAATTTCTAGGTAGTGAATTGATTATGGTTTGCTTATTTCTTTAAGACAATGAATCAGTTGTATGGTTGGATAATGGTGTATTGTGAGATCAAGGTTCACAGGTATTGAACAAGTTTAGAAAATGGCTGAAAATGGCAATGAAAGCAGCCTCTATCACTAGGCCTATAAGCCGTAGTGCACACTAAGACTCACAGTCATACCTCGTAGAGGGTAACATTGATGATTCAAAATTAGCACTCCCACTACGAGCCAACATTAAGTTTCGTAGTCGAAACTACGAGTCGTAAATGGGGTTCGTAGTGCCTAGGTATGTTTCTAAAATTTTTCTATGTTTTAAAGTGGTCCACCACACCATGACCTACGAGTCATATTAAGGCGTGCGACCCATAGTCAGCGTCTCATACACCCGACTCTATGATTTTAAAAGTCGGCCTGATGGGGGTATTTAAAAGGTCAAAATTCATTTTGACCTTTAAATCCCCCATTTTAAACACTAATATTCTCCTAAATTATTCCCAAATACTTTACCCACTATTCCGATCAATTTCCCGGTTTACCCGCACCATTTTTCGGTGACTTTTTCAGTGAGCATAAGAAAGCTAGGGTTTTAGCCTCCTCTTCTTCTCATTTTGTTCATTTTATCATGATTTTCTATTGAGGTATGTTCCTTGGTTAAATTTCACACACAAACTATGGTGTCTCTTGAACTTCTTGAATGATTGTGTGTTTGAAATTCATATTAATATTACTCATGGGAAAATGTATGCATTTGAATGAGAACTAGGGTGTTTCTTGATTAGAATTCCCTGGATTGACCCTAATTGCGAAATTGCCATTGTTGCCTGGTTGTGATAATCATATTTTGCCATGTATTGTTGATTACATGTTCAGAATGAGAGTGTGATGGTTGGTTAATTGACTATGTCATGGCGGTACGAAGTTGTGTTTTGGGTATGTCTATCATATTGAAAAATGGTGGTTTGAATGAGTATGTATATGGTTGTAGATTCAATCCCCTGAAAAATTCATGTTTGGCGCAAGTGATTTTATATTATGTTTTGGGATTGATCATTTTTGGATTTTTGAATATGTTGGGAAGTCGCTGTTTGTTTGATATTAGGAAGAAATTTTGGTCTGCTTCTTGATTGAAATATCATGCTTGGGTAATGGATTTGTTTTTATAACGAATATGTTGATGAAATCTTGCTTTGATGTTGTTTAAATTTGTGTTTTGAATGAATTTTGTGGTTTAATTGGTCAAGTTACGAGCACCTTACGTATTTGATGTCCCCTGCTACGAGGGCCTCCTATGACCCGTAGGAGGACCTATGGGCCGTAGTTGCCCCTCGTATGGGATAACAGTAACCCATGGTTTCTTAACATTTACCATATGAGACCTACCTACAGGTCATGGTGTCCACTACAAATCGTAGTGGGATCTGATGTACTTGCCTTGTGATTTATTTTGAATACTGAAAATCAATACGAGCTTAGTCTACTACTCGTAGTCCTGACTATGAGTCGTAACTGAGCCCTATACCGGTGTTTAGTATAAATTGTTGCCAAGAACCTGTGAACTGTGAGGCCATAGTATGACTTGTAGTCTTCACTATGAGTCATAAGTAAGCCTTGCACTTGCAATCTGCAGCTAATGAAATGTGATTTTACTGATTGTTTTTGTTTTTGTTGTTGTATATTTCTGTTCTTTTATCTGTTTTTGTTATTGTTTCAGATAACTTGGGGCTAATCCTTGGTTTGTGATGAATATTTTAGGTACAATGGTTCCAAAAAATAGAAATGCAGCAATCTAGGCTTTCAATAGGAGACTGAGGGACCAAGACACAGATGAGGAACACTCTGAAGGCTCAACTAAAGAACCCAATGTCCGAATTGACCTTGAGGCTCAGAGACCTCGAACTAGAGCTCAGACTGTATGGACCATAATGGAAGTTGAGAGTACGTCTTAGTTTGATGAGGGTGGATATGTAGATTAGTCCGAGTACGATAAGGTGCCTTAGGATGAAGGAGCAACTCAGTCCTCAATCGACCTATCTATTTCTACTGATGATCCTCACCCTCATAATAACAAGTGTTCAACATGAAGAAATCTCAATATTACAAGAATAGTAAAGATAGTCTCCTCGGACTTGAGGACTCATCAAGGCTCATCTTCAAAGCACCAAACTAGCAACGTGGAAGATGATCAAGAAGTACTCCAATTACTACATGGTAACATCATGTAGGAATAGAGTAGCGTTAGTACGTTTAAATGTATTAAGTCTTTAGGATTCAATGCAACAAGACATAAGCCAATATAGCCAAAATGCATAATCATAAGCAATGGATAAGTGTAATACCAATATGGCAAGCTTGATCAATGCTTTAAGTAAGAGATTCTTGCAAGCATATAACTTGTATAGAACATAGTACATATTTAGGAAGAGACCATAATCATCATACACCAAGCAACTACTACTTGGAATCCAAGGCATGTCACCCCCTTGGAAGGTGATTGAGGTATCCACCCTTCAACAAGGTGATTGGGCATGTCATCCCCCAACAAGGTGGTTGAGGTATCCACCCCAAAAAATGGTTATTGGGCATGTCACCCCCAACAAGTTTATCGAGGTATCCACCCCTCAATATGCTGATTGGATATGTCGCCTGAGACGACCCGAAAAAGTGCCTGAATAAGTGCCTCGGAAGTGCCTGGAATCGTAATTTCCATATATCTCAAAATTCATACATTATTTCAAAAATTTGACTTCAAATTCTTGTTCAGGGGACAAATTGAGTGGTAGAAAGGGCTAAACCCTATTTTAGAGCGAACGATTCACAATTTCAAATTTCAAAGTCTCAAATTCCAGTGGACGCTATGCGTTGCTGGCGCGATGCTCCAGGGTGATTTTTTTCTGCCCAGTTTTCTATTTCGGTCCAAGACTTTTGAGTCTTGGGAATATGTCCTCCCATACATGAAAGTACCTATACATAGCCATATTTCACCTTCATATCATTCAAGACTTTCCCCAATACTGACATAAGCACTTAGACTCATATTTCTTTCAAAATTGAGGGTGCCAAATCTCTTTAGGATCTCAAGGAATTCATCCAAGCTTCAAGTCTCCATTGAAATCTTCTTTAGGAAATTCTCCAAAGCTAATGTATGTGGGTTTCAACCATTAGGTCCTTTCAACCCATGGTGCCCAAGCTTCCTTTTTACCTAAATTGCATGATTTAAAGTTGATTTGCTCATGGGTCTTACTTATTATGAATTTCACTGCACACTATGTTGGGGTTTCATGAAATTGTGATTGTTTTAGCATGTTTTGAGCTCTGAATCTAAGATTTATTGTGGGATCTGATGAAGGGTTTTGATGTCTAATGCTTGAGGGTGATACCAAGTATCTATTGATAGTTTTACATTGAATTTTCTAGCATGATAACACTCTTCAATTGCATGGTTTTACACTAGCACTACACACCTGCCAAGTGTTTGATAAAATGTCCGGTTATGGATTCTTGAGTTGTTGAAGGTGTAAAGCATGACATATGAGTTGAATGAATTTATGATTATGATAGCAGTGTTTATATGAGTTCTTCTCATGAAAAAGTACCTATAGTGTTGTAAGTAGATTGTTGGGTTCCCATATTTGTTGTGTTCTTGAAAAAATGGAGAAGGCCCTCCCTTGAAGCTTGAAATGCAATGATTTGATGAGCTAGTTCTATGATTCCTATTGAAAAGATCAAATCCTAAGGTATGGACATCCTACCGAAAAGGCCATGTGGTAAGGTAGAATGACTAATAGTTCCTACCAAAAAAATCATATCATAAGGTATGGACATCCTATCATAAAGGCCAAGCCGTAAGGTAGAAAGACTAGTGATTTTCACCGAAAAGATCATTTCATAAGGTATGGATATTCTATCAAAAAAGCCATGACGTATGGTAGAATGAACCGCGGCTCCTACCCAAAAGATTATATCATAAAGTAGGGGACGTCTTATACTATCTACCAAAAATACTATGTCGTACGATAAGAGTATTGGTAACACTCTCCAAAAAGATTATACCATAAGATGAGTGGGGTCCATTTGGTGCATTTCATGAAGGTTGGTAAAAAGGGTTTGAGTATGTATTCCATATTGAGTTTACATTTCTTGATCATGATTTACAAACATGTTTTACCTTAAGCATTGATCATGCATGTCATATTGATGTTATACCTTTTCTTATAATTATGCATTTCGATTACGTTGCCTATCCTTTGCTAGCGCTTCATCCTACATACTTAGAACATTCAAACATACTAATGCATACTCTATGCCGACATGATGTTACCATGTAGGAACCAGAGTCCCACTTGATCCTCCTCCTCCACGTGGATAGAGATATCTATTCAAGCTAGTTGGTAAGTCCTCCATTTCGAGGACAATGTATATGATCCTAAGCTTTGTATTTAGACTCTTTGCTTTGATGTGCGTATTGAATATGAGGGTGAGCTCAATTGCTTGTCTTGGCCCCCGCTCCTATCTATGTTTCGAGGTGTTGTAGGACAAGTTGTGTATTTATGCTGTGAGACTTGACTCTCTGATTCTTTATGTTTATGGTATGAAAGAGGTCCCTTAGTCCTACTTGCCCCTTTTATATATTATCTCTTATTGTTAATTCTAATTGCTTTCGCGACCAAGGATGTGTAATGATATATGAAGAGGCTTGTTTGGGGATTTTTTGAGTTCCCCATTCGCCGGTCATGGCTAGGCCCTAAGTTCGAGTCATGACATCACCCCCCAATAAGGTGATTGAGGTATCCACCCCGCAACATGGTGATTGGGCGTGTCATCTCCAACCAGGTGATTGAGGCATGTCACCCTCTCAACAAGTTAATTAGGCATGTTACCCTCTAACAAGGGTCTACTTGCAACACCATAGATACTTTTCATGAATTCAGTGCATACATGCAAGCCTCTAATCATCATAAAGTCACTTGATCACTTATAAACCATATAATAGATCATCAACACTTAGTGGATGTGTAATGCTAGTTCAATATCATGCAATTCAAGAGTGAAATAGTATGAGGAAACTCAATCTAAATCACCTTACCAACATATAGTAAAACCCTCATCTAAGATACCTTGAAATCCATCATCAAATCTCATAATAGATCATAGTTTCATATCTCAAAACATGCATAGTCTCAATAGATAAAACCAATAGTATAAGCTTGAAATATATAGACATGAACAATCAATCAATATTTCATAAAACGCCAACATAATTTATAATCAAAATCTATAATATGAGATACCCATAGATGATAAACCTGAAAACATTTAATTTCATAGAAAGAGAGATTGGGCTCCATGGGTAAAAAGACCCAATGTATGAAACCCACATACCTCAAATTTGGATTTTCTTGAGTTGAACTTGATGAGAACTTGGGGCTTGAAGAGAATTCTTGAGTTCCAAAGTTAGGCTTGAAATCCTTGAAATTGAAACAAGATATTAGGTTAATTCTTGGAGAGGTTTTGCGAGGGTCTTGAATGATTTAGAGTTCAGAAATTGTTAAATATGAGTATTTTTATGCATAAGTGGGCATAGGGATATGATCTCAAGGCCCTTGGGCCGAAACATAAAATTAAGGAAAAATCAACACTGCTCTGTGTCTGGTGCGCGATGCGGACACAACGTGAAGGAAAGGTTTTTACTGCTCCGCACCCATTCTGCGTCGTGGCCTGGTCGTGGATGCAAACTGGATAACGAAAATTAGCAAAAATTATTTTTCACCACGAGTCCTCTACAATCCAGGTTATACCCATTTCCCACTCAATTTTCCCCCTGATCGGGATTAGGAAGTCATATTTTCGATATCATGCATGAATTTTGAGACGTATAAAAATTATGATTATAGGCATTTCCAAAGCTCATTTTTGGAGCGTTTCAACCTCCATAGCCATAGGATTCAACCTATCTGAATCCACAGGTGAGCATTGCATTTAAACCGTAAGGCCATGGAATGTCCTCCAAAGGAGGTGGGTTCTCATTCTCAGCATCATCATTGTTGTTCCTGTTTAAAGCTGCATTGGCTTTGTTATTGGCATTGTTTGGGCCATCCTTCTTATCATTATGTGGATCTCTGGATCAAACAGTGTTAAGGGATTGCCTTGACTCTGAGTGTTGGGCATACACTACACCTTCACACTGAAAAATAACTAAAACAACAAACAAAAGTAAAATGAGGCAACTATGGATTAACACTTGATTTACTAATGAATTCACTATGTCTAGTCATATTCCCTAGCAATGGTGCCAAAATCTTGATGTTGCCCAAGTCATACCTCTTTTTTAGAAGATAAAGTGGTCATTGTCAAGATATAGAATCTAACCACGATTGGTGTCGATTCCATAGGGAATATGTAGATTTAAGAAAATTCACCAATTCAAAATTCGAGTAATTAACCAACTTACTTCCCCAAAAGAGGAGGTTTGCAATAATCAAATAGAAAATGAAACTAACTATTACAAGAGAAAAGTCAATAATGGAGAGCAACTAGGGTAATTTATAGCATACATGACGGTAATTCTTTTCTATTTTATAGCATACATGACGGTAATTTAAGTTCACAAAGTCCTTTGGTCAAAGTTGAGAGGTGAATTTCACTATGTGACTTGGACTATCTCCATAGTGTGCATTACTAACCATTACCTATTAGTCCCAGTACAACCTCCCCTTGGCCCAGTGCGGTTGATTAGACAAGAACACATCAATTGAATCCTATTAATTAATCTCTTTTCCTATTCATTACTACCTTGGTCCAGTCAGTAACACTATGCGAATTTTAATATTGGCCACCACTAGAAAACATTCAAAATGAAGAGAGTTTATTAATACATGAATATACACATTCCAAGAATTGCGAATATTTTGATTTACTTCGTTAGTTCTTCATGGTTCCCAAAACCTTAGTTGTGGATTTAGCTACTCATGCTATGTGTAGATGCAAAAATTATGAATTAAGAAGTCATAACTGAACACTTACACAATAGATTTAAGAATAATAAATCTAATGTGAATAAGAATCACAAGCTTTAAGATCATATTCAACCACAAATCTTCTAAAAGACTCTCTTACAATTTTCTCTCTAAGAAATATTGAGTTCTATGAGTTATAGGCGAAATTTTTTGAAAAATAACCCAAAAGACCTCTTTATAATAATCAAAAATCAAATGCTAAACAAAATAATATAACTAGTCGGCACGCCCTACGAAAGCACTTTATGGCCAGTATTGACATTTACGACCCGTAGCCAAGATCATGTACTGAAATTTTTAACTTCAACTATATGACACCCCAATATGACTCATAAAATTATTTACGACCATTAAAGGTGGTTTTGTCAGATGAAATCCCTAAAAGTCCACTTGTCTAATCCTCTAGGCACGAATCCTCTTCTGCGACTTGTAAACTCTTTAATGCGGCATCTGCATATTCGTGGAATGAATTTCAGAAATCATTCCCTCACTAGAAATCTATACAATACCTCTTACGGCCCGTCAAATGGTCTACGACCTATTAAGGTCTCGTATAACAGAAAAACTACTGCAACTTCTGTAATTTTCCCTAAAATCATGGCCAACCTATAATCCTGTAAGGATAAACACAATAACACATAAAACCCACAAACACCGCATTGAGAACACATAAGATTCCAAGTTTTAAGCATGAAAAGTGTTTTTATTTTGACAGCACATCACTCCCCGTGGGATGCCATAGTGTTATTTGTGAAGAAGAAGGATGGGTCACTCTGAATGTGTCTATACTACCACAAACTCAATAGTGTTACCATCAAGTCCAAATATCCTTTCCCAAGGATTAATGACATATTCAACAATTTGCAAGGGGCAAAGAACTTCTCCAAAATTGATTTGTGGTCCGAATATATCAATTTGACGATGAGGGAATTTGGTACCCAAGATGCTATTCTAGACAAGGTACAAACGTTTTTAACTTATGGTGATGTCATTTGGTTTAACCAATGCACTGGCAATATTTATGGACATCATGAATAGGGTGATCAAACCTTACCTAGATATGGTTGTGGTGGTATTCATGATGACATTTTGATCTATTCACAAGATGAAAAAGATCACAAGGAGCGCATGAGAGTGTTTTTAAACAATTTGAGGGATGAGAAGTTATTAGCTAAGTTCAATAAATTTGAGTTTTGGTTAAATGAGATTTTATTTCTTGGGTATGTTGTGTCAGGTGACAGAACAAAAGTTGACCCTAAAAAGATGGAAGTGGTAACAACTTGGCCTAGATCATTGAACCCTAGGGATATTAGGAGTTTCTTGGTCCTACCGGACTATTATAGAAGATTTTTGAAGGGTTCTCCGACTCATCTCCATTGACCAAGTTGACTTAAAAGAAAGTGATGTTTATGTGGAAGGATAAGTGAGAGAAGAGATTGCAAACAATGAAATATCGGTTGACTTCGGATCCAATCTTGACCTTGTAAAAGGTATCGATGGTTTTGTTATTTATTGTGATGCTTCAAAAATTGGTTCGGATTTTGTTTTGATGCAACATGTAAGGTGATTTCCTATGCTTCAAGGCAATTGAATGTTCACAAAAATTACTGACACACGATCGTGAGCTAGCGGCGGTATTATTTGAAGTGAAAATTTGGCATCGTTATTTATATGGTCTTCATGTTGATGTATTGTAAGGACTTAGGTTTTGGAAGGCCTTAAAATGGAAAAACCATTTCTAGGAGTTTTTGTCCAGGGCATCCTTTTTGTGAAGGATTAATGGTCCGTGAAAGGCTTCACTAGCCGTGAAACCATCTGCAAAAGTGGCCTTAGCCATTGTTATAGTTTCCTAGAGGCAGCCTAGTGCAAATGTGCCAACATGGGTAACACCACGGTTCATGAACCATATCATGGACCATGGTGTGGCCCTATACAAGGACCATAGGACTTGACCAACACCTCTTCATAACTTGGGTCAATTTCATGAATGGTTTCACGGGCCGTGAAACCTTCCCTGAAAGTGGAGTTCACTTTTTTTCAACCTCATTCCATTCATGGTCAACTTTAAATGATCATATCTCCTTTTAGAAAAATAATTAGGTGGCCCATGACCTGCCAAATTGAAGTTATTTGAATTATGTTTCCAACTCATCCAGTTTCACCCAATTCTGAGTTCAAAGCAAGAAGCTACGCCTATTTTGTAAAGCTTATTAGTGCAGGGCCACTTTCACTAGTGGCTTCATGGACCGTGAAAAGGTTCACGACCACTGAATCCATCCATGGTACTTCCCATTTAATTAAAGTCTTCTTAATACCTTTATTCCCTTTTTTACACCCCTAAACAACAACTGTACTTATTTTAACAACTAATTCGAGATTACACATAATTTATTCCATCAACTCCTAAGAATTTCGCTCCAAGATACTCCTTCATGGAATTGAATCTAGGGTTCTTGTGGGATTCGAAATAAAGATTATTTCACATTAAAATTCTTCATTTCATCATAGTATGTGTGGTTTCTATAAGACCCCACTTATGGGGGTGGGAGAGATGCAAGAAATAATCATGGAAAATTCAAATTGTTGAAATTTATAAAGGGGTTTTATGGCTCGTAAGGCACAATACAGCTTGGAAATTGGGTCACGTAGAATGGGAATCAGAGAAAGGAACACTCTGGAGTTTGGAAAAGGGCTATAAGACAAAAACCCATTTACGGCTTGTAGAACTATCTACGAGTCGAAGAGGAGATTTCATCACAAATTTCAGTAGCTCAAATTTCAGAGCCCTAAGTTTGTGAAGGGTCATCTATGGCTCGTACTAAAGCTCGTAGATAGGGTATCGTAGACCCATCCAGTCAGGATTGTAATAGGGGAAAATTTGACCTTTTCTAACTTTTTAACCCTAAACTATGTCGTTTTGAACCCATCTATGTCCCTTATCAGTATATACAACCCTAATACATCTCATTCTTCCTCATTCTAGATACACTATGTCTCAAGAACTCTCTTAAGCTCCTAAAGGCTTTGAAGTAAAAGGTTCCAGCTAGGATTTCAGGTTTTCCACCTTCAAGTGTGATTTTCTCCACAAAAATCACACTATAGTATATGGGTTTGATTGTGGGAACCTTCCTTCCCAAAAGTCCAACCATTTCTCTTCTCCTAGTACATGAAATTTATGGACCTCTATGAGTATGTTATGAAATGTGATATTACTATGAATGATGATTTATTTTTGTGCATCATCACGAAGTGAAATATCATTTGGTATTTATGGAGTTATATGAGTATTGAGGAAGTATTAACTAGGATTTTAATTGATAATATGAATTTCATATTCCCGTATCCATCTTTAGGAAGATGATGTATAATATGATGATGAGTTGATTACGGATGAATAAACAAATTATTTTTCCATATGTGTCTTGAAATATATTTTCTAAATAATAAGGGTTTTACTACAATATTGGTGGGTTGATTTGAATGATTTTAGATTGATTGATTTTACTCCTCTCGTGTTCTATATTCCTGAATTGTATGATTTCAAGGTTATGTGTATATTACCCACCACGCTTTGACTAAAGATTTGATTAGATCCTTTGTTGACTAAAGTTTTTATTGTGAGACATGTAAAATATATGTATGATAAATGTTGAAGGGCTACTATGCATGCTATGTGCTTATGAGAATATTACTAGTGTATGAATGATATGGAGCCCTATTTCTTTGATATCACGATATAAAGGTGATGAGCTACTTGTATGATATTTACATGAATTATGAAGCTTTATATAAGATGGATGTGTATATAAATTTAGTACTTCTTGGGATTGTTGACCTAGCATTGAGAGGACCTTGGTGGGTAGCCATTGTTCCTTAACTATGTGCCACCATAGGACACTTGTGAATACCTACCAAAAAGGTCGTTCAGTAAGGTAGAATAATTTACAACTTCTACAGAAAAGAGTGTATCATAAGGTAAGGACATCTCTTAACTCCTACTAAAAAGATTGCATCATAAGGTAAGGACATCTCTTAACTCCTATCCAAAAAATTGTATCGTAAGGTAAGGATATCTCTTAACTCCTACCAAAAAGATTGCATCATAAAGTAAAGACATCTCTTAACTCTTACGTAAAAGATTGTATAACAAGGTAAGGACATTTTATAGTACCTACTATAAAGGCTTTCACAGGGTAGGAATATTTGTAACACTCCCTAAAAATGTTATATCGTAAGGTGAGTGGTTGCTTTTCCCTTGGCAAGTAGACCATTCTTCATTCGGTATGAAGTGAACATTGGGATTCCAAGGTGTAGCTTGCTTGGTCTTATATATTTGTTAGGGTCTCCTCTCACATATTTATTATATATTATCCTAAGTGACTACATTCACGTATGTTTAATTTAAGCATTAACTATACATATCATTATTAGCTTATGCCTATTGATTATGATTATGCATCTTGGTTTTTATGAATTATTTTCCTTGTTGTACTGCAACCCGTATACTTAGTACATTCCAAGTAATAACGCATATTTTTTCCTAAATGATCTCACCAAGTAGGGACCAGAGCTCCTATTCATCTTCTTCCCCCACGTGGCTAGCTGGATCATTGAAGATTGCTATTGGTGAGTCCTCTACTTCAGGCATAACATCCACTTTACTTTCATGCTGTTGATAAGACTTATCTAGTTAGACTTTCTTTATATTTGAGGTGAGCTAGGGAGATTTCTTGGCCCCCATTCCATTTATACTAGAGATATTGTTGGATATGGAAGTTATGTATCGAGCTTGGCTCTTATTATCTGTATGTAAGTGTGAAGACTTCCCTTATCCCTTTTTTTCTATCTATGATTGTTGTATGTGGATGGATGTGATAGATGTCCCAAGTCCGTAAATGCCCCATACCGTAGGTCATACTTACCTTCCCCTTAGCTAGAGAGGTTCATCGATTGGCTAGATTGGGGGTTAGGTCATAAGAGTTTGATAATAGTGGTTTTATGGTTGGGGATGACTCTAAATCTTCATAGGTTTATGAGGTAAAAGCAAAGCAAGATGTTGTCCTCTCCTTGTGAGAATTGAAGACCTTGGTGAGAGATGGCAGGGTGGAGGTTTTCTTCCAAGGGGGAGATGTTTTCCTTAGGCACCAAGGTAGGTTGTGTGTTCCTTGTGTGGATGACTTAGGAAAGAGTATTCTTGATGAGGCTCATAATTCTTCTTATTCTATTCACTCTAGTTCTACCATGAGGTATAGAGATTTGACGGTAGTGTTTTGGTGGGGAGGTATGAAGAAAGACATTGCGAAATTTGTATTCGGTTGTCATAGTTGCAAACAAGTCAAAGCCGAATACCAAAGTTCAGGTGGCCTAACTCAAGATATAGAGATACCTACTTGGAAGTAGGAGGAAGTTAACATGGGTTTTTTGGTTGGGTTGCCTATGACTAGAAAGGGTTTCGATTCTATTTGGGTTGTGGTTGATGGGATGACAAAGTCGGCTCATTTCCTATTGGTTAAGACTACTTATGGGACCGAAGACTATGCTAAATTGTACATTCGTGAGTTGGTTCACTTGCATGGGGTTCCCTTGTTTATAATATCAGAACGTGGTGCTCAATTTATTTCTCACTTTTTGAGGCCCTTTCAAAGAGGTCTTGGTACCATGGTAAAGCTTAGTACGACCTTTCACCTCAAATGGATGGACAAGCTGAAAGAACTATCCAAACTCTTGAGGATACGCTTACAACTTGTGTTTTTGAGTATAAGGGTTGTTGGGATGATCATCTTCAATTGGTTGAGTTTTCTTATAATAATAGCTATCATTCTAACATTGGTTTTGCTCCTTTTGAGGCCTTCAAAGGTAAGCGTTGTAGGTCACTGGTTGGGTGGCTAGAAGTGGAACAACTGGCTTTTGTGGGTACGGATCTGGTCATGGTGGCTATGGAGAAGGTAAGGTTGATGAGGGAAAGGTTGAAAACAACCCAAACTCTTCAAAAGTCCGACGCTGTGTGGAGAAGGAATCTTGAATTTAAGGTTGATGATTTGGTCTATCTAAAGTTATCACCCATGAAGGGTGTGGTTCATTTCGGTAAAAAAGGTAAATTGAGTACAAGATATGTCATTCCTTATAGGTTGTTGAGGATGAATTGTAAGATAGCCTATGAGTTGGAGTTTCCTAGTTTAATGGATTTGGTTCATCCAGTCTTTCATGTATCTATGTTGAGGAAATATATGGGTGATCCGAATGCTATTGTCCCATCGGATGATGTGGGTGTTGTTGAAGACAACTTGACTAATGAAGAAGTTCTAGTAAAGATCTTTGACAGATAAGTGAAAAGGTTGAGGAACAAGGTTGTGGCTTCCGTTAAGGTCCTTTGGAGGAATCAACAAGTCGAAAATGCTACATGTAAGGCCGAAGCGGACATACAAAATTGGTATCCCTATCTCTTCCATTCTACTCAAGCCTAATGTACTAATTCTAAGTCTTCTATGTAATTTCACGTCTCATGTATCAGCCCTATATGTCATTTGTATGCATTCATGGTTATGTTGACAAGTTCATGGTGATTTTAACACTTATATTGGGATTTTTTAAAATGGTATGTAAGTGCATTATTGCATTCTTGTTGGGGCTGATTTCTCCATGATTACTCTTCTTACTGTGCACTTCTTAGACATTTGGGGACGAATGTTCCCAAGGGGAAGATTTTGAAATGACCCTAAAAAGTGCCCGAAAATGTGCCTCAAAAGTGCCCATAATCTTAATTTTCATATATCTCAAAATTCGTGCATGATTTTAAAAATTCTACTTCATATTCTTGATAAGAGGGCAAAATTGAGTGGTAAAAGTTTCTAACCCCAATTTTAGAGGGACCGTATAAAAAAATAAACTTTCAAAGTTGCAAATTGCAGTGAACAGTGTGCACCCCTAGCGCGACGCGGCTGGGATGCACCTATGTATTATTTTTGCCTAGCTGTTTTATCTCAATGCAAGGCTTTTGGGTCTTGGAACTAAGCCTTTCCATGCATAAAAATGCCTGCAATTAGCCATATTTCAATACCATATCATACAAGACATTCCCCAATACTCTCCCAAACACTTAGAAAAATATTTCACTAAAAATTCAAGTGCCAAATCTCCTTCCGGGTCTTAAGGAATTTATTCAAGCCTCAAGTTCACAATCCAATCTTCATCAAGCAATTCTCCAAAGCTAAGGTATGTGGGTTTCAACAATTGGGTCCTTTCACCATGGTGCCCAAGCTTCCTTTTTACATGATCTATGTTGGGTTTTCATAAATGTGTCACTATTTGAGCATGTTTTGAGCACTATGGATCTAGTAACGAAATGAAGGGTTTCAATGTATATTGCATGAGGGCATTACCAACTATTGGTGGGTTGATGTACTTTAAGTTTTATTGCATGATTTCACTCTTGAATTGCATGATTGTACACTAACATTGCACACCTACCAAATGTTTGATAAAATGTCTTGTTTAGGGTTCTTGAACTATTGGTGATCCATTTCATCTCCTATGACTTGAATGACTTTATAATGATGAATGGGAGGTATATATGTGTTGATTTCATGAGAGATATCTATAGAATTCCAAGTTGACCACACCTTGTTGAGAGGGTTTTATACCTCAATCACCATTGATGGTAGGGTGAGACAACCATCAAGCAATTGAGGGGTTGATACCTCAATCACCCTGGATGGTAGGGTGAGACAACTATAACCCAATTGAGGGGTTGGTACCTCAATCACCGTAGATGGTGGGGTGAGACCACTATCAACCAATTGAGGAGTTGATACCTCAATCACCATGGATGGTAGGGTGTGACAACCATCAAGAGGTCTCTTACTACACATATAATATATTCCATATAAGAGGTCTCTTACCACACATGTAATATGTTCTATATAATCATTGTTTACTCAAGCGTCATTCATGCATGCCAAATTGATATATGCTCATCTATTGTCTAATTATGAATTTTGATTATGTTGCTTATCTCTTTTTGCATTGCATTCTACATACTTAGTACATTCAAACATATTAATAAATACTTTATGCGTACATGATGTTACCATGTAGGAACCAAAGCTCCTCACGATCATCCTCATCCTCCCCGTGGTTAGTACAACTTTTACAAAGCAGGTTTGGTGAGTCCTCAACTCCGGGGTCGATATCTCTTGTTATTATGTTATGTAAAGACTCTCATTATTTGTTTGTATGCTTTTGATTATGAGGGTTAGCCCGAAACGTTGTCATGGCGCGCACTCAATTCTAAGTGTAGAGGTGTTGTTGGACAAATGTAATGATGCTATGAGCTTTGACTCTCCTGACTCTTGTATGTTTTAATGCTATGAAAGACTTTCCTTAGTCCCTTTTACCCTTACTTCTATTCTCTATTGTTGTTTAATTACTTCCTCCACCAAAGATGTATAATGATATTTTAAAACTCTTGCTTGGTGTTCTTTTGGGTTTTCCCATTCGCCATGTTACATCTAGGCCCTAGGCTTGGGTAGTGAAAACCTTGGTATCAGAGCACTAGGTTGTTAATAGTCCTCGGCATCCAACACACAACATTTATTAGAGACTTATTCATGGTTGTGTCATGCACCATGACTATGAGTAAGAGGCTATGAGACATTTTATGAAATGTTTCGGCTCTTCATAATCTATGTTGTGCTATAGAAGTTAAGTAAGATTTCCCCTCTAACGAATGTTCTTTTCCATTTTAAAATCATGCTTACCAAAAGAGGAAGGAGAGCACGCACACCCGAGGAATAACTGGCTGATGGAGAGCTCTGGGATGCTCTCACCTTCCTAGCTCAAGTCATGGCTAATCAAGTCAATCAAGGGGCCCAAGCCGCTCATGTTCCTACTCTGGCATCTTGGGTGAGGGACTTTATAAGGATGAACCTACCAGAGTTTTATAGGTCTAATGTGGATGAGGACTCTCAAGGAAATATTGATGAGATGTACAAAGTGTTGTCTATTATAGATGTTAGATCGGAAGAGAATGCGGAGTTGACATCATACCAACTCAAAGGGCTGGCCCAAATATGTATACTCAATTGAAGGAGGAGAAGGGGAACAACAAAGTTATTCTTTGGGAGTAGTTTAATGTGGCATTTCTCAATCGGTTCTTTTTTCTTGATCTTATAGAGGACAAAATGATGGAATTCATGAATTTGAAGCAAGGGTCTATGAGTGTGAGGGAGTATTCCCTTAAGTTCAACCAACTCTCTAAATATGCTTCACACTTAGTTGCTGACCTAAGGTCTAGAATGTATAAGTTTGTGATGGGTGTATCCGATTTGGTGAATGAGAAGTGTCGTACTGCTATGTTGATTGGTGACATGAACCTAGCCCACCTCATGACTAATGCGGAAATTTTTAGGGGAAAAGTTGAGAAAGAGGAGAAGTTGTGAAACCAAGAGGGCCATTTGATTGTAAGGTCCATGGTCCCAAAGGTGGTCGGTTTCATCAAGGCTAAGGGTCTTCTCATGCTCCTAATAGAAGGTTTTCTAATGACTACCAAAGGGCCCAAGGTGATGGTTGTGTGTCCAAAATGTGGTAGAGGCCATGGTAGTCCATGCTTGAGGGACACTAATATTTGCTATAGTTATGGGGAAATGGGTCACAACAAGGTTGATTATCCTCGTAATCAAAACTAGGGTAAGGATGTCCGTCTACTAGGCAGGGGTAAAAATGTGGTTCCTTTGGGGAGAGGAGGCCAACAAGGTGGTGCCCACGGCACAATCATTTCTATGCTCTTCAAGGAAGGCAAATGGTTAATGAAGTGCCAGATGTTGTCACTGGTATGTTAAAAGTCATTGATTTTGATGTGTATGCATTGATAGACCCAGGTGCTACTCTTTCTTTTGTTACTCCTTTTGTTGCAAAAACTTTCATGTTGAGCCCCAAATTATTTTGTGAGTCTTATAAGGTGTCGACTCACATTGCTGCATCTATTATTGCTAGAAAGGTCTATAGGGATTATCTCATTTGCATTTTGCATAAAATATTGCCGTGTGATCTTGTTGAGTTGGATATGGTGGATTTTGATGTCATTCTTGGGATAGATTGGTTGCATGCATATTATGCCTCTATTGATTATAGAACCCATATAGTGAAATTCTAATTTCCAAATGAACCTATTCTTGAGTGGGAGAGTCACAATGTGGTGGTCGAGGGTGGGTTTATCTCTTGCATGAAAGCCCAAAGGTTTATCTCTAAAGGGTGACTCTATCATCTTGTGAGGGTTAGGGATGTGAAGTCGAAGGTCCTTCCCATAGAGTCGATTCCGATTGTAAATGAGTTCCTTGATGTCTTTTCAAATGACCTTCCTGGTGTTCCTCCCGAAAGATAAATAGACTTCGGTATTGACCTCCTTCCCGATACTCAACCCATTTCTATTCCCCCTTACTGTATGGCCCCCGCGAAGTTAAAGGAGTTGAAGGAACAATTGAAGGACTTATATGAGAAGGGTTTTATTATGCCTAGCCAATCACCTTAGGGTGTACCGGTGTTGTTTGTGAAGAACAAGGATGGTTCTCTTAGAATGAGTATTGAGTACAGGCAACTTAATAGTGTCACCATAAAGAATAAATACCTTCTCCAAAGGATTGATGATTTCTTTGACCAACTTCAAGGGGCTAATCATTTCTCTAAGATTGATCTTCGGTCCGAGTATCATCAAGTGAAGGTGAGGGAGTGTGACTTTCTTAATGCGGCCTTCTGGACTAGGTATCGACATTAAGAATTTGTGGTTATGTCTTTTGGGTTAACCAATGCACTGGATATCTTCATAAATCTTATGAATTGGGTCTTTAAACCCTACCTTGATCCATTTTTTGTGGTTTTGCTTTGATGATATCTTTATCTACTCTCATAGTGAGGAGGAGCATGTGAGTTATTTGAGGGTGGTGGTTCAAAGATTGAGGGAAGAGAAATTGTATGCCAAGTACACAAAGTGTAAATTTTTGTTGAAAGAGGTTGCCTTTCTAGGTCATGTGCTATTAGGGGATGGTATTAAGATTGATCCTAAGAAATGGAGGTGATTGGAAATTGTCCTAGACCTTTGACCACGTCAGATATTAGAAGCTTCTTGGTCTTAGCGGGTTACTACCAGAGATTTGTAAATAGGTTCTCTGCTTCTCCCATGACTAAGTTGACCCAAAAAAGGCTATGTTTGTGTGGACCGATGAATGTGAAAAGAGTTTCTAAACCTTGAAGGATAAGATTCTCTCCTCTTCTATCTTGTCTCTACCAGAAGGGTTGGAAGGGTTTGTTGTGTATTGTGATGCCTTCCGAATTGGTTTGGGTTAGGTCTTGATGCAAAATGGTAAGGTGATAGCCTATGCTTCTAGAAATCTCAAGGTGCATGAAAAGAATTATGCTACTTATGCTCTTGAATTGGCCGCCATGGTATTTGCTTTGAAAATTTGGCGTCATTATTCGTATGGACTGCACGTTGATGTGCTTACTGATCATAAGAGTCTCCTATATGTGTTCACTCTAAAAGATCTCAATTTGAGGCAAGGAAGGTGGTTAGAGCTTCTTAAGTATTATAATATGAGTGTACATTATCACCCCGGTAAGGCTAATGTTGTGGTGGATGCTTTGAGTAGGGTGTCTATAGGTAGCCTAGCTCATGTTGATGGTGGGGGCAAAGAGATAGCTAAAGAGGTTCATTGGTTGGTTAGATTGGCGGTTTTCTTGGAAGAGGTTGATAATGGTTGTATTGTGATTGTTGATGGCTCTAAATCATCCTTGGTTGATGAGTTAAACGCAAAGCATGATCTTGACCCCTCCTTGTTAGAATTGAAGACCTTGGTGAGAGATGGCAAGGAGGAGGTTTTATCCCAAGGGGAGATGGTGCCCTTAGGTACTAAGATAGGTTGTGTTTGAATTGTGTGGATGACTTGAGAAAGAGGATTCTTGATGAGGCTCATAATTCTTCTTATTCTGTTCACCCCGATTCTACCATGACATATAGAGATTTGAGGGATGTGTTTTGGTGGGGAGTATGAAGAACAACATTTCCAAATTTGCATACAGTTGTCATAGTTGCCAATAAGTCAAAGCTGAACACCAAAGGCCGAGTGGCCTAACTAAAGATATAGAGATCTCTACTTGTAAGTGGGAGGAAGTTAACATGGATTTTGTGGTTGGGTTGCCTAAGAATAGAAAGGGTTTCGATTCTATTTGGGTTATGATCAATAAGATGACAAAGTCAGCTCATTTTGTACCGGTTAAGACTACTTAAGGGGCCAAGGACTATGCTTTATTGTACATTCTTGAGTTGGTCAAATTTCATGGGGTGCCCTTGTTTAACATATCAGATTGTGGTGCTCAATTCACTTCTCAATTTTATAGGTCCTTCCCAAGAGGTATTGGTACCAAGGTAAAGCTTAGTAATGCCTTTCACCATCAAACGGATGGCTAAGCCAAAAGTACTATCCAAACTCTTGAGGATATGCTTAGAGATTGTGTTTTGGAGTTTAAGTGTAGTTGGGATGACCGTCTTCCATTGATTGAGTTTGCTTATAATTATAGCTATCAATCTAGCATTGGTATGGCTCCCTCAATGATAGGCATTGTTGGTCACCAATTGGGAGGTTTAAAGTGAAAGAAATGATTTTTTTGGGTCAGGATCTGGTCATGGAGGCTATGGAGAAGGTCAGGTTGATTAGGAAATGGTTGGAAACAACCCAAAGTCGTGAAAAGTCCTACACCGATATGAGGAGAAGGGATCTTGAATTTAAGGTTGATGATTGGGTCTATACGAAGTTATCACCCATGAATGGTATGGTTCGTTTCAGTAAAAAGGATAAATTGAGTCCAAAATATGTGGGTCCTTATAGCGTGTTTTGGAGGATTGGTAACGTAGCCTATGAGTTGGAGTTGCCTAGTGAAATTGATTTGTTTCATCTAGTTTTTCATATATCCATGTTGAGGAAATGTGTGGGTGATCCGAATGCTATTGTCCCGTTGGATATTATGGATGCTGTTAAAAACAACTTGACATGTGAAGAAGTTCCAGTAGACATCTTGGATAGACAAGTGAAAAGGTTGAGGAACAAGGATGTGGCTTTCGTTAAGGTCCTTTGGACGAATCAACAAGTCGAAAGTGCTACATAGGAGGCCGAAGCGGACATTCAAAAGCAATATCCCAATCTCTTTCATTCTACTCAATCCTAAGGTACTAATTTTAAGTCTTATATGTGAATTCATGTCTCATGTATCAAACCTATATGTCATTTACATGCATTCATCTTTATGTTGACAAGTTCATAGTGATTTTAACACTTTTGTTGTGATTTTTAAAAATGGTGTTTAAGTGTATTATTGCATTCTAGTTGGGGATGATTTCTCCATGATTACTCTTCTTTTGTGCGCTTCTTTGACATTCGAGGATGAATGTTCCCAAGGGGGAGATACTGAAACGACCCCAAAACATGCCCGAAAATGTTCCTCGGAAGTGCCCATAATCCCAATTTCTATATATCTCAAAATTCGTGCGTGGTTTCAAAAGTCTGAGCTCATATTCCTGATCAAGGGGAAACATTGAGAGGGTAATTGGTCTAACCCCAATTTTAGAGTGACCGTATAAAGAAATTAATTTTCAAAGTTGCAAATTCTAGTGAGCAATGCGCACCTCTAGTGCGACGGGGCTGGGACGCGCCTCAGTGTTATTTTTACCCAGTTATTTTATCTTGGTGCAAGGCTTTTGGGTCTAGGGCCTAAGCCTTCCCCTACATAAAAAAACCTATGCTTAGCCATTTCAACACCATTTCATACAAGATATTCCCCAGTAATCTCTCAAACACTTAGACAAATATTTCAGTCAAAATCCAAGTGCCGAATCTCCTTCCGGCTCTTAAGGAATTCATTCAAGCTTCAAGTTCTCAATCCAATCTTCACCAAGGAATTCTCCAAAGCTAAGGTATGTGGATTTCAACAATTGGGTCCTTCCACCATGGTGCCCAAGCTTTCTTTTTACATAAATTTTATGTTTCTAAGTTTATTTACTTATGGGTCTTACGTACGATGAGATTGACTATGAACTATGTTTGGGTTTCATAAAAGTATGACTGTTTGAGCATGTCTTGAGCTATGAATCTAGTATCTATTTTGAGATATGATGAAGGGTTTCAATGTATATTTCATGAGGGCATCACCAAGTGTTGGTGCGTTGATTTACTTCAAGTTTTCTTTCATGATGTCATTATTGAATTGCATGGTTTTACACTAGCATTGCACACACACCAAGTGTTTGATAAAATGTCCATTTTAGGGTTCTTTAGCTATTGATGATCCATTGCATGTCCTATGACTTGAATTACTTTATGATGATGAATGGAGGTATATATGTGTTCATTTCATGTCCAGTATATGTAGTGTTGCAAGTTGACCACACGTTGTTGAGGGGGTGCTATACCTCAATCACCATGGATGGTAGGGTGTGACAACCATCAACCAATTGAGGGGTTGATACCTCAATCACCATGGATTGTAGGATGAGAAAACTATCAACCAATTAAGGGGTTGATACCTCAATCACTATGGATGGTGGGGTTAGACCATCATCAACCAATTAAGGCGTTGATACCCCAATCACCGTGGATAGTATGGTGTTACAACAATCAAGAAGTCTCTTACTACACATGTAATATTTTCTATATAAGCATTCTTTACTCAAGCATCATTCATGCATGCTATATTGCTATATGCTGATCCATTGTCTAATTATACGTTTCGATTATGTTTCCTATCTCTTGTTGCATTGCATCCGACATACTTAGTACATTCAAATGTACTAATACATACTTTATTCTTTCATGACATTATCATTTAGGAACCGGAGCTCCTCTAGATCATCCTAATCTTCCTCTTTGCTAGTAATACATTCACAAAGAAAGTTGGGTAACTCATCAACTCTGAGGATGATATCTCTTGTTCTTATATTATGCAAAAACTCTCATTATCTATTTGTATGCTTTTGACTATTAGGGTGAGCCTGAAAAGTTATTTTGCCCCTCGCTCAATTCTAAGTGTAGAGGTATTGTTAGATAAGTATGTAATGATGCTATTACCTTTGAATCTCTTGACTCTTGTATGTTCTAATGCTATGAAAGACTTCCCTTAGTCCTTTTTACCCTTATGTCCATTTTTTATTGTTGTTTAATTACTTCCTTGACAAAGGATCTGTTATGATATGTTATGAGGCTTGCTTGGGGTTCCTTCGGATTTCCTCATTTGCCGTATCACGTGTAGGTCCTAGGCTTGGGTCATGACATGACTTTATGATGATAAAAGGATTGTATGTATGTGTTGATCTCATGAAAAGTATCTATAGTGTTCTAAGTTGACCACACCTAGTTGAGGAGGTGTTATGCCTCAACCACTATGATGGGGGTCGGTATGCCCATGTACCAATTGGGGTATATATTTCTCAATCACTTTGATGGGGGTTGTCATGCTCATCTACTAATTGGAGGGGGGGTATATTGCTCAATCACTTCCTATATATGTAATATGTTCTATATAAGCATGTTTTACTTCAAGCATCATTCATGCATGCCATATTGCTATTATGCTCATTCATTGCCTAATTATGCATTTCGATTATGTCACTTATCTCTTGTTGCATTGCATCCTACATACTTAGTACATTCAAACGTGCAAACGCATACTCTATACATGATGTCACCATGTAGGACCTGGAGCTCCAATTGATCATTTTTCTCCTCCACGTGGCTAGTTGGTTCTCTTGGAAATAAGCTATTGCTGATTCCTCATGTTCAGGGACACTAGCTTTTCTCTTTTACTCTTGCTATCTATTTATGTTGCACTTTGATCTAAAGGGTGAGCTCGAAAAGTTATCTTGGCCCCCGCTCGAATCTAAGCTTAGAGGTGTTATTGGACAAGTTATATAATGATGCTTTGAGCTTTGACTATCTTGACTCTTGTATGTTCTTAAGATATGAAAGACTCAGTTAGCCCCTTTATCCTTACTTTATGTTCTCTTGATGTTGTTTACTTGCTTACGTGAGAAAAGATGTGTAATGATATGCTAAGAGGCTTGTTTGAGGACCCTTTGGGATCCCTATTCGTCGTATTATGTCTAGGCGCTAGGCATGGGTCGTGACACTCACGCTCCCACCCCGGCTTCAAAGGTTAGACATTTCACAAGAATGAATCCTCCAGAGTTCTATGGCTCCAAAATAGAGGAGGTCCCTCATGAATTTGTTGATGAAATGTACAAACTGCTTGTTATTGTGGCGGTGAGTTTGGAGGATAAGGCAGAACTTGCAGCATATCAACTCAAAGGGTATTGCACAAGTTTAGTTTACTTAATAGAAACATTAGAAGAAGAACGATGATCCCATTCCATGGGAAGAATTTAAGGCCGCCTTCCTAACATCTGATGTTCATGCTTCAATAAGAAAGCGGTCATTGTTAGCAATTAACCTAACCAAATGTTAGGGTCTAACCCACAGGCAATATGGAGCTTAACTTAAGACTTCACTATTAACCATTTCAACCTTCGATAACTAAAATCTCTAAAGGGGGGGAGGGGTTTGTGATTCAAAACAAAAGTGAATTACCAATATACTACTACGCAGGAAAACACTCAATTTTAGGGACAACTTGAAATTTCTGTTCCTCATGGTTAGTTGACTCGACTACCCTAGGTAACATAACCACAATTGAAGATTAGTATGTAGAACGGTAACTTAGGTTCTTCCAGCCCTTTTGTGAAAGTGAAGGTTGAATTTCACCATGGTGCGTGGTCGACATCTATGTTATGCCAACTAACCATTACCAATTGTCCCAGTCAACCTCGCCTTGGCCAAGTTTGGTTTATTAGATCAGAAGACATCGATTGAATCCTGTAATCTACTTTCCTTTTTCTATTTGTCACTACCTTGGTCCAAATCATGATAATAGGCGGGGTTTGGTGTTAGCCACCGCCAAACAACAATCATAATGAAGGGAAATAGACAATTCACGCAAAACCCTAATAATAGAAATGAAATAAACTTAGGTTATCTCAAGTTAACTACCCATGGTTCCCACAACCCTAAGTTGTGGGTGCTTAGCTACTCATGGCTAAGGTAAAACAAGCAAAAATGCGCATACAAGACATAAATTAGAGTTTTACCAACAATAATGAAGAAAGTAGGCACCAAAAGACGCAACCCACAAGCTTGATTGATCAACATTGAGTACAAAGCAAGATTTGCAATCCCCAAAATGGGTCTTCCAAGAGAAAACAATAAACTAATCTAAAAGCCTTAAAAATTTCAAAAGATGATTGCAAAATGTCTACTGGTCGAAGTCTTTTTATAAAACCCTAACTTAAAATATAAATATTATTTATAAAATAACCCTAGAATTTACACAGAAAAGATAGTTGGCAGCTGATAAATCTCGCAGGTACGACTCGTAGGATGACCTATGAGTCGTAGTGGGGCCTTGTATCAAGATCTACGCATCTTGGACTAAATTTGTGCGACCCATAAGTACGAGTCATTTCTTGAGCTATGACTCATATGTTCTTCTCATAGTCTTAGCCTTCGGTTACTTCTAACATTTTGGCTCTCTGATTCCTCCTACGATTCCACCTATATGAGTCATAGTGAAACTTACGACTAGTAGGATGGCCTCATAGGAGTGACCTTTACTTAGCAGATTTTTGAATTTTTGGTCTCGAATTCTTGCTATGATACATCCTATGACTCGTAACTGTGCTCATATGTCCTAAGCTTTAGCAAATCGGTAACTTTTCTTCAAAGTCATGCCAACCTAACTTTTCTGCAAGAAAAACACAAAAACACATAAAAAGTCGCACTAATAACTCAAAAAATCCCTTTTTTAGGCATCAAATGTGTTGTATTTTGACAACACATCAATAACCTCAACATAGAATTATTGCTTGTCCTCAAGCAACTACTCAATCTATGCAGACAAAGAGAAATACATAGCAGTTATACTAATGGCATATACACAACTCCTTCGATTCAACCCAACTATTATTTTAAAAACAGTATTGCAAAGTTATTAAGCAAATAAGAACATAATGAGATACCTGGTAATCCAACTATGACAAGCTAAGGAACATCAACCGTTCACAATCACTTGTATAGTATTATGCTAGTCAAGTAGTGCAAATTCCCTCACTGGAAAAAAGTCCCTCATACTCACTAAAAAGCATTTGGAACTTAGGGATTGGGAAAGCATTCTCACTCTCATAATTGAAATTCAATGCATACTGACTAACACCATAGGCTTTCCTCTATACTTGTCTTCTAGCTTGGTGATAAAGTGGACTTGGATCACTTTAGCATTTATATACTTGAAACATAGGCTCAGGGTGCTTTAATACGGTATTTTGGGCTAGTAGTGACTAAAATCTGTCCTTGAACCATGTTTACAAACACTTTTTGCTTTCATAATACAACCCTTTTTAATCAATCCATCCTTATTCTCCTTTTTTGAACTTTTTCGAGTGCTTTATTCCTCTTTTTCAGCTATACCTCGATTTCAAACTCATTTTTGCTACTTTTTCTCAGCTGAAGGCACTTTTTTTTTCTTCACTCTATTCATGCTTTTTTTCTTTCTCGATTTCCCCGCTAGCCACCTTATTACTATTACTTTACCACAACAAGGGCCACCAACTGCGGCCACCCTCGGCTTTTAGCCTCAATCGAGGTTCACATGTTCAAGGATAGACCAGGGTGAATATCAAGGTATTTCATCAAACAAGGTTAACTCAGCAGAGTGTCAAGAAAGAATGAGTACATGAGAAGCTAAAAAATTTAGCACAAAGGATTCACTTACTTATTTGGTGGGTCATTTAGGCCAAAAGTTGTTTCACTCAAATATCAAAGGCCTAAGATCCTTTGCATATCCACAACATCACAAAACAAATCTTAGAATAACAAGGAAAGTTCTGGGTCTATACAAAATGCATGAATGCAGCAAAATAAGCTCAGAACACACATGACAATTGCATCCACAATTAAGTATAGACTCACAGGTCATGCTTTCAGTCACAGCTTACCTTCACAATATCAGAATAAATATTGCCAGATACTCAAAAATGTATGAATGCATCAATAATCACAACCTCAAAAATTTTGAGGGTACCCGATTTTTATTTTCAATCTAAACTTTAAAAGCATATCTAAAAATTATGTATACTCCAATAGATAACACTACTATGAATTTACACATTATGTACACTACCTAAATATGTCGGTTTAACAGAAAATTAAACATCCACAAGGAAAACGAAGCATGAGAAGAAAACCTTGGGATCAAAAATAGGGGAAGTTATGGACTTGAGACTACTCAGACATCACCTTAATCCATAACTACCCACACCCCGCCAAAATAGGATATTTTGTCCTCAAAGTAAAAACAAATAGAAAGAGTGCAAGGGGAATACATTGGGTTGCCTCCCAGGAATCGCCTGATTTATTATCGGGGCACAACATAATGCTTTTTACGGTTATACTTCAACAAGATCCTAATCTTCCATTGTCTTGATTTCTTCTATGTCATCCATGTACCATTTGACCCTCTGACCATTCACTTTGAAAGTGGTTCCATCCCTGTGTTCTAGCTCGATGGCTCCATGACTAAAAATGCACACTACTTAAAGTGCCCCATCCACCTAGATTTGAGGTTTCTAGAAGATCACCTTAACCTAGAGTTGTTAAGCAATACCATGTCACCCGGAGCAAATTGGCAATCCTCAATTCTGCGATCATGCAGAACTTTCATTCATTGCTTGTACAAAGCAGATCTCTCATATGCTCGTAGTCTAAATCCATCAAGCTCATTCGCTTGCATCAACCTAGAAGTGGCAACTTCATGCCAATCTAGATTCATCTTCTTTAATGCCCACAATGCCTTGTGCTCAAGTTCAAATGGCAGTTGACAGGCCTTCCCAAACACCAGTTGACAAAGGGACATTCCGATAATCATTTTGAAGGCATTTCGATAAGCCAATAAAGCATTATCAAATTTCTTGACCAATCAGTGTGATTCACATTCACCGTTTTGGATAAGATTTGCTTTATTTCCCTATTTGATACCTCAACTTTCCCACTGGTTTGGGGATGATACGGGGTTACCACATGGTGCTTCACACCATATCTTTCAAGGAGAGCTTTGAACAGTTTGTTGCAAAAATGAGAACCTCTATCACTAATAATTGCCCGAGGCGTACCCAACCTGGAAAAAATGCTTCTTCGGAGAAACCCTATAACACTATTACCGTCATTGTTCAGTAGAGCAATGGCCTCCACCCACTTAGATACATAGTCAACTGCAACCAGAATATACTTGTTACCATGAGAGCTAACAAAGGTTCCCGTAACATCAATGCCCCAAACATCGAATAGTTCTATGACTTAAATAGGATTCAGAGGGAGTTCGTGCCTTCGCAATACTCTGCCCTCTCTTTAGCCTCTATCATAAGACTTTACATAATCATGGGCGTCATGATGTATAGACGGCCAATAGTAGTGACACTACAAACTTTGTAAGTCATTTGAGCTCCACTGTGATGGCCACCTACCAATAAAGAGTGGTATGCTTCACGCTCATTATTTCAACTTCTGGAACACATCGATGGATGATCCCATCCGCGCAAATGTGAAATAAATATGGATCATCCCTGAAGAGCTTCTTCACATCATGCATAAACTTGCGATGTTGATAGGTGTTCAAGTTAGGCGGTACTATATCACTCTCAAAGTAGTTAGCATAGTCTGCAACCAAAGTATACGATCAAAGTGAAGCCGCCAAAAATCTCTCAACAGGGAATGAGTCATTTATGTCAAGACAATCATCAAACTTCACCATAGTTTCTTCTTCTAACCTAGAGAGATGATCGACTACTTGATTCTCCGACCCTTTTCTGTCAATCCCATCAAAGTTAAACTCTTTTAAGAGAAGTACCCACTTGATCAATCTTGGTTTTACATCCTTCTTGTCTATCAGATATTTGAGCGCCACATGGTCTGTGTCTACAATTACCTTAGCCCCCATAAAAAAAAGTATGACCGGAATTTCTCAAAAACAAAAACTAAGGCAAGCAATTCTTGTTCGGTCATTGAATAGTTTTTCTGGGCCACATTTAGTGCTTTGTAAATGGGATGCAGAATCTTCTCCCTGTGTTTCCCCAACACTACACCTAATGCAACACCACTTATATCACACATTCGCTCAAAGGGTTTTGAGAAATTTGGAGCTACAATGATAGGTGCTGAGGTCAACTTTCTTTTCAATTCTTCAAAGGCATGCATTCGTCATCGAACATCCTTCTCTAACAACTTGCACAGGGGTTGTGAGATTTTTGAAAAATCCTTTAGAAAACGGCCGTAGAACCTAGCATGGCCCAAGAAGCTCCGGATACCTTTCACAAAAATCGGTGGCAGGAGTTTCTTGATAACGTTACTTTTGCTTTGTCAACCTCAATTTCCTTGCCTGAAATTCTATGACCAAGCACGATGCCTTCTTTGACCATAAAGTAACATTTCTCCCAATTCAACACTAGGTGATTCTCAACACATCTTTTCAGTTCATCACTCAAGTGCAACAGGAATTCTTCAAAAGATTGACCCACAACACTAGAATCATCCATGAACACTTCAATAGTTCTTTCTACCATCTCAGAGAAAATGGACATCATGCATCTTTAAAATATTGTTGGAACATTACATAACCCAAATAGCATTCTCTTAAATGCAAACGTGCCATACAGGCATGTAAAAATTGATCTTTAGGTGCAACGACAATTTGGTTATAGCTAGAATAACCATTAAGGAAAAAATATCATCCCTTCTCTACAAGTCTATCAAGCATTTGATCTATGAATGGCATGGGGAAATGGTCTTTCTCAGTGGAAGCATTCAATATCTGGTAGTCCATGCACACTCTCCATCCAGTAACTTGTCGCATTAGGATTAACTCATTCTTTTCATTCGACACCACAGTGATACCCCTTTTTTTTGGGGACACATTGCACGGGGCTCACCCATTTGATGTCTACAATAGGGAAGATCACCCCTGCATCTAACCATCTGCTGATCTCTTTCTGAACAACTTCTTGCATTGGAGGATTTAACTGTCTCTGATGTTCAGCACTTTTTTTTACTATTTGATGAGTTGAATCTTGTATATGCAAAGCCCAGGAGGTATGCCAATAATATCTGCAATTGTCCATCAATTGCCCATTTGAATCGATTGAGACTGAAACAAGAGCCTCTGCCTGCTCTTCACTTAAATCAGCTGCAATTATGATGGGTAATATATTATTATCTCCCAAGTATGCATATTTTAGATCTGTTAGTAATGTCTTCAGCTCTAGCTCAGGTGGTACTTCTATAGACGGGTTAGCGGGTGGGGTTTCCCTATTGCTCAAATCCAACTCTAGCCTGCCTGTCGCCTTGACCCAAATGACTCCCCGAGAGCATTCACTGTTTCCTCATAATTAGGAATACTCTCACCATCGAAATTCATCAACATAACTGCCAAAGGTTCAACTCCTAGCCTCAACTAAACTGAGATCTCCACTTCATCATCTTCACTCATTTCAATTATTGAGATGACTTGAAACTCACAACCCTTTCTATCTTGTTGTCACACTTGAAACACAATTGCTTCCTCACCAAACCTGAAAGTAAGTAGATTCTATTTCATATCAACCAATGCTCTATCTATGGCTAAGAAAGGTCTCCCAAGATGATGTAAAATCAACATCACGGCCAAGTATAATAAAATCTGGGGGGAATATAAATTTATCTACCTTGACCAACACATCGTAGAGTATCCGCAGGGGCTTGTTATCCATTCTGTCTGCCATCAGCAACCTCATATTTGTAAGAACAAGGCTGACCAACCAAAACTTTCTAAATATGGTAAAAGGCATTAAGTTATTGCTGGCTCCCAATTCACATAGTGCTGTTGTAAATGCGAGTTCCCCAACTATGCATGGTATAATGAATGCACCCGAATCTTCATGCTTATACACTAAATGTTTTGTGGTGATGGCTCTGCAATGTTGAAAATTTTGGGAAAGGTCTTGGCCAACTCTTTGCTTCTTCTTGATCAAATCTTTCATCCATTTAGCATACCCCGACATCCTATCAAGGGTGTAAACTGAAGGGAGGTCCACTGACTATTTTTTACAAACCGCCAAAAACTGTTCAAACTTACATTCCACTTTTTTCTTTCCAAGCCTCTGGGGAAAAGGTGGTGGGGGCCTTGGAAAGGTTTTGTATTTCCTTGGTTGGTCTTTCATGTCGTGTGCTTCTATCTTCATCTTTATCCTCTTCTTGTTGCTTCCATTCATGACCATTGGTCTAGGGGGTTCTATGGTACTTTTGGCACTTTCAGTCATGACTGTCATGCAATGCCCTTCATTCTTTGGGTTTTGAACTGTACTGCTTGATAGGGCACCCTTTTGGCATTGGTTCAATTGTGAAGAAACTTGCCCGAATCGTTGTTCACGTTACTTAATCTCCATCGAGTGAGACTCCATTTTTTGTTTAATACTTGAAATATCAACTTTCATTCCCTTTAAAGTCTCATCTTGGTGGTTGGCTTACTTCAACAACTTTTTGAACATTTCTTCAGTCCTGGAGTTGCTTGTTCCGGCATCACGATTGTGAGGTACACATAAGGACCATTCCTGTAGCCCGCACTTATCTCCCACTCAACTCTAGCACTCTCTCTCTCTCTCTCTCATATTATCCATATTGGTTGTCTCTATACATCCTATCACGGTTGAAATTCTGACCTTGATTCCCGGACCCTTGCTTCCAATAGTCTAAATTGGACCCTTGGGGATAGTTCTGGAAACCTGTTGCTTGGTTTCTTACAAAATATACATCCTCATCAAAGAATGGATCATCATAGGTAGGAGCCTTTGGAAGTTGGTGAGTAACTACCTTGATACTTGCTTTATGTTGCTTTAGAACCAAGTCCATACTTGTGCGAAGTTGAGCAAGTTGCTCCATGATCTCTTCATTTACCTTTGCTTGCTCATTATTGGTGTTAATCACACAAGAAGGTTTCATCACACCTCGCTCTCATTGACCCCATGCTCTATTTTTTTTTGACCACTTGCTCCATCCTTGGTCTAGGCACATGCCTCCCATGATTGTGTTGGCGCAAGCTTGACTATTCTCATCAAGTGTCCACTAGAAAATCTCAACCAAGGCATCATCAACAATCTTGCAATCAGGGACCATCCTCAAGAATTTAGTGAACCTCTCCCATGTTGTGCTAATAGAATCACCCGGCAATTGCTCAAAGTTGTTGATTTGGTCATTGAGCTTCAACTTCTTAGATCTTGGAAAATATCTTTCAACGAATACTCTTTGAAGCTCAGCCCAACTTGTGATAGTACCCAGAGGAAGCTCAAACAACCATATAGCTGCATTGCCAGTTAATGACAACGCAAACACTCTTAAACCCATAACATCAAGAGAAAGGTTTTGTGTCCCCATGACACTCTTAAAAACAAATGCCACATTTTGGAGATGATGGTGGGGATCCCATGAAGGTAACCCTGTGAATAGTGCGCGATTTGGGAGCATTTGGAGCAATCTACTCGATATAGAGAACTTAATATCTGCCGTTAAAGGAGGCAGTACTATGGCACCTGTAACATCCACAACCATAGGGTACAATTGATATTGGTTCCATCCGTAAGCATTTTCATTGAAGTCCGTGAGTTGTGGCCTATTACTCCTTTATTGTAGATTCTTTTCTCTACCCATATCCTTATTTGTATTCACATCCTCCTTAACCTCGATATCCTCATTCACTTGAGCCATTCTTATTGGTAGTCGATGGATCTCCAAATTGAGTGGAGTTAAGGGATTTCCTTGGCTCCTTGTGTTGGATATACAACCTAGTACACCCTACAAGTAAAATCAAACAACAAAAACAAAAACAAATTTAAAATACACGAGACTCTAGAAATCAATACTAGAACTAATTAATAGTGAAATCAAATCAAAACATAGTCCTATTCCCTGGAAACAACACCATAATTTTTGATATATGATATTCACGCTCCAATAAGAAAGCAGTCGCTATCAGCCATTAACCTAACTATAGGTTAGGATCGAACCCATAGGAAATACGGAGCTTGACTACAAGATTTCACTACTAACCATTTCAGGCATTGATAACTAAAATCTCTAAATTTGGAACGGGCGTGGGGTGGGGTGTTTGGTGATTCAAAAAAAAAAAGTAAATTATGACTATACTACTACACAGGAATATACTCAATTTTAGGAACAACTTGGAAATTGTATTTCCCATGGTTCGTTGACTCGACTACCATAGGTAACATAACCACAATTGAAGATTAGTGTGCAAGACAGTAACTTAGGTTCTTCCAGCCCTCTTATGAAGGTGAAGGTCGAATTTCACCATGGCGCTGGGTCGGAAACCGTGGTATGCCAACTAACCATTACCAATTATCCCAGTCAACCTCCTCTTGGTCAGGTTTGTATGATTAGACGAGAAGATATTGATCAAGTTCTATCATCTACTTCACTTTTCCTATTCATCACTACCTTGGTTAGGATCATGATAATAATTGGGGTTTGGTGTTGGCCACCGCAGACAACAATCATAATAAAGGGAAATAGATAATACATGCAAAACTGTAATCATAGAAATGCAATAAACCTAGGTTATCTCAGATCAACAACCCATGGTTTCCATTACCCCGAGTTGTGGGAGCTTAGCTACTCATGGCTAAGGAAAAATAAGCAAAAATGCACATACAAGACATAAATAAGAGTTTTACCAACAACAATGAAGAAAGTAGGCACCAGAAGTTGCAAAATCACAAGCTTGATTGGTTAATAATGAGTACGAGGCATGATTTGTAATTCCCAAAATGGGGTTTCCAAGAGAAAACAATAAACTAATCTAAAAACCTAAAAAAGTTTCAAAAGATGATTGTAAAATGTCTCCTGGTCGAACTCCTTTCTAAAACCCTAACTTAAACTATATATAGTATTTACAAAATAACCCTAGAATTTACACAGAAAAGACAACTGGCAGCTAATAAGTCTCACAGGTATGACTCATAGGATGACCTACGAGTCATAGTCAGGGTCTCGTATCAGGTTCTTGGCATCTTGAACTAAACTGGTATGACCTATAGGTATAAGTCGTTACTTGATCTACGACTCATATGTTCTTCTCTTTGTCTTACCCTTTAGTTTTTGGTCCAACATTTTGGCTCTCTAATTCCTGCTATGAGTCTACTTATACCAGCCGTAGTGAAACTAATGACTCGTAGGATGGCCTCGTAGGGGTGACCTCCACTTAGCAGATTTCTAAATTTTTGGTCTCTAATTCTTGCTACTACACACCATACGACTCATAGCTTGGGCTACAATTCGTAAGTGTGCTCGTATGTCCTAAGCTTTAGCAAAATCTGCCAAGTTTCTTCAAAATCATGCCAATCTAACTTTTCTATAAGAAAAACTATATAAAGTCATATTAAGAACTCATAAAATACCTTGTTTTAGGCATCAAATGTGCTGTATTTTGACAGCACATCACTTCCTCAATTGATTACTTTATATTGAATTGAGGGAAGAAAAAATGATAGAGTTCATAAATTTGAAGCAAGGCTCCATGAGTGTGAAGGAGTATTCCCTCAATTTCAAGAAGCTCTCAAAATATGCTCCTTACTTGGTTGTAGACTTTAGGGCGAGAATGAACAAGTTTGTATCACGAATGTCCAATTTTGCGAATGAAGAATGTCACACTGCTATGCTTATCAGTGATATGGAGTTGTCTCGGCTCATGACATATTCCGAGCAACTTGAAGGGGAGAATCTTTTGAATAGAAGTAGCAGTGAGTCCAAGAGAGCTCGATATGATGGTAGCTTCCAAGGTGCAAAGGGTGGTCGTTTCCACAAGGTCACAAATTCCAAGGCCAAGGATTCTCTAACGCTCAGAACCAAAAATTTGCCAATTTTAGGGTGCCTAACCCTAAGGCTCAAGGCGGCAATATAGGTGTGGCTCATCCTAGGTGCCAAATATATAGAAGGAATCATAGTGGCATTTGTTGGAGGAATATGGGTGCATGCTTTGGGTGTGGCAAGATGGACCAGAAGGTTTTCGATTGTCTACATGCTCAAAAAAATGGTAATGATGGTCATTCTCAAGGAAACGATGCTCATGCCAATCAAAGGGCAGAAAGAGGCAAACAAAGGGGTGCTCCACGTCACAACTGGTTCTATGCCCTTCAAGGGAGGCAAGGAGCAGAGGAGGTGCCCGATGTTGTTAGTGGTCTGTTAAATATTTATGATTTGCTTTACTGGATCCAGGAGCTACTCTCTTTTTCATTACTCCTGTTGTTGCTATTATGCTTCATGTGTGTCTTGAATTGTTGAGCAAGCCTTTTGAGGTGTGTACCCCCATTATTAAGTCGATTATTGCTAGAATAGTCTAAAAGGGTTGGCCTGTGTCTATATAGCACAAAGTGTTGCCTTGTGATTTTGTTCAGCTTGACATGGTGGATATTGATGTCATTCTTGGGATGGATTATTTACATCCATACCACGCTTCCATTAACTGTAGAACTCATATGGCTAAGTTCCAATTTCTGAATGAGCCCATCTTTTAGTGGGAAGGTCATAATTCATCATCCAAGGATAGGCTCATTTCTTGTCTTAAAGCCCGAAAATTGATTGCCGAAGGTTGCATTTATCATCTTATAAGGGTTTGGGATATCGAGTCAAAAGTCCCTCCTATCGAATCGGTTCTAGTTGTTCATGAGTTTCTTGATGTCTTTCCTGATGAACTTCCCATTTTTTCCTCCCATAAGGAAGATAGATTTTGGAATAAATCTCCTCCTTGACACTCAACTCATTTCCATTTCTCCTTATTGTATTGCCCCAGCAGAGTTAAAGGACCAATTGAACGATTTGCTGGGGAAGGACTTTACATGGCCTACTAAGTCACCTTGGGGTACATCAGTGTTGTTTGTAAAGAAGAAAGATGGCTCACTTAGAATGTACATCAACTACTGGTAACTCGACAAGGCCACCATCGAGAACAAGTACCCCTTGCCAAGGATAGATGACCTATTTGATCAACTTTAAGGGGCTAATAATTTTTCTAAGAGTGATCTTCGATTCAGGTATAACCAAATGAGAGTAAAGGAGTGTGATATTCCCAAGACGGCTTTTCAGACTAGATATGGGCACTTTGAATTTTTTGTGATGTCATTTGGCCTAATAAATACATCGACAATATTTATGGATCTCATGAATAGGGTCTTTAAACCTGTCACGACCCAAGACTAAGGCATACATGTGACACGGCGAATGGAAACCTGAAGGGACTTAAACAACTCTCTTAACATATTGTTCGCACATCCTTGATTATGGAAGCAAAGTAAACAACAACAAGAGGTATATAACAAGGGAAGCGGGACTAAGTGAAGTCTATGATAATCATAAAAGCATAAAGAGTCAAGATTATAGCATAAATAAATCATAATATTCCAACAACACCTCTAACATAGAATGGAGTGGGGGCCAAGACACTTTCAAGGCTCATCCGCATAATAACAAGTGTTCAACAATAGAAGTCTAAAAATAGCAAGAGTAATAAAGATAGCGTCCTTGGACTTGAGGACTCACCAAAACTTTCTTCAACGGATTATACTAGCCATGTGTGTCACGACCCAAGCCTAGGTCCTAGACATGACACCGGGAATGGGGAACCTAAAGGGACCCCAAACAAGCGTCTTAACATATCATTACACATCATTGGTCGCGGAAGCAAGTAAACCACATATTTGAATTATAAATAGGGGAAAATGTTAAAGGAACACTTTCATAACATAAACATGAAAACAAGAGAGTCAACGTTCAATACATAACATGTCCAACAATACCTCTACTACATAGATAAGAGTGAGGGCAATGACAAGCAACCAAGCTCACCCTTATATCAATATATACATAAAAGAAGGATAGTCTTAGTACATAGCATGAGATCATAGATATTGTCCCTGGAATGGAGGACTCACCAACTAGCTTGAGAGAATATGTACTAGCCATATGGAGGAAGATGCTTAAGCAGTCTCTGGTTCCTACATGGTGACATCATATAGGCATAGAGTATGCGTTAGTAAATTTGAATAAACTAAATATGTTGGATGAAATGCAACAAGAGATAAGCAACATAATCGAATGCATAAGCATAGGCAATGAGTAGCATACAAAAATATGGAATGCATGGAAGATGCTTGACATAAATCATGCTTTCATAGAATATAATACATATCTAAGGAGAGACCATTAATAGTGAATATCCAAGGTCTACCACTGTCACAACCCAAGCCTAGGGCCTAGACGTGACACGGTGAATAGGGAATCTGAAGGGACCCCAAACAAGCCTTTTAACTTTTCATTACACATCATTGGTCGCGGAAGTATATAAACAACACAAAAGATTATGAATAGGGGGCAATGGGACTAAGGGAAAAGTTTGCATAACATCATAATCAAGAGACAAGAGTCAAGCTCATATCATATATACATAACATGTCCAACAAACTCCTCTAATACATAGATAAGAGCGGGGGCCTAGACAAAGTAACCGAGCTCACCCTCATAGTCAAAATAGACAATAAAGAAGAATGTCTTATTACATAATAGCAACATAGACTACAGACCCTGAAGTGGAGCACTCACTAACTAGATTGAGTAGTATCGAACTAGCCATGTGGAGGAGAAGGATGATCAACTTGGGCACCGGTTCCTACATGGTGACATCATGCAGCCATAGAGTGTATGTTAGTACGTTTGAATGTACTAAATATGTTAGATGCAATGCAACAAGAGATAGACATCATAATGAAAATGGATAACAATAGGCAATAGTTATCATCTAACAACATGGCATATATGATCAATACTCAAACACAACATGCTTAAATAACTCATGCTCATATAGGGTATAATATGTGTAGAATAGACTAAGCTAGATTTCCAAGGTACAACCCCTTGGTAGGTTAGTGATGATGTTGCTCCATCACTTAGGTAGTGAAGTACTAACCCTTCACTCGATTGGTGATATTGCCGCCCCAGCACCTAGGTGGAGAAGTACTAACACTCCTCTCGTTCGGTGATAATGTCGCCCCACCACCTAGGTGAAGAAGTACAAACCCTTCCCTCGGTTGATGAGTACATTAACCCATCTCGGTTAGTGATGATGCTGAATCATAACTAGGTGGAGAAATACTAACCCTTCACTTGGTTGATGAATACAAACCCACATCTCGGTTATCTGGATTCTTAAACCCCCTAGATTGGGCATCGTCTAATGCAACACTCTATATACAGTATATCATATACATAAGCTCATTTCATCATTATATGGTCAATAGTAACATATCTTATGCTTTGGACCTTTAACTCTTCAAGAAAGCACATACGGCCATTTTATCAAACACTTAGAGGGTGTGTAATGCTAGTGTAAAACCATGAAATATATAGATGAAATCATGCAAGAAATTCCATTGTAAAAGCATCAATTAACACCTTATAACACCATCAAGCAATATAGATCAAAATCCCTCCTCAAATCTTACAATAGATCCAAAATTTATAGCTTAAATAATAGCAAAACAGTCAAAAAATTACATAGCTTTAACATAGAGTAAATCAAGACCCATTTATAAATAAACTTTGAATCATGCAATTAGAGTAAAAGGAGGCTTAGGTATCATGGGTGAAAGGAACCTATGAAAGAATCCCACATACCTTAGCTTAGAGATCAACTTGGTGAAGATTGGAGATAGAGACTTGAAGCTTGAAGAAGAACCTTGAAGGAGAACCTTAGCTTGGGATGAGGGTTTGGGACTTGAATTTGGGAATGAAAATATGACTAAGTGTTTGAGTGAGTACTAGAAAATGCTAAGGATGATATGAGGGTGATATAACGCTAAGTATAGGTAAAAACACATTTGGGAATACTTAGGCCCAAGACTTAGAAGTCCTGGACAAGTAAAAAAAATAGTTCACTTTTGTTTCCGGGATGCGGATTTGCCACTAGAAATTACATTCTTGGAATTTCATAATTGCTACTCTTTCACTCTTAAATCAGGGTTATACCCTTTTTCACCTAATTTTGACCCATGAAAAAGAATATGAAGTCAGATTTTTGAAATAACAAATAGAATTTTTGAGATAATGGAATTTAAATTTTCGAGCATTTCGAGGCACATTTTTGGGCATTTTTTGGAGTTGTTTCAACCACTTCCTTGGAGAGGCGAATGAGGTACAAACCCCTCAATGTGGTTGATGAGGTACAAACCTCTCAACATGATTGATGAGGTACAAACCCCTCAACATAGTTATCAAGGTACAAACCCCTTGACATAGTTGCATGGGCCTACCACCTCACGAGCGAGGCGTCCAAGGTTCAAACCCCTCAACGTGGTTACCCGGGCCTACAATCCCCTGAGTGAGGCATGGTCAATTCCCAACATGATAGAGACAATATGATACACATATATTCCTTTCATCATTATATAGTCATTAAACTCGTAAGGCATGCATTGAGCCTTCAATTCTTCAAGAAACCATAGCCTGACATTTTATCAAAAACTTGGTGGGTGTGAAATGCTAGTGTAAAATCATGTAATTAAAGAGTGAAATCATGCAAGAAATCTTAATGTAAATCATCCCAGCAATACTTGGTAACACCATCATACAATATACATCAAAATCTATTATCAAATCTTAAGATAGATCTCAGATTCATATCTCAAAATGTGCATAAAAAGTCATACTTTGACAAAACCCACATAGTTCATAGTCAAATTCATAATAGAAAATCCATGAGTGAATCAACTTTAAATCATGTAATTTAGGTAAAAAAAAAAAGATGCTTGGTCACCATGGATGAAAGGACCTAATGGTTGAAACCTAAATACCTTAGTTTTGGAAAATTCTTGATGAAGATTTAAAATAGATACTTGAAGTTTGAGTGAAATCCTTGAGATCCAGATGAGTTTTGGACACTTGAATTTTGAGATGAAATATTGTCTAAGTGTTTGAGAAAGTATTTGGGAATATCTTGAATGATATGAAGGTGAAATGGCTATGTATAGTATTTTCATGTATGGGAAGATTTAGACCCAAGACTAAAAACCTTAGACCAAAGTGAAAACTGGTAGCATTTTACACTGTGGCGCACTCTTGGCGCGTCGGGCCATGGGTGCAAAAAGCTCTTTGAAAATCAATTTTTGAAAAAATGAAACTGAGATAAATTTGCTCCTAAATCAGAGATAGACCAATTTTCACTCAATTGGAGCCCCTGAACAAGAATATGAAGTCAGATTTTCAATATCACGCACGAATTTTGAGATATATGGATATTACAATTCTAAGCATTTTCGAGGCACATTTTTGAGCACTTTTTGAGTCATTTCAATATCTCCCCCTTGGGAAAATTCCTCTCCTAATGTCAAAGAAACATATATCAAATACATAAACATGGAAAGTTCGTCCCACATAAGGATGGAACAATGCATTTAAACATCATTTCAAAAATCTGAACATAAGTGTGAAGTCATCATGAACTTGTCAGTTTGAACATGAATGCATGCAAATGTCATTGGCTGCACTTATACTTGAAATCATATAGGGGACTTAGATCAATACGATAGGCTTGAACGGAGTGGAAAATATAGGGATATCACTTTTGCATGTCCGCTTTGGCCTCCCATGTAGCACTTTCAACTTGCTGATTACTCCAAAGGACTTTAACTAAAGCAACATCCTTGTTCCTTAGCCTCTTGATTTGCCTATCCAAGATCTTCACTGGAACTTTCTCATAAGACAAATTGTCTTCAACTACACCCACAACATCCAATGGAACAATAGTATTTCTATCTAATGGAACAATAGCGTTTGGAACACTAGATGAACCAAATTCATTTCACTACGCAACTCTAACTCATAAGCCACCTTACCAGTCCACCTCATCACTCAATAATGTCCCATATATCTAGGGCTTAACTTATCCTTCTTACCAAAATGAACCACACCCTTCATAGGTGAAACATTCAAATAGACCCAATCACCAATATTGAATTCAAGATCCTTTCTCCTCACATCAGCATAGGACTTTCGGCGACTTTGGGCCATCTTCAACCTTTCTCTAATCATCCTAACCTTTTCAAGAGCATCCATAACCAAATTTTGTCCCAACAAAGACACCTCTTCAACCTCAAACCACCCAACTGGTGATCTACAACATTTACCATAGAGCGCATTAAAAGGGGTCATACCGATACTAGAGTGATAGCTATTGTTTGAAAACTTAATCAATGGAAGATGATCATTCCAACTACCCTTAAGCTCCAATACACAAGCCCTAAGTATATCCTCAAGTTACTGGATAGTTCTTTTGGCTTGGCCGTCTGTTTGAGGGTGAAAAGTCGTACTAAGTTTAACTCTTGTACTAAGACCCCTTTGGAAGGACCTCCACAGATATGAAGTACATTGAGCACCATGATCCGATATAATGGACAAAGGAACCCCATGCGACCTAACCAAGTCATTAATGTACAACCAAACACAATCATCAGCCCCATCTGTGGTCTTAACTGATAGAAAGTGAGCCGCTTTCATCATCTTATGAACCATATCCCAAATTGATACAAAACCCTTTCTAGTCTTGGGAAACCCAACCACAAAATCCATATTAATCTTTTCCCATTTCCAATTAGGATTATCTATGTCTTGGGATGGGCCACCCGACCTTTGATGCTCGACTTTGACTTGTAGACAACTATGACAACTGGAAACAAATTTGGCAATGTTCCTTTTCATGGCTCCCAACCAATACACATCCCTCATATCTCTGTATATTTTAGTAGAACAAGGGTGAATAGAATAGGAAGAACTATGAGCCTCAGCAAGAATCCTTTCTCTCCAGCCATCAATACAAGGCAGAAGTAACGTATCTTGGTATTTAAGGGTACCATCTCCCCGTTAGGAAAAAACCTCCACCTTACCATCTTTTACCAATGCCTTCAATTCTAACAAGGCGGGGTCAAGATTTTGGTTAGCTTTCACCTCCTCAACTAATGAAGATTTTGAATCATCAATAATGATACCATCACCATTATCAACATCTTCCAACCTAACTCCCAATCTATCTAACCGATGCACCTCCCTAGCCACCCCCTAGCCACTATCATCAACAAGTCTTAGGTTAACTATGGACACCCTACTCAAAGCATCGACCACTACATTAGCCTTACTAAGATAATAATGCACACTCATATCATAGTCATTAAGAATTTCTAACCACCTTCTTTGTCTCAAGTTGAGATCTTTTTGAGTGAAGGCATATTGGAGACTCTTATGATAGGTGAATACATCAACATGCACCCCATACAAATAGCGATGCCAGATCTTTAATGCAAATACCATGATGGCTAGTTCAAGATCATTAGTAGGATAGTTCTCATGCAATTTGAGTTGTCTAGAAGCAAAGGCTATCACCTTACCCTTATGCATTAGAACACAACCTAAACCAATTGTACAAGCATCACAACACACAACAAACCCCTCTAGCCCATTTTGTTGCGACAATATAGCAGCGAACACAAGCTTATCTTTCAATATTTGAAAACTCTTTTCACACTTATTGGTCCACAAAAACTTGGCTTTCTTTTGAGTCAACTTGGTCGTAGGAGAAGCAATAGAAGAGAAACCATTCACAAACATCTAATAGTAACCTACTAAGCCTAAGAAGCTCCTACTATCCGACGAGGTCAATAGTCTAGGACAATTTCTAATCATATCCATCTTTTTAGGATCCATCTTAATACCATCCCCCGACACCACATGACCTAGGAAGGCAACCTCTTTTAATTAAAATTCACATTTATCATACTTGGCATACAACTTCTCTTCCCTGAATCATTATCCCACTACCCTCAAGTGGCCATATGCTCCTCCTCACTATGTGAATATATCAAAATATCATCAATGAAGAGAACAACAAATGAATCAAGGTAGGGTTTGAAGACCCTATTCAAAAGATCCATGAAGATAGCCGATGCATTGGTCAACCAAAAAGACATCACCACAAACTCATAATGCCCATACCTAGTCCGGAATGTCGTCTTATGAATATCACACTTCCTCACCTTCACTTGATGGTACCCAGACCGAAGATCAATTTTAGAGAAGTGACTAGCCCTTTGCAATTGGTCAAAAAAGTCATCAATCTTTGGAAAAGGGTACTTATTCTTTATGGTGACCCTATTAAGTTGTCGGTAGTTAATACACATTTTGATGGACCAAAAATTCTTCTTCACAATCAGCACCGATGCACCCCAAGGTGATTGGATAGGCCTAATAAAACCCTCCTCCAATAAATCCCTCAATTGCATCTTTAATTCCTTCAACTTCGCTGGGGCCATGCACTAAGGGGGAATATTAATGGGGTTGAGTGTCGAGAATGAGGTCTACACCAAAATCTATTTTCCTTTCGAGAGGAACACTAGGAAGGTCATTTGTAAAGACATCAAGGAACTCATCTACAATCGAAACTAAATCTATAGGAAGGACCTTAGACTCGACACCCCTACCCTCACAAGATGATAGAGACACCTCTTAGAGATCAACTTATAGGCTTTAATGCAAGAGATGACTCTACCCTTGACCACCACATCATGACTCTCCCACACAAGGATGGGTTGATTTGGGAATTGAAAGTTAACCCTATGCGTACTATAATCAATAGAGGCGTAGTATGCATGCAACAAATCCATCCCAAGAATGATATCAAAATCGACCATATCCAACTCAACAAGATCACAAGGCAATATTTTATACAAGATGCAAATGGGACAATTTTTAAATACCTTTCCAGGAACATTAGATGCACCAATAGGAGTAGACACTTCATAAGACTGACACAACAATTCGGGCTCAACATGAAACATTTTGGCAACAAAGGGGGAAAGAAGAGAAAGAGTGGCACCCGGAACAATTAATGCATACATATCAAAATCAAAGACTTTTAAAATACCAGTGACAACATCGGGAACCTTCTCAACCCCTTTCCTCTTTTGGAGGGAATAGAATGAGTTGTGCCTTCGTGTACCATCTTGTCAGCCACCTCTTCCCAAAGGAATCGCATTAACACCTTATGGACAACCTCCTTACCTTTGTTGCGATTTCGAGGGAAATCCATCACCTTTTGCCCAACTTCCCCACAATCATAACAAGCATTGGTATCCCTCAAGCACAGGCCACTATGTCCCTTACCATATTTTAGAGACCCATCATTACGAACCACACCCCTAACACCTTGGCCCTTGGAAAGTCATTGGCAAACCTCTTGTTAAATGTATGAGAAGATCTTTGGCCTTCATGGGACCAACCACCCTTTTGACTTTGGAATTTCCCTCAAAATGGGCCCTCTTGGCCTTATTACTCCTCCTCTTCCTCAATTTTTCCTCCTCCATTTGTTCGGCATAGGTCATCAAACGGGACAAATCCTTGTCACTAATCAAGATAGTGGATCGAAAATCAGATGCACCCATCCCAAACTTGTTCATTCTAGATCTTTCATCGGCAAACAAATGGGAGGATATTTAGATATTGATTGAACTTGAGGTCATACTACCTCACACTCATGGTCCCTTGTCTCTCAAATTCATTAACTCCACCAATTTGGCTTCCCTAAGCTCAAAAGGGAAGATACGATTAAGAAGAGCCGCCTTGAACTTCTCCCATAGCACCATATTATTGATTCCCTTCTCCTCCTTCTATTGATTAAACAATATTTGTGCTACCCCTTTGAGTTAGTATGCTGCCAACTTTACTTTCTCCTCTGATCTAACACCCATGAGTGCCAATACCTTGTAGACCTCATCAATGAACTCTTGAGGCTCCTCATTTACCTTAGACCCATAGAATATCGGGGGATTCATACTCATGGAGTTCTTCCACCCAAGATGTTGGTGTAGGAGCATGAAGGGCTTAGGCCCCTTGATTGACTTCATTGGCCACAATTTGTTCTAGCATAGTAAGAGCATCCTGGAGCTCACCATGAGCCGGTTGTTTCTCGGGGGTACGGGATCTCCTTCCTTTTGTGTTAAGTATGTGAAGTATAGCAAATAAAAATCATTATGGGGGGGGAACAACTTACTTCAACTCTATAGCACGAGTTAGAACATGAAGAAAGGAAATATTTCCTAAAACACCTCATGGCCTCTTTCTCATAGTTGTGGTGCACAACACAACCATGAACAGGACTCTAATCTATGCGGTGTATTAGACGCCGATGACCATTAACAACCTAGTGCTTTAATATCAAGTTTTTCACGACCCAAGCCTAAGGCCTAGACATGACATGGCGAATGGGGAACTCGAAGGGACCCCAAACAAGCCTCTTGACGTATCATTACACATCATTGGTCACGGAAGCAAGTAAACAACATAATTGAATTAGAAATAGGGGCAAGGGACAAAAAGAATTCTTTCATAAGATAAACATCAAAAAAGAGAGTCAAGGTTCAATATTTAACATGTCCAACAATACTTCTACTATATAGATAAGAGTGGGGGCCAAGACAAGAAATTGGGCTTACCCTTATCGTCAATATATATATAAAAGAAAGATACTATTACTAAATAGCATGAGACCATTGATATTGTACCCAGAATGGAGGATTCACTAACTAGCTTGAGAGAATTCTTATTAGCCACGTGGAGGAAGATGCTAAAGTGGGACTCTAGTTCCTACATGGTGACATCGTGTAGGCATAGTGTATGTAGCATATGAAATGCTACATATAGTATGGAATGCGATGTAGGATGCAATGCAACAAGAAATAAGAAACACAATCGAAATGCATAAGCATAGGCAATGCGCAGCATATAACAATATGGCATGCATGGAAGATGCTTGACGTAAATCACGCTTTCATAGAATATAGTACATGTGTAAGAAAGGACAACTAATAGTGAATATCCAAGGCCTACCACCTCCCTGGAGAAGAGAATGAGGCACAAACCCCTCAATGTGGTTGATGAGGTACAATCCCATTAACATGTTTGATGAGGTACAAAACCCTCAACATGGTTATCAAGGTACAAACCCCTTGACATGGTTGCACAATCCTACCACCTCCTGAGTGAGTCAATCAAGGTTCAAAACCCTCAACATGGTTACCTAGGCCTAGAACCCCCCGAGTGAGGCTTGGTCTATACCCAACACTAAAGGGATAATATCATATACATATATTCCTTTCATCATCATATAGTCATTTAACTCATAAAGACATGCATTGGGCCTTCAATTTCTCTAGAAACCATAACCAAAGATTTTATCAAACACATAATAGGCGTGCAATGTTAGTCTAAAACCATGCAATTAAAGTGTAAAATCATGTAAGAAATCTTGATGTAAATTATCCCACCAATACATGGTAACACCACCATACAACATACGTCAAAACTATTCATCAAATCTCAAGATAGATCAAAGATTCATAGCTCAAAACATGAATAATTAGTTATACTTTTACAAAACTCCAACATATTTTATAGTCAAATTCATAATAGAAAACCCATGAGTAAATCAACTTTAAATCATTCAATTTAGGTAAAAAAGGAAGCTTGGGCACAATGGAGGAAAGACCCAATGGTTGAAACCCACATACCTTAGCTTTGGAGAATTCTTGATGAAGATTTGAAAAGGAGCCTTGAAGCTTGAGTGAAATCCCTAAGATCGGAATGAGTATTGGACACTTGAACTTTGAGATAAAATATTGTATAAGAGTTTGAGAAAGTATTTGGGAATGTATCGAATGATATGAAGGTGAAATATGGCTAAGTATAGGTGTTTTCATACATGGGAAGGGTTAGGCCCAAGACAAAAAAGTGTTGGACCAAAGTGAAAACTGGCAACATTTTTACACTGTGGGGCAACCTTGGTTCGTTGCGCTAGTGGCGCGAAAAGCTCTTTAGAAATAAATTTTTGGGAAAATGAAATTATAATTCGTTTGATCTAAAATTAAGGTTCAACCCATTTCCCATTCAATATGACTCTTGAACAAGAATATGAAGTCAGATTTTTGGTATCACGCATAGATTTTGAGAAATATGGAAATTATGATTCCGAACATTTTTGAGGCTCATTTCGGGCACTTTTTTGGGTCGTATCAATGTGGAGGATGATCAAGTGGTGCTCTAGTTCCTACATGGCAATATCATGTAGGCGTAGAGTATGCCTTAGTACATCTAATTATACTAAGTATGTAGGATGAAATGCAACAAGACATAAGCCAACATAGTCAAAATGCATTGTAAGCCAATATAGTCAAAATGCATTTTAACAAGCAATAGATAAGTGAGATCTCAATATGGCATGTATGATCAATTTTTGAAGTAAAATATACTTTTAAATTATTCAATTTGCATAGAACATAATAAATTTGTGGGAAGAGACCCTAACCGACAAAAGTAAGACCAAGTGAGCTACAAGTTGGAGTCTCGATGATTATCCCTCATCGTTAAAGATGTCGTCTACCTATAAAGGTAAACCATACTTCATATTATGGGAGCCCATCCCATTTCAAAGAAGTAACCCCCTGGCGGGAACTTGTCCCCTTTCAGGGTGAATTTCATGATAAAGTGCACTAAATGTTTCCGCTAGTATAGCAAGGGTATTACTAATAATCCTATGTTGATACATAGTTTGAGGAAAGGAGTATGGACCCTTGAAGATAGTCCACGTGGACATCTAATCCATCAGTGTTAAGTCTAATCCAACTGAATACTTGAAATAATCATAACATGAATAGCTTATAAGAAACACGACATGAGTAGCTCTTAAACATGCTTAACCTCTAATGTTGAGCCTAACTTGAAACATGAAAGTAGATCATAATCATACATGAATCCTTGTTTTAACGTGAATGGCTCACAAAAAGTAAAGAATCTTGAAATAGGGCTTAACTTGATACTTGTAACATCATAGATACTTTTCATGAATTCAAACATACTTGAAAGCTCTTAATCATCATATAGTCACTTGACTTGTAAATCATGAAATAGATCATCAATAACTTGAGAATTCTTGCGTTGACATTTTATCAAATACTTGGTGGGTTCATGATACTAGTTCAAAATCATGCAATTCAAGAATGAAATAATGTGAGAGAACTCAATGAAAATCAACCCACCAACATATTGTAAAACCCTCATGTAGGGTATCTTGACATCCTCATCAAATCTCATAATAGATCATAGTTTCATAGCTGAAAACATCCATAGTCTCAATAGACAAAATTAATGCATGGTATAAGTTTGAAATAGATAGACATACTTAATCAATAAAAATTTCATAAAACCCTAATATTATTCATGCTCATAATTCATAATAAGAGATACCCATAGGTAATACAACTAGAAAATATGCAATTTTTTTTTAAAAAAAGATTGGGCTCTATGGGTGAAAGGACCCAATGGATGAAACTCACATACCTCAAACTTGGGTTTTCTTGAGATGAGTTTGATAAGAACTTGGAGCTTGAAGAGAGTCCTTCAGTTCCAAAGTTAGGCTTGAAATCCTTGAAATTTAATGAGATATTTGGTTAAGTCTTGGAGAGGTTTTTGAGTGGTTCTTGAGTGATATAGAGTAAAAATATGGCTAAGTATAGGTGTTTTCATGCATAAGCAGGCATGCAGCTATGACCCCAGTGCCTTTGGCCGAAATGAAAAACTAAGGAAAAGTTGAATTGGTCTGCATTTAGTTTGCAATGCGGACCTATCACAGAGGAGGAATTTATACTAATTCGTGGCCAGTTCCTATCGCGGCCTTATCATAGATGCACATTATTTTATGAAAGTTAGTAGAAACAACCCCAAAAAGTCCCCAAAAATGTGCCTCGAAAGTACCCGAAATCGTATTATCCATATTTCTCAAAATTCATGTATGATTTCACAAATCTGAATTCATATTCTTGCTCAAGGGGAAAAATCGAGTGGACTATGGGCCTAACCCCGGTTTAGAAAAAACAAACCGCAATTTCATTTTCCCAAATTTTGATTTCTAGAATCAATTTGTGATGTGCAGCTGTTGCGGAGCTGTGTAAATCTTACCTCTGTGATAGGTCCATGTCATGGACCAGATGCATACCTATGTATTTTGTTTCCATTTATTTTTATCTCGGTCTAAGGCTTTTGGATCTTGGGCCAAAGTCCTCCCATGCGTGAAAATACCTATACTTAGCCTTATTCCACCCTCATATCATTCAAGATATTCCAAAATACTCTGTCAAACACTTAGACAATTTTTCATCTCCAAATTTCAAGTCCCAAAACTCGTCTAGATCTCAAGGTTCTCATTCAAACTTCAAGTCTCAATCGCCAATCTTCTTCAAGGATTCTCCAAAGTCAAGGTATGTGGTTTCTTTCATGGGTTCCTTTCACCATGGTGCCCAAGCTTTCTTTTACCCAATATTTTATAATTTAAAGTTGATTTACTCATGGGTATTGCTTATTATGAATTTAAATGCACACTATGTTAGAGTTTCATGAAATTATGACTGTTTTAGCATATTTTGAGCTTTGAATCTAAGGTCTATTATGAGATTTGATGAAGGTTTCTGATGTATATTTCTTGAGAGTGTTACCTAGTATCTATTGATGGTTTTACATTGAAATTTCTAGCATGAATCCACTCTTGAATTGCATGATTTTATACTGGAACTGTACACCCATCAAGTGTTTGATAAAATGTACGAGTTATAATTTCTTGGGAAATTGAAGGTCTAATGCATGTCTTCTGAGTTGAATGACTTTATGATGATGAAAATAATGTATGAATAGGATATTATCTCAATAGTTTTGGGAATTGCCAAGCCTCACTCGGAGGATTATTGGCCCGGGTAAACTTGTTGAGGGGTTTGTACTACGATCGCCTCGTTCGGGAGGTGATAGGCCAGTGCAACCATGTCAAGGGATTTGTACCTTGACAGCCTTGTTGGGGGGTTGGTACCTCATCAGCCTTGTTGAGGGGTTTGTACCTCATCAAGAATGTTGAGGGGTTTATACCTCATGAACCGATTGAGTGGTTCGTACCTCATTCATCTCTCCAACGGGCTGGTAGGCTGTGGATGTTCATTAATAATGGTCAGTCCATACTTATGTATTATATTCTATATAAGCATGATTTTACTTGAAGCATCAATCACACATGCCATTTTGTTATATACTTCTCATTGTCTATGCTTATGCATTTCGATTATGCTACTTATCTCTTATTGCATTGCATTTTACACATTTAGTACATTCAAATGTATTAATGCATACTCTATGACTACATGATTTCACCATGTAGGAACCAGAGGCCTACTTGAGCATCCTCCTCCATGTGGTTAGTACGATTTCTCCCAAGCTTGTTGGTGAGTCCTCTATTCTGGGGACAATGTTTGTGATCTCGTGCTATATTCTAAGACTATCATACTTTTTTGTGGATATTGACTATGAGGGTGAGTTTGGCTGCTTGTCTTCGCCCCCGCTAAGTTCTATGGTTAGAGGTGTTGATGGAAATGTTATTTATCTATGTTATGAGCATTGACTCTCTTGTTCTTGATATTTATGTTATGAGGCTTCCCCTTAGCCCCTTTTACCCTTACTTCTAATCTATTATTTCATTTACTTGCTTCTGTGACCAATGATGTGTAATGATATGTTAAGAGGCTTTCTTAAGGTCCCTTTCGGGTTCCCCATGCACCGTGTCACATCTAGGACCTAGTCTTGGGTCATGAAAAAATTTGTATGAGAGCGCTAGGTTGTTAGATCCTTTACATCTAACACACCACGTCGATTACAGTCCTATTCATGGTTTTGAAGTGCACCATAACTATTAATACAATTCTATGAGGAATTCTAGGAAATGTTTCACTTCTTCATGATACATGTCATGCGATAGAGTTAGGTTCCCTAGGGCTTATTGCTAATCCTTAACCGTTACACTTCATGATATGTCTCAAGCTACTTATGACAGTAATATATCAAATGCGGAGGTTCACAATGCTCTATGGGTATTGGCCAAAGCAGTGACAAAATTGACAACTCACCTCAATCAACAAGTGAGTGTTCCGAGACTTTAAATGGTAAGAGAAGGGTTAGTGAGGCAAAGAGGGCCCATTTTGAAGGAAAGTTCCAAAGTCTCAAAGATAGAGGTTATGCTATGTGTCCAACATATGGTAGGGTACATACAGTCCCATGTTTGAGGGGGCACCAATGCTTTCTTCAGTTGTGGTGAATAGGGGCATATGAGGAGTGATTTTCCTCGTAAATGCAATAAGAGTAAAGGGGGTGATGATGGGGTAACACGTTTTAGATGCCCAAAATGTGGGAGGAGTCATAGTGATGCATGTTGGAGGAACACGGGTGCATGCTTTGGGTGTGGTGAGATGGGATACGAAATTTCGGATTATCACATGCTCACAACAAAGCAAAAGGATGGCCAACAATAAGGGCAAGGTGGTCATGTTGATCAAAAGGAGGGGATGAGGTGCCCAATGTTGCTACCGATACATTAAAAATTCCTTTGCTTTTGATGTGTGTGCTTGATAGGCCGAGGTGCTACTCTCTCTTTCAATTTCTCTTTTATTATTCTTCCTTATTACTAGTGGGCTTCAAGTGTGCCCGAGATGTTGTGTGAATGTTTGAGGTCTACCCCTTTTATTGAGTCTATTGTTGTTAGAAGGTTCATAGGTATTGTTCCATAACCATATTGCACTAGGTCTTGCCTTGTGACTTATTGGGTTTGATGTGCTGGATTTTGATGTCATACTTTGGATGAATTAGTTGCATGCTTATTGTGTCTCATTTGATTGTAGGGCCTATAGAGTTACATTCCAATTCCTTACTAAACCCGTCTTTGAGTGGGGCCTTGTTTATGGTTGTGAAGGGGTGAGTTCGTTTCTTGTCTTAAGGTACAATTGATCTCTAAGGGTTGCGTTTATCACCTTGTAAGAAATTAAGGGTGTTGAATCTAAAACACTTCTATCAAGTTGTATCCAGGGATTAATGAGTTAGTGAATGTCCTTTCCTATATTTTGAATTTGGGGTGGTGCCCTTTTAGTTTGGCGTAGGAATCGGTTATGTCTATAGGTCTCATGAATAGGGTGTTTAAACCCTGCCTTCTTATGCTTGTGATGGTTCTTGGTGGTGATATGTTGGTTTTTTTCCACGAGTAAGGAGAAGCATGTGAGTCATTTGAGGGTAGTGCTAAAAGTTTATGGAGAAAAGTTCAGTGCTAAACATGAGAAATGGGAGTTTTGGTTGTAATAGGTTGCCTTCTTATGTCGTGTGGTGCTGGGTGATGGCATTAAGGTGGACCCTATTAAAGTGAAGGTGATTAGAGATTAGCCTAAGTCATTGACCCCGTCAGATATTAGGGGCGTCTTGGACATAGCGGGTATTACCGGAGGATTGTGGATAGGTTTCATTCCATTGCTTCTCCCATGACTTAGTTGGCCCCAGGTAAGGCTAATTTGGGTGGACAAATGAGTGTGAATAGCTTGTGTCTGCTTCTATATTGTCACTACTGGAAGTGTTGGAGGGATTGTTGTGTATATACCTCAAGAATTAGTTGGGTAGTGTTTTGATGCTAAATGGTATGGTGGTAGCCTATTCTTCTAGATAACTTATGATCCTTGGAAAGGACTATCGTACCCATGATCTTTAGCTAGCCACTGTGGTATTTGTATTAAAGATATGGCATCATTATTTGTATGGGGTGCATGTTGATGTGTTCACTGATCATAACAGTCTCCAATATGTCTTCACTCAAAAGATCTCAACTTGATACAAAGAAGGTGGTTAGAACTTCTAGAGGACTACGACATGAGTGTGCACTATAATCCCGATAAGGCTAATGTTGTGGCGGATGCTTTGGGTAGAGTGTATATGGGTAGCATAGCTCATGTTTATCGTGGTGAAGAGGTGGCTAGAGAGGTCCATCGATTGGCTAGATTGGGGGTTAGGTTGGAAGAGGTTGATAATTGGGGTGTTTTTGTTGTTGATGGTTCTAAATGTTCATTAGTTGAGGAGGTGAAAGCTAAGCAAGATCTTGACCCCGTTTTCTTGGAATTGAAAGCATTGGTAAAAGATGGTAAGGTGGAGGTTTTCTCCCAAGGGAGAGATGGTGCCCTTAGATACCAAGGTAGGTTATATGTGTCTTGTGTTGATGGATTGAGATTAAAAGATTCTTGATGAGTCTCATGTTTCGTCCTATTTTATTCACCCCGAGTCCACTAAGATATATAGAGATTTGAGAGAGGTTATTGGTGGGGAGGCATGAACGAGGACATAGCCAAATTTGTTTCCGGTTGTCATAGTTTTCAACAAGTCAAAGTCGAACACCAAAGGCCGGGTGTCTTAACCCAAGACATAGAGATTCCTACTTGGAAGTGGGAAGAAATTAATATGATTTTTGTAGTTGGGTTGCCCAAGACTAGAAAAGGTTATGATTCCATTTGGGTTGTGGTTATAGGACGACGAAATCGGCTCACTTTTTACCGATTAAAACCATGTATGGGACTGAAGATTATGCTAGGCTGTACATTTATCACTTGGTGAGATTGCATGGGGTTCCCTTATCCATCATATCAGGTCTTGGTGCTCAATTCACTTCATATTTTTGGAGGTCATTCCAAATGAGTCTTAGTACGAAGGCTAAGCTCAGTACGACCTTTCACTCTCAAATGGATAGTCAAGCTGAAAGAACTATCTAAACACTGAAGTACATGCTTAAGGCTTGTGTATTGGGCTTAAGGGTAGTTAGGATGATCGTCTTCCATTGATTGAGTTTCATATGACATTAGCTATCATTCTAGCATTGGTATGGCTCCTTCGGAGGCCCTATATGGTAGACTTATAGATCACAGGTTGGGTGGTTTGAAGTTGAAGAGGTGGCTATGTTGTGGCAAGATCTGGTTATGTAGACTCTTGAAAAGATTAGGATGATTAGGGAAAGGTTGAAGACGGCCCAAAGTCCTCAAAACTCCTATGTCGATGTGAGGAGGAGAGACCTTGAATTTAAAGTTGGTGATTGGATCTATTTGAAGGTTTCACCCATGAAGGGAGTGGTCCACTTTGGTAAGAAGGGTAACTTAAGCCCGAGATATGTGGTTCCTAGAATGTTGAGGAGGATTGGTAAGGCTGCACACAAACTGGAGTTGCCTATGAATAGGGATGTGGTTCGACCAACTCTTCATGCATCTAGGTTGAGGAGATGTGTTGTTAACTCAAGTGCTATAGAATTTTTGTGGTTGTGGGTATTGTGGAGGAGTTGGCTTAGAGAAGATCCCATATGAGATATTGGATGGATGGATATGAAAATTTGATTGATAAGGATGGCGGTGTGCATCAAGGCCCTTCGGAAGAATCATCAAGTCGATAGTTTCTCTCGAGGAACCGGGGCAGGCATGGAGAAGTGACATCTGAACCTCTTTCACTCTATTCAAGCTTGTGATGACATTTCAAGTCCATTTCATTTATGATTCCCAATCTTATGTTTCAGCCCTTATGTCATTTGCATGCATTCATGGTCATTTTGAAAAAGTTCATGGTGATTTTTACACTTGTGTTGAGATTTTTTAAAAATGATGTTTAAGTGTATTGATGCATCCTTGTTGCGGATGATCTCTTTATGATTACTCTTCTTATACATGTTTCTTTGACATTTGAGGATGAATGTTCCCAAGGAGGGAAATTGAAACGACCACAAAAAGTGCATGAAAATGTGCCTTGGAAGTGCCCAGAATCATAATTTCCATATATTTTAAAATTCGTGCGTGATTTCAAAAATCCGACTTCATATTCTTGCTCGGGGGGTAAAATGGAGTTGGAAATGGGTCTAATCCCAATTTTAGAGAAAATGGATTACAATTTCATTTTCTCAAAATTTCAATTTCTAGAACCAATCCACGACGGTGCCACAATGCGCAGCAGTCGGCGGACTTGTGTAAATCGTACCTCTGTGATAGGTCTGCATCACGGACCAGTGTGGACCTATGTATTTTGTTGCCAGTTTTTTTTATCTCGATCCAAGGCTTTTGGGTATTGGGTACAAGTCCTCCTATGCATGAAAATACCTACACTTAGCCTTATTTCACCCTTATATCATTCAAGACATTCCCAAATACTCTCTCAGACACTTAGACAATATTCCATCTCCAAATTTCAAGTCCTAAAACTTATTCGGATCTCAAGGTTCTCATTTAAGCTTCAACTCTCCATCTCCAATCTTCTTCATGGATTGTCCAAAGTCAAAGTATGTGGATTTCTTTCATGGGTTCCTTTCATCCATGATACCCAAACTTTCCTTTACCAAAAATTGCATGAGTTAAATTTGATTTACTCATGGGCCTTTCCTATTATGAATTTCACTGCACATTATGTTGGGGTTTCATAAATTTGAGATTGTTTTAGCATGTCTTGAGTTATGAATCTAATGACTATTGTGAGATTTGATGAAGGGTTTTGATGTATATAGTTTGAGGGTGTTACATAGTATCTATTGATGATTTTACATTGGATTTTCTAACATGAATCTAATATTGAATTGCATTGGTTTACACTAGCACTGCACACCGACCAAGTGTTTGATAAAATATCCAGGTTATGATTTCTTGAAAAATTGAAGGTCTAATACATGTCTTATGAGTTGAATGACTTTATGATGATGAAAGTAATGTGTATATATGATATTATCTCTATAGTCTTGGTAATTTACCAAGCTTCACTCGGGGGGTTGTTGGTCTGGGTAACCTTGTTGAAGGGTTTATAATTCGATCACACTGCTTGGGAGGTGGTAGGCCTGTGCAACCATATCGAGGGGTTTGTACCTTTATAGTCTTGTTGGGGGATTTGTACCTCATCAACTTTTTTGAGGGGATTGTACCTCATCAATCGTGTTGGGGGTCTTGTACCTCATCAACCAATTAAGGGGTTTGTACCTCATTTGCCTCTCCAAGGTGGTGGTAGGCCTTGGATATTTACTAATAATGGATTTCCTTACACATGTATTATGTTCTATATAAGAATGATTTATTTCAGGCATCATTCATAATGTCATATTGTGATATGCTTCTCATTGCCTATGGTTATGTATTTCGATTATGTTACTTATCTCTTGTTGCATTGCATCCTACATACTTAGTACATCCAAATATACTAACACATACTCTATGCCTACATGATGTCACCATATAGGAACCAGAGCCCTATTTGAGTATCATCCTCCTTGTGGCTAGTACGATTTCTCCCAAGCTTGTTAGTGAGTCCTCCATTCGGGGGACGATGTTTGTGATCTCATGCTATATTTTAAAACTATTTTACTTTTATGTATGTATTGACTATGAGGGTGAGCCTGGGTGCTTATCTTGGTCCACGCTGAGTACTATGGTTAGAGGTGTTGTTGGACATGTTATGTATCTATGCTATGAGCCTTGGCTCTCTTGTTCTTGATATTTATATTATGAGGCTTCCCCTTAGCCCCTTTTATGCTTACTTCTAATCTATCATCTTATTTACTTGCTTACGCGACCAGTGACGTGTAATGATATCTGAAGACATGTCACATCTACGCCTTAGGCTTGGGCCATGACATTAGCGAAAACTAATTTTCGCTACGGCTCCACTAAAATCAAGTTATACCTATTTCCCACTCAATTTTTCCCTGATCTAGAATATGAAGTCAGATTTGCGATATCACGCACGGATTTTGAGATATATGAAAATTACGATTATGGGCATTTTCAAAGCACATTTTTTGGGTGTTTCAATATCTCTCCCTTAGGAACGTTCATCCCTGAATGTCAAAGAAACGTGCATAAGAGAAGTAATCATGAAGATTTCAGCCAACTTGAACACAACAAATGCATCTAAACATCATTTTAAAAAATCTCAACATGAATGTCAAAAATCACCATAAACTTGTCAACAATATGAATGCATGAAAAATGACATAAGGGCTGAAACTGAAGACTTGAAATCTTATAGGGTACTTAAACTAGTACCTTTGGCTTGAATAGAGTGGAAGAGATATACGTATCGCTTTCTCATGTCCGCCTCGGCTTCCCATGTAGCACTTTCAACTTGTTGGTTCCTACAAAGGACCTTGATAGAAACATCTTTGTTCCTCAACCTCTTCACTTGTCTATCTAGAATATCCACCTAGACCTCCTCATAAGTCAAATTGTCTTCTACAACAACTATAACATCCAAGGGCACTATAGCACTTTGGTCACCCACACACTTTCTCTACATGGATATATGGATGACCGGATGAATCATATTCATCTCTATAGGCAACTCCAACTCATATGCAACCTTACCCACTCTTCTCAAAACTTTATAAGGACCCACAAACCATGGGCTCGATTTCCCCTTTTTGCCAAATCGAACCACACCTTTCAAAGGTGAGACTTTTAAGTAAACTCAATCACCAACCTTAAACTTAAGGTCTCTTCTGTTCACATCGGAATATGACTTTTGTCTACTTTGGGTTGTTTTCAATCTCTCCTTTATCATTCTCACCTTCTCTAAGGCTTCCATGACCAAATCCAGACCTAGCAAAGCCATTTCCCCCCACTTCCAATCACCAAACCAGTGATCTACAATGCCTACCATAGAGAGCTTCAAAGGGAGCCATACCAATGCTTGAGTGGTAGCTATTTTTGTAAGCAAACTCAATGAGTGGAAGATGTTCATCCCTGAAAAGACCTTTAAAAAGTGCCTAAAAATGTGCCTCGAAAGTACTCAAAATTGTAATTTTCATATATGTTAAAATCCATGAGTGATATCAAAAATCCAACTTCATATTATTGATCAAAGGGAAAAATTGAGTGGGATATGGGTCTAGCCCCGATTTTAGAGAAAATGAATCGCAATTTCAATTTTCAAAAAAATCCTTATTTAATATTGATCTGCGCCCCTGGTGCAATGCGGCTAGGGCACGGACCATTGTTATTTTTTCCAAGTTTTGTGGAGTCAGTCCAAGGCCTTTGGGTTGTGGGACTAAGCCTTCCCATGTGTGAAAATAACAGCCATATTTCGCCTTTGTATCATTCAAGACATTCCCAAATACTCTCTTAAACACTTAGACAATATTTCACCTCAAAATTCAAGTGTTCAAAACTCATCTAGATCTGAAGCTTTTCATTCAAGCTTCAAGTCTTTATTTCCAATCTTCATCAAGAATTCTAAAGGTATGTGGGTTTCAACCATTGGGCTGTTTCACCCATAGTGCCAAAGCTTCCTTTTTACCTAAATTGCATAATTTAAAGTTTATTTACTTATAGGTCTTACTTATTATGAATTTTACTGCATATTGTTGGGGTCTCATGAAATTGTGATTGTTGTAGCATGTTTTCAGCTACGAATCTAAGATCTATTGTGAGAATTGATGAAGGGTTTTGATGTATATTGTTTGAGGGTTTTACAAAGTATGTATTGACAGTTTTAAACTGAATTTTCTAGTATGAATCCACTCTTTAATTGCATGATTTTACACTAGCACTACATACTAGCCAATTGTTTGATAAAATGTCTGGTTATAATTTTTTAAGGAATTGAATGCCTAATGCATGTCTTATGAGTTAAATGACTATATGATGATGAAAGGATTGTATATATACGATATTATCTCTATAGTATGATATTATCTCTATAGTGTTTAGAATTGACAAAGCCTTACTCGGGGGGTTGTAGGCCCGGGTAATCATGTCGAGGGGTTTGAACCTCGATCTCCTTGCTAGGCAGGTGGTAAGCCCATGCAACCATATTGCAGGGTTTATACCTTGATAGCCTTGCTCAAGAGGTTGTAGGCCTATGCAACCATGTTGAGGGGTTTGTACCTTGATAACCATGTTGAGAGGTTTGTACCTTATCAACCATATTATTGGGTTTGTACCTCATCAACCACATTGAGGGGTTTGTTCCTCATACGCCTCTCTAAGGAGGTGGTAGGTTGTATATTCAATAATAATGATCTCTCCTTACACATGTATTATTTTCTACATAAGCATTATTTTACTTCAAGAATTATTCATACATGTCATATTTCTATATCCTTATTCATTTCCTAAGTTTTGTATTTTATTTATGGTGCTTGTCACTTATTGCATTGCATCCTACATAATTTGTACATTCAAATGTACTAACGCATAATCTATGCCTACATGATGTCACTACGTAGCAGCTGGATCCTCCCTTGAGCATTTTCCTCTACGTGGCTAGTACGAATCTCTCAAGATAGTTGGTGATTCCTCCATTCTGGGGACAATATCTACGATCTTATGCTATGTAGTAATAGTATCCTTCTTTTATGTATATATTGACTATGAGGGCGAGCTTGGTTGCTTGTCTTGGCCCCCGCTCTTATCTATGTAGTAGAGGTATTGTTGGACATCTTATATATTGAAAATTGATTCTCTATTTTTGATGTTTATCATATATAAGCATTCCTTTAGTCCCTTGCTCCTATTTCTAATTCAATTATTTTGTTTACTTGCTTCCGTGACCAATGATGTATAATGATATGTCAAGAGGCTTGCTTGGGGTCCCTTTGGGTTCCCTATTCACCTTGTCATGTCTAGCCCCTAGGCTTGGACCTTGACAAACTTGTTATCAGAGCATTAGGTTGTTAGTTCTCCTCGATGTCCGACACACCGCATTGATTAGAATCTAGTTCATGGTTTTGTTGTGCACAACGGCTATGAGCAAGAGGCTATGAGGCATTTTAGGAAATATTTCCCTTCTTTATGTTCCAAGTCGTGCTATAGAGTTTAAGTGAGTTTTACCCCCCTAACGATTGTTCTTTGCTATACTAGATCATGCCTAACACTAGAGGAAGAAGAGCCTGCACTCCCGAGGAACAACCAGTCCATGGTGAGCTCTGGGATGCTCTCACTTTGCTTTCCCAAGTTGTGGCTAACCAAGCCAATCAAGGGGCCCAAGTCCCTCATGCTCCTACTCTGGGATCTCAGGTGAGAGACTTCATGAGGATGAACCTACTACAATTCTATAGGTATAAGGTAGATGAGGACCCTCAAGATTTCATTGAGGAGTTCTACAAGGTATTGGCTATCATAGGTGTTAGATCAGAGGAGAAAGCGGAGTTTGCGGCCTACCAAATCAAAGGGGTAGCAAAAATATGGTTTAGTTAATAGAAGAAGGAGAAAGGAAACAACAATGTGGTACTTTAGGAGTTCAAGGTAGCTTTTTGAAATGACCTTAAAAAGTGCCCGAAAATCTGCCTCAAAAATGCCTGGAATCGTGATTTCATTATATCACAAAATCAGTGTGTTATTTCAAAAATCTGACTCATATTCTTGATCAGGTGCTCAAATTGAGTGTGAGATGGGTCTAACTCGGATTTTAGAGAAAACAAATCGCAATTTCATTTTCCCAAAATTTTGATTTCCAGAATGGATCCGCGACCGTGCCATGATTCGCAGCTATCACTGACTTATGTTAGTATTTCCTCCGCAACAGGTTCGTATCGCAGACCAAACACAAACCTATGTATTTTATTTCCATTGATTTTTATCTCGATCCAAGGCTTTTGGGTCTTGGGCCCAAGTCCTCCCATACGTGAAAATACCTATATTTAGCCACATTTCACCCTCAAATCATCCAAGACATTCCCCAATATTCATTCAAACACTTAGATAAATATTTCTCTCCAAATATCAAGTCCCAAAACTCATCTGGATCTTGAGGTTGTCATTCAAGCTTTAAGTATCTCCAATCTTCTTCTAGGATTCTCCAAAGTCAAGGCATGTGGGCTTCTTTCATGGGTTCCTTTCAACCATGACGCTCAAGCTTCCTTTTACCTAAAATTGCATAATATAGAGTTGATTTACTCATGGGTATTACTTATTATGAATTTGACTACACACTATATTGGGGTTTATGAAATTGTGACTGTTTTAGCATATTTTGAGCTATCAAACCAAGATCTATTGTGAGATTTGATGAAGGGTTTTGATGTATATTACTTGAAGGTGTTAGCAATTATCTATCGATGGTTTTACAATAAATTTACTTGTATGATTTGAATCTTGAATTACATGGTTTTACACTAGCATTACACACTCGCCAAGTGTTTGATAAAATATCTAGATTATGATTCTTGATTTGTTGAAGGCCTAATGCTTGGCATATGAGATGTATGACTCTATGAGGATGAATGTATGTTGTACATATGTTGATTTCATGATAAGTTACAATAACCTTGTAGAGGAGTTGATACCTTGACCACTGTAATGGATGGTGTGATTGAAACAACCTCAAAAGTGCCTAAAAATATGCATCGGAATGTCCGAAATTTCAAATTCCATATATCTCAAAATCTGTGTGCAATATAAAAAATTCAACTTCATATTCTTGTATAGGGGGTCAACTTAGGGGGTAAAGGGTCTAACCCCTATTTAAGAGAAAACGAACAACAATTTCAATTTTCGTAATTTGTCTTATCTAAAATAAATCTGCGACAATGTCGCAACGTGCAACTGTTGCAGACATGTGCTAATATGGCCTCTGCAATAGTTCCACATCGTGGACTAGATGTAGAACTATGTATTTTGCTGCCAGTGATTTTTATCTCGGTCCAAGGCTTTTGAGTCTTGGGCCTAAGTGTTCCTAAACATGCTTTTACCTATACTTTGCCTTATTTCACTGTCATATCATCCTAAACAATCCCCAATACTCACTCAAACACTTAACCATATTTTCTTTCCCAAATTCATGTCCCAAACCCTCATCCTAAGCTAAGGTTTTCCTTCAAGGAACTTCTTCAAGCTCCAACTCTCCATCTCTAATCTTCACCAAGTTCATCTCCAAGCTGAGGTATGTGGGTTTCTTTCATGGGTTCCTTTCACCCATGATACCCAAGACTACTTTTACTCAAATTTCATGATTTAAAGTTGATTGACAAATGGGTCTTGCTTACTATGAAATTCACTACACATTATGTTAAAGCTAGGTGAAATTGTGACTGTTTTGCTATGTTTTGAGCTGTAAATCTTTGATCTATTGTAAATTTGAGGAGGGTTTTTGCTCTTTGTTGCTTGAGGGTGTTGCAAGGTGTTGATTGTTGGTTTTACAATTTAAATTCTTGCATGATTTCATCTCTATAATTCATGGTTTTACACTAGCATTACTCACCCTCAAAGTTTTTGATAAAATTTTTGAGTATGGTTTCTTGAGAAGTTGAAGGTCCAAAGCATGAGATATAATATGATTAACTATATGATGATTAAATGAGATTATTTATGTGATAAATTCTATATAAAGTGTTGTATTAGACTTGGACCAGTCCTGGGGGATTAAGAACCCAGTAACCTAGATGGGGGTTTGTACTCATCAACCTAGTGAAGGGTTTACACTTCTCCACCTAGTGATGGGGCGACATCATCACTAACTTGGATGGGTGTTTGTACTCATCAACCTAGTGAAGGGTTTGTACTTCTCCATTGGAGTGATGGGGTGGCATCATCACTGACCTACCAAGGGGTTTGTACTTTGGAAATCTAGCTTAGTCTCTTCTACACATATGATATCCTACATGAGCATGAGTTATTTAAGCATGTTTTACTTGTGCATTGGTCATACATGTCATATTTTTATATTATGCCTATTACCTATGGTTATGCATTTTGACTATGATGCCTAATTCCCGTTTCATTGCATCTTACATACTTAGTACATTCAAATGTACTAACACATACTCTTGCTTACATGACATCACCATGTAGGAACATGTGCCCAAGTTGATCATCCTCCTATATGTGGCAAGTTCGATAGTACTTAAGTTAGTTTGTGAGTCCTCCACTTCAGGGACCTTAGTCTACGTTTCTCTTATTATGTATTGAGACATTTTTATTTGTTGTCTATTTTGAATATGAGGGTGAGCCCGGTTAATTTGTCTTGGCCCCTGCTCTTATCTATGTATTAGAGGTGCTTGTTGGATATGTTATGTATCTATGCTAAGAGCCTTGACTCTACTGTTCTTGAAATCTATCATATGAAAGTTCTTTCCTTTAGCGCCGGTTGTCTCACTTTATTATGTACTGATGCTTGTTTGATTGCTTCTGCAACCAAGGATGTGTAATGGTATTCTAAGAGGCTTTCTTGGGGTCCCTTCCAGTTCCCCTTGCGCTGTGTCACACCTTGGCCCTAGGCTGGGGTCGTGAAAAACTTGGTATCAGAGCACTATGTTGATAGATCATCAAATTCCAACACACCGTGTCAAAGAAAGTCCTATTCATGGTTGTGAGGTGCACCATGACTATTAATAAGAGACTATAAGGCGTTTTAGGAAATCTTTCCCTTCTTCATGTTCTATGTCGTTCTATAGAGTTGTGATATGTTTCCCCCTAACATTGTATTTTTCTGCTAGATCATACCAAACACTCGAAAAGAAGGGCCCAAACTCTCGAGAAGCAGCCTACCAATGGTAAGCTCCGAGATATTCTCACTATGCTTGCCAAGTTGTGGCCAACCAAGTCAACCAAGGGGCCCAAGCCCTTTATGCTACCACCCCCGGGAGCTAGGGTAAGGGACTTCATGAGGATAAATCCTCTAGTATTCTATGGGTCAAAGGTGGATGAAGATCAACAAGAGTTCATTGGTGAGGTCTACAAGATCTTGAATATAATAGGTGTTATGCAGAATGAAAAGGCGGAGTTGGAGGCATACCAACTCTAAGGGGTAGCTCAAATATGGTATAATCAATGAAAGGTGAGAATGGGACTGGTAATGTGGTGCTTTGGAAGGAGTTCAAATTGGCTTTCCTTAGTCGATTTTTCCCTCTTGAGCTTGGGGAAGGTAAGTTGGTGGAGTTTATGAACCTGAAACAAAGTGATATGAGTGTGAGGGAGAATGCCCTCAAGTTTAATTCACTTTCAAAGTATGTTCCTCATTTGGTGGACGATCCTAGATCTAGGATAAACAAGATTGTGATGGAGGTCCTTGACTTGGTAAGTGAAGAATGCTGGTCCGCTATGCTAATAAGTTGACATGGATTTATCTCAATTGATGACCTATGCTGAGCAAATGGAGGAGGATAAATTGAGTAAGACAAGGGGGTATGAGGCCAAGAGGGCCCAATTTGATGGAAAATTCCAAAAAGGTGATAAATTTCGTTAAGGCCAAGGGCCTTCTCATGCTACTATAGGGTTTTTGCCAATGACTTCCCTAGGCCTCAAGGTGTTGCTGGTGTGGCTCCTATTGATGTGTGTCCTATATGTGGGAAGAGTCATAGGGGCCCATTTTTGAAGGGTTCTAATGCATGCTTTGATTGTGGGGAGCTTGGTCACAAAAGGATGGCTTGTCTAAGAAACCGTGGAATGGGCTAGGGTGCAAATGTGATTCCATTAGGTAGAGGTGGTCCTCAAGGTGCTGCCCCAAGGCACAATTGATTTTATGCTCTACATAAGAGGTAAGGGGTTGGTAAGGTCCCCGATGTTGTTACTGGTATATTGAAAATCTTTGACTTTGATGTTTATGCTTTGATTGATCTGGGTACCACTCTTTCTTTTGTTACCACTTTTGTTGCTAAAAACTTCCATGTTGCCCCCAAGTAGTTGCATGAGTTATATGAAGTGTCTACTCCTATTGGTTCCTCTATTTTTATTAGGAAAGTTTATAGGAGTTGTCCTATTTGGGTTTTTCATAAGTTGATGCCCTGTGATCTTATTGAATTAGACATGGTATATTTGAGGTCATCTTGGGATGGATTGGTTGCATGCCTACTATGCTTCTATTGATTGTATAACCCATATGGTCAAGTTACAATTCCCTAATGAATCATATCTTAAGTGGGAAAGTCAACATATGGTGTTCAAGGGTAGATTCATTTGATGCATTGAAGCCCATAAGTTGATTCTAAGGGGTGTCTTTATCATCTTATGAGGATTAGAGATGTGGAGTCTAAAGTCCCTTCTATAGAGTTGGATCCGATTGCAAATGTGTTTCTTGATGTCTTCCCAAATGACCTTCCCAGTGTTCCTCCAAAAAGGGAAATAGATTTTGATATAGACATCCTCCCCAATACTCAACCTATCTCCGTTCCCCCTCACTGTATGGTCCCGGTGGAGTTGAAGGAGTTAAAGGATCAATTGAAAGATTTGTTGGAAAAGGTATTTATTAGGCATAGCCAATCACCTTGGGGTGCTCTGGTGTTGTTTGTGAAACAGAAAGATGGGTCACTTAGAATGTGCATTGACTACTGGCAACTCAATGGGTTACCATCAAGAATAGATATCCTCTTGCAAGGATTGATGACTTGTTTGACCGTTTGCATAGGGTTAGATTTTTCTCTAAGATTGATTTTTGATCCGGGTATCATCAAGTGGAGGTGAGGGAGTGTGATATTCCCAAGACGACCTTCCGGTCTAGATGTGGGCATTATGAGTTTTTTGTGATTTTCTTTGGGTTGGCAGTGCATCAGCCATCTTCATGGACCTAATGAATAGGGTTTTCAAACCTTACCTTGATTCCTTTGTTGTGATTTTCATTGATGATATTTTGATCTATTCACATAGTAGGGAGGAGCATACGGAGCATTTGAGGGTTGTGTTGCAAAGATTGAGGGAGAAATTATATGCCAAATATGACAAGTTTGAATTTTGGTGGAAGGAGTTTAGACTCTTGGGTCATATGGTATTAGGGGTTGATACAAAAGTGGATCCTAAAAAGCTGATGTGATTAGAAATTGGCCTAGATCATTGACCCCATCGGATATTAGGAGCTTCTTGGCGTAGCAGGTTTTTATAGAAGGTTTGTGAATGGGTTCTCCTCCATTGCTTTCCCTATGACAAAATTGACTCAAAAGAAGGGTAAGTTTGTGTAGGCTGATGAGAGTGAGAGAAGCTTCCAAACATTAAAAGAAAAGCTTCTGTACGCTCCTATATTGTCGCTACCGGATGGGCTTGAGGGATTTGTGGTATATTTTGATGCTTTCCAAGTTGGTTTGGGTTGTGTGTTGATGCAAAAATGGTAAGGTCATAGCTTATGCTTTTACACAACTCAACGTACATGAAAGGAACAACCATACCCATGATCTAGACTTAGCCGCTGCTGTGTTTGCATTAAAGATTTCGTGTCACTACTTGTATGGGGTGCATGTTGATGTGTTCACCGATCATAAGATCCTCAATATGTCTTCACCCAAAAGGATCTCAACTTGAGGCAAAGGAGATGCTTAGAACTTCTTAAAGACTATGAGATGAGTGTATACTGTTATCCGGGCATGGAAAATATGGCGGGGATGCTTTGCGTAAGGTATCTATGGGTAGCCTAGCCCATGTTGATGGTGGTGATAAGGAGATGGCTAGAGAGGTGCATCAATTGGCTAGATTGGGGCTTAGGTTGGAAGAGGTTGGTGAGGATGGTATTGAAGTTGATGATGGATCTAAGTCTTCATTGGTTGATGAGGTAATAGCAACATAAGATCTTGACTCCTCCTTGCTTGAATTGAAGGCCTAGGTGAAAGAATCTTGACTCCTCCTTGCTTGAGTTGAAGGCCTAGGTGAAAGAGGGCAAAGTAAAGGTTTTCTCCCAAGGAAAAGATGGCGCCACTAGGTATAAAGGTAGGATTTGTGCATCTTGTGTGAATGGTTTGAGGGAGAAAATCCTTGATGAAGCCCATAGTTCTCTGTATTCTATCCACCCCGGTTTTACCAAAATGTATAGAGACTTGAGGGATGTGTATTGGTGGGGAGGACTGAAGACGGCCAATGCCAAATTCGTTTCCGGTTATCATAGTTGCCAACATGTCAAAGCCAATCATCAAAGGTCGGGTGGCCTAACCCAAGAGATAGAGATTCCCACTTGGAAGCAAGAGGTCATTAATATGGATTTTGTGGTTTGGTTACCTATGACTAGAAAAGGTTTTGATTCTATTTGGGTGGTGGTTGATTGGATGATGAAATGGGCTCATTTTCTACTGGTTAGGACCATATATGGGGATGAAGAGTACGCAAGGTTGTACATCCATAAGTTTGTAAGGTTATATAGGATTCCTTTGTCCATAATATCGAATCATGGTGCACAATTTACTTCACATTTTCGGAGGTCTTTTCCAAGGGGTCTTGGTACAAAACTTCACCTTAGTTACGACCTTTTACCCTCAAATGGATGGCCAAGCTGAAAGGATAATTCATACCCTTGAAGATATGGTTAGGACATGTGTATTGGAGTTGAGGGGTAATTGGGATGACCATCTTCCATTGATTGACTTTGTATATAATAATAGCTATCACTCTAGCATCAGTATGACTCCTTTTGAGGCTCTTTATGAGAGACATTGTAGATCATTGGTTGGTTGGTTTGAGGTTGGAGAGGTGGATTTATAGGGACTAGATCTATTTATGGAGGCTCTTGAGATGGTTATGATGATTAGGGAGAGATTGAAGATAGCCCAAAGAGGTCCAAAATCCTATGCCGATATGAGAAAACGAGACCTTTAATTCAAAGTGGGTGATTGGGTTTAATTTGCAACTTTCTCCAATGAAATGTGTGGTCCATTTTGTAAATAAAAGGGAAGATAAGTCCAAGATATGTTGGTCTTTATGAGGTCTTGAAGAGGGTTGGCAAGGTAGCTTATGAGTTGAAGTTGCCTAGTGAAATGAAGTTTCATTCGGTGTTCCATGTCTCCGTGCTGAGAAAATGTGTTGATGATCCTAATGCTATTGTGTCTCTTGATTTTTCTGGTGTTGTTGAAGATAACTTGATTTATGAGGAGTCGTCGGTTAAGATTTTGGATAGGCAAGTGAAGAGATCGAGGAACAAGGAGGTGGCATCCGTTAAGGTCCTTTGGAGGAACCAACAAATCGAAAGTGCTACATGGGAGGATGAAACGGACATCTAAAAGTGGTATCCTTATCTCTTCCACCCCACTCAAGTCTAAAGTACTAACTCTAAGTCCCCTATGTGATTTGAAGTCTTATATTTCAGCCCCTATATCATTCATATGCATTCATGTTTACATAGACAAATTTATGATGATTTTACACTTATGTTGACATTTTGAAAATGATGTTTAAATGCAATGTTACATTATTGCTAGGGATGATTTGCTCTTGATTACTCGTGTCTTGTATGTTTCTTTTATGTTTAGGGATAAATGTTCCCAAGGGGGAGATATTGAAATGACTCCAAAAAGTGCCCGAAAATGTACATCGGAATACTCGAAATTTCAAATTTCATATATCTCAAAATCAGTGCATAAGATTGAAAATTTGACTTCATATTCTTGTTCAGGGGGTCAAAATTAGGGGAAACAAGGTCTAACCCTAATTTAAGAACAAATGGTTAGCGATTTGAATTTTCGTAAGTTTTCCTATCAAGAATCGATCCGTGACAGTGCCACAACGCGCAACTGTCGCATACATGTGTTAATCTGGTCCCCGCGATAGGTCCGGATAGAGGAACAGACACAAACCTATGTATTTTGTTGCCAGTGATTTCTATATCGGTCCAAGGCCTTTAGTTCTTGGGCCTAAGTGTTCCCAAACGTGTTTTTGCCTATACTTAGCCTTATTTCACCTTATATAATCCTAAACATTCTCCATTATCCACTCAAGAACTTAGCCATATTTTCACTCGCAAATTCAAGTCCCAAACCTTCATCCTAAGCCAAGGTTTTCCTTCAAGGTTTTTCTTCAAGCTCCAAGTCTCCTTCTCCAATCTTCACCATGTTCATCTCCAAGCTAAGGTATATGGGGTTCTTTCATGTGTTCCTTTCACCCATGATACCTAAACATCCTTTTACTCAAATTACAAGATTTAAAGTCGTTTGAGAAATGGATCTTGCATATTATGAAATTCACAGCACACTATGTTAAAGTTAGGTGAAATTGTGACTGTTTTGCTATGTTTTGAGCTATAAATCTTTGATCTATTGTAAGATTTGAGGAAGGTTTTTGATGTATGTTGCTTGAGGTTGTTGCAAGGTGTTGATTAATGGTTTTACAATGGATTTTCTTGCATGATTTCATCTCTATAATTTATGGTTTTATACTAGCATTATATACCCTCTAAGTGTTTGATAAAATGTCCGAATGTGATTTCTTTAGGAGTTGAAGGTCAAAAGAATGAGATATGATACGATTTGATATATGATGATGAAATGAACTTATGTATGTGATAAATTATATATAAGTGTTACATTATACTACGCCCATTCCAGGGGGACTAAGAACCCGGATCACTTAGATGGGGGTTTGTACGCATCAACCTAGTGAAAGGTTCGTACTACTCCACCTATTGGTGGGGCAGCATCATCACTAACCTAGATGGGGGTTTTTACTCATACCTAGTGAAGGGTTTACATTTCTCTACCGGGGTAATGGGTCAGCATCATCACCAACCTAGTGAGGGGTTTGTACCTCACCACCTAATTTATGGGGTGGTATCATCACTAACCTACCAAGGGGTTTGTACTTTCGAAATCTATCGTGGTCTCTTCTAAACATATGATATCCTATATGAGCATGAGCTACTTAAGAATGTTTTACTTATGCATTGGTCATACATGTAATATTGTTATATTATGCCTATTGCCTATGGTTATGCATTATGTCTATGATGCCTAGTTCTTGTTGCATTGCATCCTACATAATTAGTACATTCAAACGTACTAAAGCATATTATTGCCGATATGATATCACCATGTAGGAACCGGTGCCCAAGTTGATCATCCTCTTCCACGTGGCTAGTTCGATACTACCCAAGCTAGTTGGTAAGTCCTCCACTTCGGTGACCTTGGTCTATGTTGCTCTTATTATGTATTGAGACATTCTTCTTTATTGTCTATTTTGACTATGAGGGAGAGGCTGGCTGCTTTGTCTTGCTCCATCTCTTATCTATGTATTTGAGGTGTTTGTTAGACATGTTACGTGTCTATGCTAAAAGCATTGACTCTATTATTCTTGATGTCTAATATGAAAGTGTTTTTCCTTAGCCCCGCTTGTCTCACTTTATTATCTCTTGATGCTTCTTTGAATGCTTCCACATCCAAGGATGTGTAATGATGTTTGAAGATACTTGCTTGGGGTCCCTTCGGGTTCCCCTTGCATCGTGTCACACCTACGACTTAGGATTGGGTTGTAATAGTGATGCCCATCCAACTTGTTGATGGGCTGATACCTTGACCACTATGATGGAGAGTGTGATGTCCATTAACCTTGTTGACGGGTTGATATGTTGATTACTATGATGGAGGGTGTGATGTCCATTGACCTTATTGAGGGGTTGGTACCTTTACTACTCTGATGGAGGGTGTGATGTCCATTAACCTTGTTTAGGGATTGATTCTTTGAACACTATGATGGACGGTGTGATGTCTATTAACCTTGTTAAGGGGTTGATGCCTTGACGACTATGTTGGAGGGTGTGATGTCCATTAACCATATTGAGGGGTTGATACCTCGACCACTACCAAGGGGGTGTTAAGCCTTGGATTCCGAGTACTAGTTGCTTGGTCTATGATGATGGCCTCTTCTTACCTACATAATATGTTCTATATAAGCGTGTTTTACTTCAAGAATACATGTCATATTGTTAGTATGTTATTCATTGCTTATGATTATGCTTTTTGCCTATGTTGCCTATCTATTGTTGTGTTGCATCCTACATAGTTAGTACATTCAAATATACTAATGCATACTTTATTGTTACATATTAGCGACCCCAAAGTGCCCAAAAATTTGCCTTAGAAATGACCAGAATCATAATTAAAAATATACCTCAAAATTCGTGTGATATTTCAAAAATTCGACTTCATATTTTTTATCAAAAGGGTCAAATTGAGTGGGTAATTGGTCTAACCCCAATTTTAGAGCAACCATAGTGAATATCAAAGTATGAAAGTTGATGTAAAACAATGTTAATCCGCCTTTGGGGCGCGACACGCCCCAGTGTATTTTGCTGTCCAGTTTTTCAGTGTGGTCCAGGATTTTTGGTCTTGGGCCTATTCCTTCCCAATGCGTGAAAATTTCTATACATAGCCTTATTTCACCCTCATATATTCCAAGTCTTTCCCAAATACTCTCCTAAAAACTTAGACAATATTCGATCTCCTAAATTTAAGACACAAAACTCATCCATATCTAGGGATTTCTTCTCAAGGTTCAAGTTTCCATCTCCAATCTTCTTCAAGGATTCTCCTAAGGCTAAAGTATATGGGTTTCTTTCATGGGTTCCTTTCAACCATGATTTCCAAGATTCTTTTTCTTAAAAATTGCATGATTTAAAGATTTACTCATGAGTCTTATTTATTATACAATTCACTGCACACTATGTTAGGGTTTATGAAATTGTGATTATTTTGGCATGTATTAACCTATAGATCTAAGGTATATTGTGAAATTTGATGAAGGGTTTTGATGTATATTGCTTGAGGGTGTTACCAAGTATTGGTTTATGGTTTTAAATTGGATTTAATTGCATGTGTTCACTCTTAATTTGCATGGTTTTATTATAACACTACACACCCGTCAAGTATTTAATAAATGTCCGGTTTATGATTTCTTGAGGAACTGAAGGTCTATTGCATGTCTTATGAGTTGAATGACTATATTATAATGAAAGGAATGTATTTATATGATTATTAAAGGAACGTATGTATATGATATTATCTCTATAGTGTTGGGTATGACCAAGCCTCACTCGGGAGGTTGTAGGCCCGGGTAACCGTGTTGAGGGGTTGATACCTTAACCACTTTGATGGAGGGTGTAAGTCCATTAACCTTATTAAGGGGTTGGTACCTTGACTACTTTTATGAAGGGTGTTAAGTCCATTAAACTTGTTGAGGGGTTGGTCCCTTGACCACTATGATGGAGGGTATTAAGCCTATTAACCTTGTTGAGGGGTTGGTACCTTGACAACTTTGATGGAGGGTGTTAAGTCCATTAACCTTGTTGAGAGATTGGTACCTTAACAACTATGATAGAGGATGTTGAGTCCATTAACCTTGTTGAGAGGTTGGTACCCCGATCACTTTGATGGATGGTGTTAAGTCCATTAACCTTGTTAAGGGGTAGGTACATTGAACACTTTGTTGTAGGGTGTTTAGTCCATTAACCATGTTGAGTGGTTGGTACCTCGATCACTACTGAAGGGGTGTTTAGCCTTGGATTCCGAGTACTAATTGCTTGGTCTATGATGATGGTATCTTCTTATATATATAATTTGTTCTATATAAGTATATTTTACTTCAAACATCATTCATACATATCGTATTATTAGTATGCTATTCATTGCTTATTATTACGCACCTTACCTATGTTTCCTATCTCTTATTGCATTGCATCCTATATGCTTGGTACATTCAACGCATTAAGGCATACTCTATGCCTACATGATGTTACCATGTAGGGACCATATCATCATTTAGTCATCCTCCTCCTCCACGTGGCAAGTACGATTGTCTACCAAGCTAGTTGGTGAGTCCTCCATTCTGGGGACATTGGTCTATATTTCTTATGCTATGTACTCATCTCTTTTCTTTATTGCTGGTTTGACTATAAAGGTGAGCTCGGTTGATTATATTGGCCGCC
>JAABOM020000007.1:11538439-11560326 GCA_011800125.2 Solanum clarkiae
AAAAAGATCTCAACTTGAGACAAAGAAGGTGGCTAGAACTCCTTAAGGACTATGACATGAGTGTGCATTACCATCCTGGTAATGCATTATCATCCTGGCAAATGTTGTGGCAGATGCTTTGAATCGGGTGTCTATAGGTAGCCTAGCTCATGTGGATGGTGGTGATAAGAAGATGGCTAGGGAGGTGCATAGATTGGCTAGGTTGGGGGTTAGGTTAGAAGATATGGGCAATGGTGTAGTTGTTATTGATGGTTCTAAATATTCTTTGGTTGATGAGGTTATAGAAAAACAAGATCTAGACTCCTCCTTGCTTGAATTGAAGGCCTTGGTGAAATAGGAAAAAATAGAGGTTGTCTCCCAAGGAGGAGATGGGGCCCTTAGATACCAAGGTAGGTTGTGTGTGCCAGGTGTTGATGGTTTGAGGGAAAGAATTCTTGATGAGGCCCATAATTCGTCTTACTCTATCCACCCTTGTTCCACCAAAATGTATAGAGACTTGAGGGATGTGTATTAGTAGGGAGGCACAAAGAGGGATATTTCCAAATTTATTTCCAGTTGCCATAGTTGCCAACAAGTCAAAGCCAAACATCAAAGGCCGGGTGGCCTAATCCAAGACATAGATATTCCTACTTGAAAATAGGAGGTAACTAATATGGATTTTGTGGTTGGGTTGCCCAAAACTAGAAAAGTTTTTGATTCCATACGGTGGTGGTTGATAGGCTGACAAAGTCGGCTCACTTTCTACCAGTTAACACTATATATGGGGATGAAGAGTATGCAAGGTTCTACATCTATGAGTTGGTGAGGTTGCATGGGATTCCTTTGTCCATCATATCGGATCATGGTTCACAATTTACTTCACACTTTTGGAGGTCTTTCCAAAGGGGTCTTGGTACCAAAGTTCACCTTAATATGGCCGTCCACCCTCAAACGGATGGCCAAGCCGAAAGGACAACTGAAACCCTAGAAGATATGCTTAGGGAATGTGTTTTGGAGTTGAGGGGTAGTTGGGATGACCATCTTCCATTGATTGAGTTTGCCTACAACAAATATGGCTCCTTTTGAGGCTCTTTATGGGAGACGCTGTATATCACTGGTGGGTTGGTTTGAGGTTGAAGAGGTAGCTTTATTGGGGCCAGATCTGGTTATGAATGCTCTTGAGAAGGTTAGGATGATTAGGGAAAGGTTGAGGATAATCCAAAGCCGTCAAAAATCCTATGCTGATGTTAGAAGAAGAGACCTTGAATTCAAAGTGGGTGATTGGGTCTATTTGAAAGTTTCTCCAATGAAAGGTGTAGGTTGTTTTGGTAAAAAGGGGAAGTTGAGTCCAAGGTATGTTGGTACTTATGAGGTGATAAAGAAAGTTGGTAAGGTGTCTTATAAGTTGAAGTTGCCTAGTGAAATGAATTTGGTTCATATGGTGTTCCATGTCTCTATGTTAAGAAAATGTATTGGTGATCCTAATGCCATTGTGCCTCTTGATTTTATGGGTGTTGTTGAGGATAACTTGACTTATGCGGAGATTCCGGTTCAGATCTTGGATAGGCAAGTGAAGAGATTGAGGAACAAAGAGATGGTATCTGTTAAGGTCCTTTGGAGGAATCAACAAGTTGAAAGTTCTACATGGGAGGCCGAAACGCACATGCAAAAGCAGTATCCTCATGTTTGCTACTCCACTCAAGCCTAAGGTACTAATCCTAAGTCCCGTATGTGATTTCAATTGTTACATTTTAGCCCCTATGTCATTCATATGCATTCATGTTTAAGTTGGTAAACTTATGAGGATTTTACGCTATAGTTGAAATTTTGAAAATGGTGTTTTACGTGTTATGTTGAATTCTTGTGGGCCTGATTTATTCATGATTACTCTTTCCTTGTACGTCTCTTTTAATTCGGGGACGAATGTTCCCAAGGGGAAGATATTGAAAAGACCCCAAAAAAGTACCCAAAAAACGTGCCTCGGAATGCCAGGAATTTTAATTCCTATATACCTAAAAATATGTTCATTATTTTGAAAATCTGATTTCATATTTGTGATCAAGGGGTTAAAATTAGGTGAAAAAGGATCTAACCCCGATTTGAGAGCGAAAGAATAGCAATTTCAATTTTCAAAAGTACAAATTCCAGTGAGGTTTCCACGTTGCCTCCGTGATGCGCCAAGGGCGCGCTCATGTGTAATTCCTTCTTAGCGTCCTCTCCACAACACGGAGAGGTGTATTTTCCCTGGCAGTGTTTTTCCTGTGCAGTCCAATAATTCTAAGTGTTGGGCCCAAGTTTTTCCAAACGTGTTTTCATCTAAGCCAAATTTCCTCCTTATATCATCTCAAACATTTCCTAATACTCATCAAAACACTTAGACATATTTTCACTCCAAAATTTAAGACTCAAAACCCTCATCCCAAGCTAAGGATTATCTTCAAGCTTCGAACCTCCATTTTCAATTTTCACCAAGAAATTCCCCAAAACTAAGGTATGTGGTGTTGAACTATTGGGTCCTTTCACTCATGGTACCTAAGCTTCCTGTTTAGTAATATTGCATGATTTAAAGTTGATTTCATATGTGGGTCTTGTATATCAAGAAATTAACTGCATAGTGATTTTAGTTCATGAAAATATGGTTGTTTTAGCATGTTTTGAGTTCTAAATCTTGGATCTAATGTTGGATTTGATGAGGGGTTTTGATATGAATGTTTGGGAGGTGTTGCAAGGTGTTGATTGATGGTTATACAACAGATTTTCTTGCATGATTTCATCTATAAATTGCATGGTCATATACCCCCATTACACCCCCCAAGTGTTTAATAAAATGTTTGGCTAGGATGTCTTGCGAAAATGAAGGTCCAAAGCATGAGATATGATATGAATGATGTTATGATGATGAAATGAGCTTATGTAGATCATTATTCCTATATGAAATGTTGCAATTAGAGCATATGATGAATCCTATATAAAGTATAAAATCGACCATGCCCAATTTGGGGGGGAGGCGTTTGATCTCCCGGATAACCTAGTGAAGGGTTTGTACTTCTCCACCTGGTGATGGGGAGGCATCATCTCTAACTTTGATGGGGGTTTGTAATCATCAACCTAGGGAAGGGTTTGTACTTCTCCACCGTGGTGATGGGGCGACATTATCACCAACCTAGATGAGGGTTAGTACTCATCCACCTAAGTGATGGGGTGGCAGCATCACTAAGCTACCAAGGGGTTCGTGCTTTGGAAACTTAGTTTGGTCTCTTTTGCACATATGATATCCTATATGAGTATGGGTTACTTAAGCATGCTTTACTTATGCATTGATCATATATGTCATGTTGCTATATCATGCCTATTATCTATTGTTATGCATGTTGATTATGAAACTTATCTCTTGTTGTAGTGCATCCCACATACTTAGTACACTCAAACGTACTAACGCATACTCTTGCCTACATGATATCACCATGTAGGAATCGGTGCCCAAGTTAATCATCCTCTTCCTCCACGTGTCTAGTCAGTGCTATTTCAAGCTAGTTTGTGAGTCCTCCATTTCGGTGACCTTAGTCTTTGTTTTCTTTTTGCCTTGTATTGAGACAATCCATTTATGTTCTATTTTGACTATCAGGGTAAGCCGCATTACTTTGTCTTGGACCCCCCTCTATCTATATGTTTAGAGGTGTTTGTTGGACAAGTTATATATTTATGATATGAGCTATGACTCCTTGTCTTTTGATATTGATGTTTTGGCAAGCTATTCCCTTAGCCCCTTTGGCCTGTTATCTTACTTTATGTCTTTTACTCTTACGCGACCAGTGATATGTACTAATAAGTTGAGAGCTTGATTGGGGTTCTTTCGGGTTTCTCATTCGCCGTATCACGTCTAAGCCCTAGGCTTGGGTAGTGACATCGATATGAATGCAATAACGCATTCAAACATCATATTCAAAAATCTCAACATGAATATCAAAAATCATCATAAACTTGTCAACATAAACATAAATGCATGCATAATGACATAAGGGCTGAAACTTAAGACTTGAAATTATATAGGAAACTTAAGTTAGTACCTTCGGCTTTAGTAGAGTGGAAAAGATATAGGTATTGCTTTCTCATGTCTGCCTCAGCTTCCCATGTGGTAATTTCAGCTTGTTGGTTCCTCCAAAGGACCTTGATGCAAGCTAAATCTTTGTTCCTTAACCTCTTCTCTTGCCTATCCAAAATCTCCACCGGGACCTCCTCGTATGTCAAATTATGTTCTACAACACCCACAACATCCAAGGGCACTAAAGCACTTGGGTTACCCACAAACTTTCTCAACATGGACACATGGAAGACCAGATGAACCATGTCCATCTCCATAGGCAACTTCAACTCATAAGCAACCTTACTAATCCTCCTCAAAACTCTATAAGGACCCATAAACCTCGGGCTTAATTTCCCTTTCTTGCCAAATCGAACCACGCCCTTCATAAGTGAGACTTTTAAGTAAACCCAATTACCAACCTTAAACTCAAGATCTCTTCTCCTCACGTCGGAGTAGGACTTTTTTCTACTTTCGGCTGTTTTCAACCTCTCCCTAATCAACCTCACCTTCTCCAAGGCTTCCATGAACAAAGCCATTTCCCGCACTTTAAACCATCCAACTGAGGAGCTACAACACCTACCATAAAGAGCTTCAAAAGGAGCCATACCAACGCTTGAGTGGTAGCTATTGTTGTAAGTAAATTCAATGAGGGGAAGATGTTCATCCCAACTACCCTTAAACTCCAAATCACAAGTTTTAAGCATATCCTCAAGAGTTTAGATAGTCCTCTTGGCTTGACCATCCGTTTGAGGATGAAAAGCCGTGCTAAGCTTAACCTTGGTACCAAGACCTGTTTGGAAGGACCTCCAAAAGTGAGAAGTAAATTGAGCACTATGATCCGAAATGATAGACAAGGGTACCCCATGCAATCTAACCAACTGATGTATATACAACTTGGCATAATCTTCGGCACCATAAGTGGTTTTGACCGATAAGAAATGAGTCGACTTTGTCATTCTATCCACGACAACCCAAATAGAGTCAAAATGTCTCCTAGTCTTAGGCAACCCAACCACAAAATCCATGTTGATCTCTTCCCACTTCCAAGTAGGGATCTTTATATCTTAGGCTAGTCTACCCGGCCTTTGATGTTCGGCTTTCACTTGTTGGTAATTGTGACACCCGAATATGAACTTAGCAATGTCTCTCTTCGTACCACCCTACCAATACACCTCCCTCAAGTCTCTATCCATCTTTGTAGAACCAGGTTGAATGGAATAGGAAGAATTATGGGCCTCCTTCAAGATCAATTCTCTCAAATCATCCACATTTGGAACACACAATCTACCTTGGTACCTAAGGGCACCATCCCCCCGGAAGAAAACCTCCACTTTACCATCTCTCACCAAGGCCTTAAACTCTAGCAAGGCTGGGTCTAGGTCTTGTTTTGCCTTTACCTCCTCAATCAAGGAAGAGTTAGAGCTATTAACCACCACAATACCACCATTATCAACTTCATAACCCCCAATCAAGCCAACCGATGAGCTTCTCTAGCCACCTCTTTGCCACCATCATCAACATGAGATAGACTACCCATAGACACCCTACTTAGAGCATCGGCCACAACATTAGCTTCGCCGGGGTGATAATGCACACTCATATCATGATTTTTAAGGAGCTTTAGCCACCTTCTTTCTCTCAAGTTAAGATGTTTTTGCGTGAAAACATATTGGAGACTCTTGTTGTCGATAAACACCTTAATATGATCCCCATACAAGTAGTGACGCCAAATTTTCAAAGCAAATACCACGACCGCTAATTCAAGATCATGGATGGGATAATTCTTCTCATGCACCTTAAATTGTATAGAGGCATATACTATCATCTTACCACTTTTCATCAAAACACACCCTAAACCAATTCTTGAGGCATCACAATATACATCAATCACTCCCAACCCTTCCGGTAGAGACAATATAGGAGCGAAGACAAGCTTATCTCTCAAAGTTTTGAAACTCTTTTCATACTCATCAGTCCACACAAATTTTGCCTTCTTTTGGGTCAACTTAGTCATAGGAGAAGCAATAAAAGAGAAACCATTTACAAACCTCTGGTAATAACCCGTCAAACCTAAGAAACTTCTAATGTCCAATGGAGTCAATGGTCTAGGCTAATTTCTTATCACCTCCGTCTTCTTAAGATCCACCTTAATGCCATCACCCGATACCACATGCCCTAAAAAAGCAACCTCTTTCAACCAAAATTCACATTTCTCATATTTTGCATATAACCCCTCCTCCCTCAAAATTTGTAATACCACCCTCAAGTGATCCACATGCTCCTCCTCACTAGGGGAATAAATCAAGAAATCATCAATAAAAATCACCAAAATAAAGTCAAGGTAGGTTTTAAAGACCCTATTCATAAGATCCATAAATATACCCGGTGCATTAGTTAACCCAAAGGACATAACCACAAACTCAAAGTGCCCATACCTAGTCCGCAAGGCCGTCTTGGGAATTTCACACTCATCCACTTTCACTTGGTGATACCCGAACAACAAATCAATCTTAGAGAAGTGACTAGGCCCTTGAAGTTGATCAAAAAGGTCATCAATCCTTGGTAGAGGGTACTTGTTCTTTATGGTGACTCTATTAAGTTTTCGGTAATCAATGCACATTCTAAGAGAACCATTTTTTTCCACAAATAAGACCAGTGCACCCTATGGTGACTTACTAGGCATTATAAAACCCTTCTCTAATAAATACCTCAATTTCTCCTTCAACTCCGCCGGGGCCATAAAGTAAGGAGGAGTAGAAATGGTTTGAGTATCGAGAAGGAGGTCTATACCAAAATCTATTTCCTTTTTAGGAGGAACACCGGGAAGCTAATCGGGAAAGACATCAAGAAACTCATTAACCACCTGAACCGACTCAATAGGAAGAACTTTGGACTCAAAATCTCTAACTCTCATAAGATGATAGAGACAACCCTTAGAAATTATTTTTTGGGCTTTAAGGTAAGAAATGAATCTACCTTGACCACCACATCACAACTTTCCCACTCAAGGATAGGTTTATTAGGTAATTGGAATTTAACCCTACAGGTTCTACAATCATAGAAGAATAATATGCATGCAACCAATCTATCCCAAGAATGACATCAAAATCCAACATATTTAATTCAACAAAATCACAAGGCAAGATTTTATGCAAGATGAACACGGGATAATTTTTATAGACTCTTTTAGCAACAATGGACTCACCAATGCGGGTAGACACTTCATAAAGTTCACACAACAATTCGAGACTAACATGAAGCTTTTTGGCAAGAAATGGAGTAATAAAAGAAAGAGTGGCACCCGGGTCTATCAAAGCATATACATCAAAGTCAAAAATCTTTAACATACCAGTGGCTACATCGAACAACTCATCTAACCCTTGTATCCCTTGAAGAGCATATAATCTATTTTGCCTTGGAGCACCCCCTTGTTGGCCTCCTCTTCCCTTTGGACCTGCATTTGTACCTTGGACTTATGGAGAACCATCTCTACTTTGTTTTGAGCACGAGGAAAATCAATCACTTTATGAACCACTTCACCACAACCAAAGCAAGCATTTGAGTTTCTCATACACGGGCCATTATGGCTCCTACCACATCTTTGGCACATAGGGTTAGGTAGGCCACCACCACCATGTTGGAATCTCAGATTATCATTAGCAAATCTCCTATTAGGAGCATTGGAAGACCCTTAGACTTGGAACTTGTGGCTTTGAGAAAATCGGCCACCTTTGAAACCTTGGAATCCACCTTTAAAACGAGCCCTCTTGGACTCACTACTTCTTCTTTTCCTAAGCTTGTCCCCTTCTAGTTGCTCAGCATATGTCATGAGGCGGGACAAATCCATATCACCTATTAGCATGGAGGAATAGCACACCTCATTAACCAAGTGGGACACACCTGACACAAATTTATTCATCCTTGTCCTTGGCTCGGCAACCAATTGTGGGGCATACTTGGAGAGTTGGTAGAACTTGAGGGCATACTCCCTCACACTCATGGAACCTTGCTTAAGTTCACAAACTCCATCATTTTAGCCTCCCTTAGCTCGATAGGAAAGAATCGGTTGAGGAAAGAGACTTTGAACTCCTTCTAAGGAATAGTATCATCACCGCTCCTCTCCAACTTCCATTGTGTAAACCAAATTTGAGCCATCCCTTTGAGTTGGTAGGCCACTAACTCCGACTTTTTCTCCGAATTGACCCCCATGATGAATAGCATTTTATACACCTCATTGGTGAAATCTTAGGGATCCTCATCCGCCTTGGATCCATGGAACTCCAGTGGGTTCATTCTAGTGAAATCCCTCACCCTAGAAGCCGGAGTGAGAGCATGAGACGTATGGACCCCCTGGTGAATTTGGTTCATCATAACATGAGCCAACATTGTAATAGAATCCCAGAACTCATCTTGGGGTATCCCTCCACCTTGAGGAGCTTAAGGACTAGGAGGAGCCGATTGTTCCTCAGGTGCACGGGCTCTCCTTAGCCTACCTCTTGGAATAGGAATGATCTAGAAGAGCAAAGAGCATTTGTTAGGGAAAAAGCCTTGCTCTTATGCTAATGCACAATATAGACCATGAAGAATTGAAACATTTCCTAAAACACCTCATAGCCTTCCATTCATAGTTTTGGTGCACTTCACAACCATGAATAATACTCTAATCAATGCGGTGAGTTGGATTTCATGGAACATTAACAACCTAGTTCTCTGAAACCAAGCTTGTCACGCCTGAGCCTAAGGCCTAGACGTGACATGGTGAATGGGAACCCGAAGGGATCCCAAACAAGCCTCTAGCATATCAATCACACATCCTTAGTCATGAAAGTATAATAATAACAACAAGAGATATAAATAAGAGAAACGAGACTAAGGGAGGTCTTTGATAATCAGAAGTTACTCAAGAGTCAATCTCATAGCATAAGTACATCAATTGTTCCAACAACACCTCTACATGGATTGGAGCAGGGCCAAGACACTTTTTGGACTCACCCTTATGGTATCAAGTGTTCAACGTAAAGATATATCAATAGTAAGAGTAGCATAGCTAGTGTCCCCGGACTTGAGGACTCACAAAGCTTATCTTCCGAAATGCCAAAACTAGCCAGGTGGAGGATGATCGAGCGGTGCTCCAGTTCCTACGTAGTAACTTTATATAGGCATAAAATATGTGTTAGTATATTTGAATGTACTAAGCGTGTAGGATGCAATGCAATAAGACATAAGCCAACATAGTCAAAATGCATAATCATGAGCAACAGATAAGTATAATATCAGTATGGCATGCATGATCAATGCTTGAAGTAAAACATGCTTATGAATCATATAACTTTCGAAATATAGGTTACGTGTGCGGGAAGAGACCATAATCAACATAGACTAAGCAAACTATTACTTGGAATCTAAGGGATGTCACCCTCTTGGAAGGTGATTGAAGTGTCCACCCCTCAACATGGTGGTATGATATATCCATCCCTCAACAAGGTGGTATGGGTATGTCAACCCCAACAAGGTGGACGAGGTATCCACCCTTCAACATGGTGGTATGGGCATGCCACCCCTCAACAATATGGTCGAGGCATGACATTCCCTTAACAAGGTGATTGAGCATGTCACCTCCCAACAAGGTGTGGTCGAGTTGCAACACTATAGATACTTTTCATAACTTTAATGCATACATACATCCCTTAATCATCATAAAGTCACTTGACTTATAAACCATGTAGTAGTTCATCTATAACTTGAGAATCCTTGTCAAGACATTTTATCAAACACTTGGTGGGTGTGTAATGCTAGTTCAAAATCATGCAATTTAAGAGTGAAGTAATATGAGAAAACTCAATGTAAATTAACCCACCAATATATAGTAAAATCTTCATGTAAGATACCTTGAAATCCATCATCAGATCTCATAATAGATCATAGTTTCATAACTCAAAAATCCATCATCAAATCTCATAATAGATTGTAGTTTCATAACTCAAAACATGCATAGTCTCGATAGACAAAACTAATTCATAGTATAAGCTTGAAATAGATAAACATGCATAATCAATGAATATTTCATAAAACTCCAACATAATTTATAATCAAAATCCATAATAAGAGATACCTATAATTTTCATGAAAAAGAAGATTGGGCTACATGGGTGGGAGGACCCAATGGATGAAACCCACATACCTAAATTTTAGGATTTCTTGATGTAGGCTTGAAGCTTGAAGCTTGAATGGTGTTCTTGAGATCCAGAATTAAGCATGAGACACTTGAATTTGGATGAGAATTTTTGATAAAATGGTTGAGAGATTTTAGAGAGGGTTTTTGAGTGGCATGGAGTTGAAAATGGCTAAGTATAGGTGTTTTCACGCATAAGTTAGCATGAGACCATGACCCCTATGTCCTTAGGCCGAAACAAAAAATAAAGAAAGTGCTAACACTACTTCGTGATGAGTCCGCGTCACGGAATTATGCGAACCTCTACTAGTTTGCGAAAATTGGCGAAAATCATTTTTTACCACGTGTCTTCTAAAATCTAGGTTATACTATTCCACACTCAATTTCCACCCTCATCAAAAATTTGATTTGGATTTGCAATATCACACATGAATTTTGAAATATGTGAAAGTTACGATTGTGGGCATTTTCGAAGTACAATTTTTGGGCGTTTCAATGATGCAAATACATGAGATAGAGGACTCCACCAGATGTACTATTAAGGTTTAGATTTCCCTAGTTCCATAGACTGGTGAGTCCTCTCTCGCATTCGGAGGATATCATTTATCATCTTTCATATGTTTTGAGTTAGTTTTTAAAGTTTCTGGTAGCCATGGCCTGTCATGGTACCATCCTAGACTGTAGAGGTAGAGCTTCATAAGCTAGAGATGATGATTTGATGTTGGGGTCTTTCCCTCTTTAACCAGAGTTTCTTAAATCTGTTATTATGTCATAGATGTTGAGACCTATCTTATTGGCTTATGGCCCTTATTCCTTGGTGTATAAGTGACTCAGTTGGCCACTATATATCTTTTGTTTTGATGCTATCCGCTGTATAGATGATTGAATGACTATCTTGAGATCGAGTGGTTCACTTGAGGACTAGCGATAGTCTCTAAGTGCCAGCCACGCCTAGGGTACCCTCCCAGGGTGTGACATAAATGATCACCCATATGTATGTCCTCCTCATACATCAAAAATGTTTCTACAATGGTATACAATTTAAATTCTTATAATTCATGTATGTTCTAAGATTATATGATTTCCGTTTTTTCGACTATGTGCACTCATGCATCATACTATGTTCTTTCTAAAAGTTGCTTTTGTATGTTTAAATGATATTAGCTTGATTATGAATTATTGATGCCTTGATAAATGTATAATTTTTACATGAGTCTTAGCATCAACCATTTTATTATTGTTTCAATGACATGTATTGCGTACCTACATAACAGTACATTCAAAGTGCCGATGCAACTCTATGCCTGCATGATTTAACCATGTTGGGACCGAAACTCCTTGATATCTTTCATATGGCTAGCTTTGGATCATTGAAGATAGGAGTAGGTGAGTCCTCTAGTTTTGCGACGGCATCGTCGTTTTCTTTCTATATTAATGTATTTAGACATTTTAGTTTCTAGTTGTATATACATTTTTCTATGATTGTATTTGAGGGTGAGCTTGAACATGTATTAGCCCCCACTAAGTTTATTTTAGAAGTATTGTTGGATATACATTATGGTTGTATCTAGTTTTTCATCACATTATGGTCTTAAGTTATGACCTTTAGCCCCGTTTCCCCCTAGTTATCTAATTTATCTTTGCATTTTTATACCTATGAATGCTTTGGTATATAAGATGGGTTGTGTGAGATACCTCTGGGTATCTAATTTGCTGTGTGATGAGTAGGCCCTAGATCGGGTCTTTACAAACTTTGTATTACAGCACGAGGATTTGTAATGGTCCTCAGAGTCTAATATACTGTATCGAATAGATTCTTATTCACGGGTGTGAAGCGCGCCACATCTATGAGTAGGAGGCTATAAGGCATTTAGGAATTGTCTCACATCTTTAATGGTTTATGTCGTGCTTTAGAGTTGTCCGAAGGTTCTCTTTATCTAATTAATCATTCTTTGCGCTTTTCTAGATAATACCTCCATGAAGAATGTCTCAAGCCCCTCAAGATGAATGAGTAACTCAAGCGAAATTCCAAGACACTCTCACTATGTTGGCACAAATTATTACCAACCAAGCCAACCAAGGAGCCTACGTTCCAAATTCTCCCACTCCGACTTTGAAAATAAGGGACTTCACTAGGATGAACCCTCCCAAATTTCACGGATCAAAAGTTGAGGAGGACGCTCAAGATTTGTGGATGAAGTGCATTTAGTGTTAGCACCAATATGGTTGTAACTTTGGAGGAGAAGGTAGAGTTAGTGGTTTTCCAATTAAAAGGGGTGGGTAAAGTATTGCACACTCAATGGAAAATTGAGAGGAATGAAGATTAGGGTCCTATATATTAGGCAGAGTTCAAAGATGCATTCCTACATCACTTATTTTTCTTGGAGTTGAGGGAAGCCAAGATGTAAGAATTTATCAATGTTAACCAAGGATTATGAGTGTGAGGGAGTATTACCTCAAGTTCACCCAACTATCCAAACATGCCCCATCATTAGTTGCCAACCCCTGTTCTAGGATGAGCAAATTCATGTTGAGATTATCTGATTCGCTTGTTCAAGAGTGTCTGACCGCCATGCTAGTAAAGAAATTAGACATTTCAAGGCTTATTTCTTATGTAGATCAATTTGAGGATGAAAAGACAAGGAAGGGTGCGAGAGAATCAAAGAGGGCATATGTTGATGAGGGTGAATTATCATTTGCTAAGACCTTGGAGCCTAGGAGCAGATGGAGAGAAACCCCTATCTTACTTGTGACAAGTGTGGTAGAATGCATTTAGGAAAGTGTTTGATTGGACAAGAAGGTTTATTTGAGTGTGGTAAGTTGGGACATAAGAGAAGGAATTGCCTTGTGACTACTAGGAAGGGAAGAGAAAGCTCGTAGTGCTTTTTTCGTTATGTATATGTCTCCTTGAAAGTGATAATGGCAGTGCTATAGTTGACGTTTGATGTAAGTAGATATATAGAGGCAATGGTAAAATGATAGTTTTAAGCTTCATCCTTATGCATCATTTATTTTAGCCTTAACTTGTTGTTCATTGTACATGCATATTCAATATGTTATCTGTGGACTTAGAAAAATGTTGATGTTAAAAACTTTGCATGAAAATGATGTTTGGCTTGCGCATTGCATTTAGAATGGCTTGTAATACATTCATTTACCTCTTATCATGCTAGCTTGATTAACATTCAGGGACGAATGTTCCTAGGGGGATATTGTAACGAACCATAAGTTTGAAGTAGGGACAAGGCAAAAGCTTAAAATTTAGGCACTGAAATTGAACCACGAGATCTAAGTACGAGCTGTTGTTTGGTTCACAAACTATGTCTTATAGATTGGGTGTTAGTTGGGAAAGTTTAAAGTCTGGAAGTGAAGTATGAGAAAATTTTACAGGTCGTGGAGTGTCCTACGGGACATAATAGTGGATTGTACATGGGGTCCTGTATATTTGAAATTTTGGTAAGTATTGAATGGAAATACGAAGGGCTTTATGGCACGTGGAATGTTTTATGAACCGTGGAGTGATTTGTGGTTTTTGAAGCATGTTAGGATGCTTTCTGGATCTTGGTTCATGATATATAGGATAGGTTGTGTAGTCAATTACGGACGATAGAAGGTGTCTGTAGAGTGAGAGTGAGAGAGCAACGGTAAGGGGCCAAAGTTTATGAGACCTCGAAGTACAACTCGTACATTAATCTAAGGCCCGTAATTGGGCCTTCGTGGGTCGATCCAAAATTCTTTTGTGAAAGGTGTTTTCATCATTTGTTTACATTCTAACCCCAATAATACATCATTTTGGCTTCTTACATGCCCTATATCAGTTTTACTTTTCCCCATTAACCCCCATTCCTAACCCATTCTTCCAAAACCCAAGTCCAAATCCTCTCAACCTCCCAAGGTCCCTCATTGAAGGCAAAGCTAGGTATTCAAGCTTTCTTCTTCAAAGTTCATGATATCTCCCATAAATCTTCGACTAAGGTATGTGAGTTTGATTTGTGGAGTTCTTCCCGTCAGAAAGATCAAGTTTCTTTATTTTACTTTGGAGTCAAGGTTTACATATGTTGTGAATTTGAAAATTTGATTCAATCATGAAGTTTATGATGCATTCTTGGTTATATGAAGTATATTAGTATCATGTTATGGCCTATGATGGATATTGAGTTGAAATTCATGTTTATTCGAGTTAGGGTTTTACAAGGATCATGTTGGATTAATTTGAATGACCCTAAATGATTATATTCTATCTTATGTATGCATGAGGTATATACAAAATTTTCATGATTTCAATTCTTTAAGCATGAACCCCAAAGACTGTTTTATAAAAGAAAGAAAGTCTCGACCTAAAATATGTAAGGGTATGGAGGTTTTGAATGATAAGTGTACCTATTTATGTTTTGAACTCATGAAGATGTTATGTGAATTGTGAAAGTATATAAAGCCCTATATGTATGTCAGGAATAAGCTTACAATTGTCTACTCCATGAGACTAGACTTAATAAAGATGAGGATGAATGAATGACGGAAGTATGAGTTCTCTCACCTAGCTATGAATGTGACACTATGATAGCCCGTTATTAGAGGGATATAAGATGATGCTAGCCGATAGTAGAGGTGTATCCATGACATAGGATCTATTCCTTTGATGATGATTAATCATCTAAATACTTATGGGATGAGTTAGTAGAATATCTCTTCACTGATGATTTCATGATTCATACTTATAATTATTCCATGAGAGTTTTACTTAGCTCCAAGTGGACTTTGGGATGAATATGGAAGCTTCCCGTTAAAAGAGGCATGAGACTGTTAGTAGAATGTCATTGTCCCATAACTATGTGCCACAGTAGGAAATAGGAGTCACTCGCAAGTAGAGATTGATTTCCAGACCAACCGATAGTAGGTTTTGCTCAATACCAGGCTTTAGTGGATCCATTTAGGCATCTTAGAAGGTCACCTTGGCAAGTGATCTCCCCTTTTTCCAGTGTAGAGGAAACATCGGGACTCCATGGTTTAGCTCACATGGTTTATGTTGGTTAAAAGGTTCTTTCACATATGTAAGTTCTGTCCATGCCCCTATGATTTTTATGATGATCTATGATGACTACTTACTGTTATATCCACGAATGTTTACTGCTGTGATAGATGGTTAGAGGATTAGATAACTCTTTATTTTACAATCTCAAAAGATTTTCTCACATAAGTTGTGGTCTCTTGTAATTCCCAAATGGTGCTTCCCGTAAAGGTATATGACTATGTATTCAAGTATGTAAAGTGATCTCTATTATGATACTAGTTTTTCCTTTATAATAAAACAGTCTTCTATGTAAAGTGATGCATTTTTCACCCAAGGATATTAAGATTTTAGTTGTTCAAAATGACATGTGTATTCTCACTAACCTAAATATATGTGCCTTATCATGCATTAAAGTAAGGGTAAGTGTACTATTTCTCATATGCACTATCTCATGTTTTTGGCTAAAGTAATGTGTTAAATGAACGCCCGTATGTATGTACTCCTTATACTTCAAAAAATATTTCTGCTATGTTTACAGTTTATATCCCTATTATTCATGTATGTTCCAAGATCATATATTTTCCTTTTTCACAACTATGTTCACCCATGCATCCTACGAAGTTCTTTGTAAATGTTTCCTTTATATATTTACATTATATTGGCTTGATTATATCATATTAATTCCTTGGTAAATGTATGATTTTAACATGTATCTCAGTATGAACCATCTTATTATTGTTTCCATGATATGCATTGCACATCTACAAACTAGTACATTCTGAAAAGACCCAAAAAAATACTCGAAAATATGCCTCGAAAGTGCCCATAATCGTAATTTTCATATATCTTAAAATTCATGTGTGATATCAAAAATTCGACTTCATAATCTTGATCAGGGAAAAAAATTTATTGGGAAATAGGTCTAACTCCAATTTTAGAGTAACCGTATCAAAATTTGACTTTCCAAAAATGCAATTTCTAGAGAGCTCTCCGCGCCCTTGGAGCAACGCGACCAAGGCATGGAGATGAGTATTTTTTTGCCCAGTTTTCTGATTCGTTCCAAGGCTTTTTGGGTCTTGGGCTAAGTCTTTCCATGCGTAAAGATACCTATACTTAGCCATATTTCGCCTTTATATTATAGAAGACATTCCCTAATACTCTCTCAAACACTTAGACAAATATTTCACTCAAAATCAAGGGTCCCAAACTCATTCCAGATCTTAAAGAATTCACTCAAGCTTCAAGTTCTCAATTAAACCTTCATCAAAAAATTATCCAAAGTTAAGGTATGTGGGTTTCAACTATTGAGTCCTTTCACCCATGGTGACCAAGCTTCCTTTTTACATGAATTGCACGTTTCTAAGTTGATTTACTTATGGTTCTTGTTATTATGAATTTGACTATGAACTATGTTGGGGTTTCATTAAAGAATGACTGTTTAAGCATATTTTGAGCTATGAATCTAAGATCTATGAAGAGTTTTGATGAGGGGTTTTAATGTACTCTGTAAGGTGGTATTACCAAGTATTGGTGAGGTGATTTACTTCAAGTTTTCTTACTTTATTTCACTCTTGAATTACATGGTTTTACACTAGCATTACACACCCACCAAGTGTTTGATGAAATGTCTGGTTTAGGGTTCTTGAGCTATTGATGATCCATTGCATGACTTACGACTTTAATGACTTTATGATGATGAAAGGAAGGCATATATGTATTGATTTCATGAAAAGTATCTATAATGTTGCAAGTTGATCACACCTTGTTGAGGGGGTGCTATACCTTAATCACCACGGATAGTATGGTGAGACAACCATCAACCAATTAAGGGGTTGATACCTCACTCGCTATGAATGGTAGGGCGTGACAACCATTAACCAATTGAGAGGTTGATACTTCAATCACCATGGATGGTAGGGCGTGACAACTATCAACCAATTGAGTAGTTAATACCTCAATCAACATGGATGGTAGGGCATGACAACCATTAACTAATTGAGGAGTTGATACCTCAATCGCCATAGATGGTATAGTGTGACAACCATTAAGAGGTCTCTTACTACACATGTAATATATTCTATATAACCTGTTTACTTCAAGTATCATTCATGCAATGCCATATTGCTATATGCTCATCAATTGTCTAATTATGCATTTCGATATGTTGCCTATCTCTTGTTGCATTGCATCCTACATACTTAGTACATTCAAACGTACTAATGCATACTCTATGCCTACATAATGTTACCATGTAGGAACCAGAGCTCCTCACAATCATCCTCATCCTCCCTATGGCTAGTACTATTTTCACAAAGCAAGTTTGGTGATCCTCAACTCTGGGGACGTTATCTCTTGTTCTTATCTTATGTAAAGACTTTCATTATCTATTTTTATGCTTTTGACTATGAGGATGAGCACGAAAAGTTGTATTGGACAAGTTATGTAATGATGCTATGAGTTTTAACTCTCTTAACTCTTGTATATTTCAATGCTATGAAAGACTCCCTTAGTCCCTTTGCCGTTATTTCTATTCTCTTATTATTTTTTAATGGCTTTCGTGAACAAGGATGTGTAATGATATGTTAGGAGGCTTTTTTGGTGTCCCTTTGGGTTCCTCTTTCGCCGTGTCATGTCTAGGCCCTAGGCTTGGATCGTGACAAACTTAGTATTAGAGCACTAGGTTGTAAATGGTCCTCGGCATCCAACACACCACGTCGATTAGAGTCTTGTTCATGGTTGTGTTGTGCACCACAACTATGAGCGAGAGGCTATAAGGCATTCTGGGAAATGTTTCCCTTCTTCTTGATCTATGTCATGCTATAGAAGTTAGGCAAAGTTTCCCTTATAATGAATGTGTAACAACCCACACCTTACAATACTAGTACAATGCAAATGAAACATGATATGGTTTGGTCAAATTAGCGCCCATTTTTAAAAGTGCTCAAATTTCATGTTATCAGGGGATATGTGCGTCTAACGCTTAAGAGGGTCGAGTGTATACGTGCTTTGTGTCAAATTGATGAGATCACGACCTTAAATAAAATAAGATAATTGAGGTGCTTGTAGGATTTAAGAAGCTAGCAAGTGAGTCACCTACTTGCTTAGCTTAAATTTGCGAGGCCCGACGTCGAATTTGCTAGCAAGTGAGTCACCTACTTCTTAACATGGTTTGAGTTATAGAAATTAGCCTAAGATTGCTGCCCTTATTTTTGGTTTCATTTAACAAACGAGTTTTATTGTGCTATCTTAAGTGTAATGTTGATTGGAATTTGTGGGCTGTTAGATGGAAGGTTATCGGCTCATGTCCTTCATGATTTCTTGAGTGCTGTTCTAAGACTATTTTAGGACTGTTTGTATGTATAAATGTTGTTGGAATAGTTTGGTTAGACTTGGAACAGGTTTGGAATTGTCGACGTCGAAATGTAGCTAAGGGAAGTAACGTTATGCTGTCCATTTGTAGGTTGTGTAGAATTGTTATGTGTTGTGCTTTGTGGGCTATTGTAAGGCTGTTATGGCACTAAAACAAGCTTCACATGATGTATGCATATGAATGTGTATTAGAAAATATGATTAGGAGCGGAAAGGTTGAAAGAATACGCTCGGGTTTATAAATACCCGCTTGCTGCCCGTGTGTTATTTTTTTTTATGATTGGGCTGCCAAGATGTATCTATTGGCTACTAATTCTAGTATTATCACCTACTATGTTGTAGATAAATATTTGGAAAAAATATGGAAGGTTATCCCAAGATAGTAACGAAGTCACACAATGAGGTATGTGAGGGTACTTGATTTCGTATTACTTGGCATGAAATCTAGATTCTTCCTTGGCATATAAAGGCACTTACCAACTCCGATACAACTATTAACTGGATATACACTCTTTGACATGTTCATATGCTTCCATACATAGTCACCTTCAAATTTGCATACATGCTTAGATACCTAGTTACATGGGTTCTTGTTACTAAATAAAGTTCACGAGTTGTTCCATTTCATACGCATTTCATTACTTATGTAACATACTCTTTTTATTATCATATTATCTTGTATGATTATCTACATGTCACATGCTGCATCTACAGTCCTACAGCTCCAACATTGTGACCACCAAAAGAATCATCTCAAAAGTAATTGAAAGACAAAAGTATATTGTTTATTGATGGGTGGTAGCCCGAGGGGTGGAAGAATCACCTAGCCAGGGATGATCCTATCACGGGTGGTAGCCCGAGAGGTTAAGGAAGAACCTAGCAAGGTGCGATCCCAACACAGTTTTACCACTGATCAACTGACCATTTGTATTACATATTGTGCAGAGACTATACAGTAAAGGTAAAGTAAAATAAAGAACATAAAGTACATGATCCCAAAGTATAACCATAGGTGGTATCTAATCTTACACCAGTGCATCGTTTCATTTGAGTTGTTACTTCATGTACAGTATTTCTTGCCTTACATATTTAGTACATTATCCCATACTGACGTCCCTTATGGGGGATCTGCATTTCATGCTGCAAGTACAGGTGCTAGTAGCTCTCCCCAGTAGGAGTACAGGATATCCAACTGCTGTTACCAAGCTCGAGGTTGCTTCGGAGTTTGTGCATCTAGAGTTTATATGTTGTGTTGTATAGTTAGTCGAGGAAGGGCTTGTCCCGACCCTTATCAGATACTTTTCCTTATCTAGAGGCTTTGTAGACTATGTAAATTAAAATGTGGTCATGTCTCGTACTTTAAACACTGTAGCCCCGACGGCCTAACCATATGCATTCCCTTTTGGATTGTTATCACTGTTAACTTTCTTAAAGGCATGTTGAATGTAGAAATCCCTCATAATATGCATAGAGAGCACATAGATATAGGTTGGTTCTCCCGGGCCTTATTGGCAACGGGTACCAGTCCGCCCTAATGGGGCTTTGGGCATGACCGAAGTGGTATCAGAACGGGTCGTCCTAGGGAGTCTACAAAGCCGTATCTATGTAGGATCTTGTTTATCGATGTGTTGTGCACCATATTTATATGAAGAGTGCTATGTGGCATTTAGGAGTAGTTACTTTCTTTTCATTCTGTAGATCGTTCCATAAAGTCAAGTGTAATAGGTATATTATGTCTAATTCCTACATTGTTTTGTACAGCAAGTATGCCAGAAACCAGGCAAAACAAAGGTAAAGGGAAGGGAGTAGAAGTGGTGATTGGTATACCTAGTCAGGTGAGACAACGAAATGAGGTTCAGGAGGAGTCTTTATCACAGACATCTCCAACTGCTCCAGTCCCTGACGAACCCAGAAGTAGTGAAATTCCCCAGAATCACCTATTGATGCTACCGTGCAGGATTTGAGAAATGCAGTCCAACTATTGACTCGTATAATTGCGGGCCAAGGTCAAAGGCAGGAAGGTCCAGTTATGGGTACAGGTGGTACGAATAGGGAAGCTGGCACAAGGATACATGATTTTGTTAATTTGGACCCTCCATCCTTCACTAGGTCAGATCCTGATGAAGATCCCCAAGACTTTGTTGATCAGATTCAATGTAGTTTAGATTTTATGCACATAAGTGGTACATAAGCTGTCGAGTTAGTAACATATAGGTTGAAGGGTGTGGCTATATTGTGGTATGAAGCTTGGAAGCAATCTAAGGGTATAGATTCACCTCCAACTACATGGAAGGAGTTCAAAGAGGCATTTGTTGACCATTACTTTCCATTAGATATCCGAGAGGCCCGTGCAGATCAGTTCCTGAATCTCCACCAAGGGAATATGAGCGTGAGAGAGTATAGCCTTCAATTTAATTCCCTGTCCAGGTATGCTCCTAATGTAGTAGCTACTATGGCAGATAGAGTTCATCGATATGTAGATAGATTGGATACGTATCTTGTCAGAGACTGTACCATTGCCTCCTTGAACAAAGACATGGATATAGAGAGAATGCAAGCTTTTGCACAGAAATTGGAGGATCAGAGGAAAAGAAGAAGGATACAAAAGCTTGAGAGAGGGTAGGCCAAGAGGTCCAGGTCTACAGGGCAGTTTACACCACCCCAAGGTGAGCTTAGGCCTCGATTTTCTAATAGACCACCTAGGCCATCATCCCCCTACTTGGCAGCCAGCGCTCCACCACAACTTCAAGGGTCTAGAAGTAATCAGTTTGGTCGACAAGGTGAGGGACAAGGTATACAGATAACAGGTTATTCGACAGGCCAACCAATGACTCTTAGGCAGCCTTGTAAACAGTGTGGAAGAATTCATTTGGGTATATGTTGTGTTGGGACAGACGCTTGTTATTAGTGTGGTGCGCCAGGGCATATGATAAGAGATTGCCCGAGGAGGCGCATGGGTGATATAACACAATCTACTAGGTCAGTTGTTACATCATCATCGTCCGTTCATCCAATAGGTAGGGGTCAACAAGCACCTATAGGTTGTGGTAGAGTTGTTAGATGGGCAACTAGCTCTGGCAGAGTCTAGAATCACACTTATGCTCTGGAGAGTCGGCAAAATTTGGAGGCTTCACCCGATGTTGTCATAGGTACGTTTTCCATCTTTTCACATAATGTATATGCATTAATTAGCCTTGGTTCTACACTATCATACATCACTCTACTAGTTGCTGGGAAGCTTAAGAGAACACCCAAATTATTGAACAAACCAT
>JAABOM020000007.1:11560426-11571000 GCA_011800125.2 Solanum clarkiae
ATCCTTCAATTACAGAATAAAGATCCTAAAGAAAAAAAAACTCGATGATTAATTTGACACCGTGGAGGGTAAAAATTGGATGTCAACACTTATAACATACACGATAAAAAAATTGAGCATCGACAAAACTAGGAAAAAATAATTAAAATATAATAGAAAGAATATACAAAGGGTTGGGGGGTTGGGGGGGGAGGGGTGCAAAAATAATATTTTTAAAATATAATGAAATAAGTAGATGATACACGTATTATTGTCTATAAATTTTAATTAAAAAGATGTGAATACAAAATAAATTTATTTTATATTAATAAGATAAGAATTTGGTAATTATATTATGCTAAGTGATAAGCTAATAAAAATCAATATTAACAATTTAAAACATATTACGTTATCCTTATTTATACATATTTGATTATGAGCGATTGAGGGTTGGGTAAGGTGGCTGAGGGGTGGAGTGTAGGGAGAAACGAGATATATTTCATTGAGAAATAATATGATAGTTGAACGTTTTAAAACATAATAACTTTCAACATGATCGATAAGATATCACAACAATATAAAATACTTATATATACTATATTAAAAGCGTGAATGTTCTTAGAGATGTTATTTGAAATTTTTTGCCCTTCATTAAAAGACTCCACTTTAGATAAAATCTTCTTTTCACTATTTTCTTAATTTATTATTTAATCTTTTATTTATTTTTAGTTTCAAGATTCATTTTTGGGTTATAATTTATTTATATTTAGAATTCACTTTTGATTTAGAACTATTCTATCTAAATAATTAACTAAAATTATTATTATCAAATATTTGATTAATAAAAGTATGCAATATAATAAATTTAAAAAGAAAAAATTGAGTAAAATTGTGTTGGAAATATTAAACTACTCCTTTTATATTTTGCAATCTTTTGTTACATTAAATTTTAATTAGTTAATTATTTAACTTCTAATTATCTAACTCTAAATCATCACTTTAGGTATTAAAAAACTATTAACATATTTATATTGTAAGCAATTGAATTGATTTTCTCATATTTGCTGTTTCACAATAGACTAAACTATTGCATCAAATTAATAATATTTATTTAATTTTATTTACACAAATATTGTATTTATTTAATGACAAATACTATTTATATATAATTTTAAAATTTACACGACATATACATGCAAAATATATAAATTTTAAACTAGTCATAATTTAATATTATCTGCATATCACAAAGATACGTATATTAGTATATGTTAAATATTTGCCTAATTATGTAATTTAGGCGAATAAGAACTCTTGTATTGTTAAAAGTATTCCTTCGTTGGAGGCATAGAGTTATGGTAAGACTTTGTCTCTTTGCTTAATACTTTAATTAGGTATTTTCGTTGTATACCGGGCAGCAGCTTCCTGGTTTTCTCGCTCTCGCTCTCGCTCTCGCTCTCGCTCTCGCTCTCGCTCTCGCTCTCGATCGGTCGAGCAACTCTCAAGGTAAGCTTGTAATTCCATGAGAAAGATTTTGTTTTCATAATTGTTTAATGGAAAGGGAAAACAGAGTTTTGCTTTAGGGCTTAGATATTTGTTAATTGATAATGTTTAGGTAGAGTATACGATGAATGATTCAACTGATAATATAGGCTTCTTTCTTAACTCTATTTAGGGTGTTCAAATTGAATCTTTTTTTCGTATAGAAAGTTTGATCATAGGCATGGTATGTGGAAAGATGCTAACTGTTGGGGTTGTATTTACTGCAAAAACACCAGTACATAGAATGGGCATGGTCCAGTTGGAATTGCTATACATCAGCCCTTTCCCCTTTCTCTACTGTTTTAGACAAAACTGAATTTATAGGTTATTACTTTTTGTGGGGGCAAATTGGTCATGTGGTAGTAGTTGGATATTGCTCACTGATTGTTTGAGTTGGATTCCAGTGACTGATGCAATTTTTTCTCTCTCTTTTTTTAATAAATAATGGTGATGTTTGGGCCAACTTATGTGCACTACCTCCCATCAAAACAAGTATTTGATAAATCTTATGTCGGTTGGGATCTCCAACAGTTTCACCCATTTCAGTGGTCATCATGCCACACTGGTGGGTGCTAATTTTTTTAGTGTTTAACCTGGTGTTGACTTTAAGAGATCTTGGGACGTTGGAGGATTTACATTCAAGCCTTACTTTCTCTCAATTATTCATCAGGCTATTCTGAAATCTATGTCTTACTAGTAAGGATTATTTGACCATTCTTAGTCATATGTTGTACTCTTGTTATTATTTTTTTTTAAATGAAGTTTTTATCTTTTTTTCAAAAAGGAAAAGCTTTCAGTGAAGATCTCCATGACTCCTTACAGATTCTATTGCTTTCTAAGATATCTAATGCAGATCTTAATAGTCAAAAGGTTTCCAATGAAGTGGGTTATGTTTTTGTGGTCACTAGTAGATTGATCGAGGTTAATCGTAGGGTTGGCAGGTCGAATTCTTGAGACTTTCTTCTTTTGCTTTGTTTTAGAGTTCAATTGTATGCCGTTAATTGGTTTGTCGCATTGGCTGAACATGCCTCAAACACTTTCTAGATCTGAGACACCTAAAAGACCTAAAAAAGTTATTAGGGGTCTTATCCTATTGTAAAAAACCTTGAAAGTCCCTTAAACTGCTTATTTTCTTTTTCTTTTCCTATTTCCTTAGCTCTTTCTCCATTAACCAATTTGAAGTTATTATTGGTAAACATAATTTGTTCACCTCCGTAGGAAAGAAATACTAGCTTCTGACTACAGCCTACTATTTAACAGTTTGCTTACTCTTGCATCCATTATGTAAACATCATTATCCTAGTTTTAGATTTTCCTTTGAGAAAGTTTGTTTTGTTGATTGTGTCTTTATCATATACCTGAACAACATCATCTTTTGACCCTGCTGTTTCACCATTCATCTAATGTTCTTTGATTCAATAAGAATAGATGGGTGGAAGTGCGATAAGTGATGATTGGGAATTCACTACAAATGGAGCTCGAACACTGGTTTTGGTTGGGCGTACAGGTAATGGTAAAAGTGCCACAGGGAATAGCATTCTTGGAAGAAAGGCATTCAAGTCAATGTCTAGCTCGGCTGGTGTTACAAGTACTTGTGAACTACAGAGGACTGTACTAGAAGATGACCAAATACTTGATGTGATTGATACGCCAGGTATTATGCATAGACTTGCATTTCCTTCTTTACTCCAATAAGCTATATTAGTCAAATTAGTATTTGAATAAGTCTCACAGTATTCTGTCTGATGCATATAACTAATGATCTTTTGAAGAATTATTTCGTCTTTAATTATAAGTGGATTTTTGTTCAGATTTATTTACAAAATCTTAGTATCTACATTTGTATTGTGTTTGAGTGACATGTAGAGTCCTTTTTGTATTCCGTGATATGCTTTAACATTTTCATAAGAGTTATAATACTGAAACAAATTAATTCAAATTTTAGCACACATAAAAAGGCAACATGAAGGAGCTTTCTAAGCATTTAGAATATGTGTTTGTGTAATTTTAGTCTCAACTTTGAGTATATATCTTGTTTTTACAAAATACAACAGCATACCTAGTGTAATCCTATAATGGGGTCTAGGGAGGGTGATGTTGATGTATGTAAACTAATTGATAGGGTGATGTTAAAGTATCTTGTTTTGTTATAAGTATCCGAACTAATTGATAGAAGTGTTCTTCATAAATTACTAGGAGGACAATTTTACTGTGTTTTCCTTCATGCTTCATATGCTATTGATTGTTCCTGAGTCATCTAAAGACACTGATAAAGCATGCTGCATTGGAGTTGCAAAACGTGTTGACATGTATGGTGCCTCAACACAAAAAGTTATCACATTTGTAAAAAAACATGAATTTTCTCTTTATCAGATCTTGATCTGTTTTTTTACTAAATAAAGTAAAAAATAGCTGACTTCATCAGAATTGCAGGATTGTTTGATTTTTCTGCTGAACCTGAATTTGTTGGAAATGAAATTGTTAAATGTATCAATATGGCCAAGGATGGGATTCATGCAGTTCTTGTAGTTTTATCTGTGCGAACTCGCTTTTCAAGAGAAGAACAAGCTGCAGTCCAGAGTCTGAGGGAGTTCTTTGGGAGTAAAATTAGTGATTACATGATTTTGGTTTTCACTGGTGGGGATGATCTTGAAGACAATGATGAAAGCCTGGATGATTACTTAGGTCGTGACTGCCCTGAGCCTTTAAAGGTATAATGTGCTTAAAGATAATTTCATGCTCAATACTTATAGCTTGTTTGACCAAGCTTTTGAGAGGCAAAAAGTGCCTTTTTTAAAAAGAAAAGTGAGGTGTTTGACCTAGCATTTGGGAGAAATTAAGTGTTCTAGTATCGAAGAGAACCCCAGACCCCACTTGTGGGATTCCACTAGATATGTTGTTGTTTGTAGTAGCGAAAAGAAGTAGCTTTTCTTTAAAAACACTACTTTTAAGAAAAATACACTTAGAAGCACTTTTAAGAAGCTTCACCAAACACGAATTGTTGCTTAAAAGTACTTTTTAAATTTATTGGGCAAAACAAACTGTTTATCACCAAAAGTGCTTGTTTTTACTAATTGTTGGTTGAAAGTTCTTTTTAAATTTATTGGCCAAACATGATCTGTTTCTCAACAGAAGTACTTCTTTTGTAAAGTGTTTTTCAAAATAAGTTGATTTAAGAAGTTTTGACCAAACATGCTACTACAACCTAAGTTTCAGTAATCTATTTGACTTTATTTGTAAAGGTATTTGTAATTAGAAGATCTTTTTAAAGGTCTCTCCTTTTTTTCTTCTTCAAAATTTTTGGAGATTTCGACACCTTGATAGATAAAACTTAGGTGGGGAAGAATGTGCTTTGGCCTGTTAGATGATAACTTACTAAACCTAGTCATATATGAGGCTTAGAAACATTAGCTTGTGGGATGAATCTAGTACACATGAGGAAAAAAAGGCAAAAGAAAAAGTGTTTTCTTTTGAGGGTTGGGATGAGGATAAACAAGAAGTGATTGTAACATTGATCATTGGAATCGTATGGTATCCATCTCACTAGATAGATTTATGACTTCAAAATCAAAAAAGGGAAAAAAACTCAAAGGAAAAAGAGAGAGGAAAGAAGTTCTACTAAATAGAGCTAGGTACTTTGATTGCCTTGATCAGGTTATTCTTCTTTTTTAAGGTTTTGAAATTAAAGAAGATAGCTTTAAATCTAGCAAAATCAGCATCAGTTAATAGTTTTAAGGGGAAGGACAAGATAATGGAAGCAAAAAAATTCAATGGATCTTGAACTTTTGAGATCGAGACGAAATTTTCTTTTTTATTTTAAAAAAATGAGGGAAAGGAATTTTTTTACTAATAGAGCAAGATTTATAGTTCAAATTGAACCATCAAACTTCAGTTTGGCTTTATAAGTTACTGTTTTCTCTCCTCAAACTTGTGCAAGTATGAGATATTTTTAACTTAAAGCATTTTCTCTGATGATTTAGAATACACTCACAATGTGCGGAAATAGGAAAGTTCTTTTTGATAACAAGACTAAAGATCCTTTGAAGAAAGCTGACCAATTGAAACAACTACTTTTCCTGGTAAATGTGGTTGTAGAGAATAATGGTGGAAAACCATATACAGATGACTTGTTCAAGGAATTAAAGGTATGCCCTTTCAACAATGCAAGTGTCCTCTGTACTTATCCAGTAATTGGGCTTACTTGTTAAATTAATGGTTCTGTTTATAGAAAGGAGCTATCAAACTTCATAACCAGGCAAACGAGGTTAATTCCTTGGTGGGATATTCTAAGCAAGAGATACTAGAATTGAAAGAACAAATGCAGAAGTCATATGAAGAGCAACTGAAGCGAATAACTGAAGTGGTATGTTTGATCTTTATTGTACTCTTTTGCTACTACTAGAAATGAATTCATTAGTTATTTGTCTACTTTTGTATATCATATTGCCAAACACTGATGCCTCTGCTAATTATGCAATACATTATTTAGGACTAGCATGGGAATGAGCTAGTGGTTATCTTCCTCTAATTGGTTTAGAATACTATGATTCTTTAGTAATACTAAGTTCCATCAAGGAAGTTCTTGATTGGTACTGCTTTTCTGCTGGGAGATCATGGTTGGACATTAGATTTGGCCAAAAGCGCCATAGAAACAAGCTTGACCAATCTTTCTTAGCTTTCTAGATTTCATGTTTCTGGACTTCCCCTTGGCATGTTAATTTGGAACATCATATACTGTTTAGTGATTGTGTAACCCTGTATCCCAAAAGTAGATAACTTGTTTCACTCAACAAGGGTCAAATTGCAAATTTTGTTGTAAATGAATTAATTTAATTTCGGAAAAATAATATACATGTAGAAACTGCTCTCCAATTATATACTTATTAATATAGCTATGGAATGATAAATGATGGTAAAGCGTTTTTTGAAAAATCAAATAAAAAGACGACGATGTTGGTTGTATGCAGTATTCTAGTGCCAGTGAAGTATGGTGTAATCTATGAATGAAGTGTGGCGATGTTTTAGCTAGATGATGGCTTTGGGGTTTCTATTTACCTATTGTTACATCTTTGGCAGGTTGAGTCAAAGCTGAAGGATACCACTCATAGGCTTGAAGAGCAATTGGCCAAAGAGCAGGCTGCTCGGTTGAAGGCTGAACTAAGTGCAAAAGAAGCACAGAAGAAATCTGATGACGAGATTCGCAAGTTGAGAGAATATCTGGAGAGAGCTCAAAAGGAAACTGAGGAGCTTCGAGGTCGTTCAGATCGTGGCATGTGTAATATTCTGTGACAAGGTTATCTATATGTATATACTTTTGGGAAAAATCTGCCACTACATTAAATTTACTCTTTGCTTCAAACTCTTTTCCGCCCTCTTGTATCGTGTAGAAGAGAGTAGTGAATTGTTGATAATATATTGCGATATAACAGCTTGATAATGTTAAATATTCTGTTGGGTATGATCTTGACCAGCAATCAGAACAAGGTAAAGGATGAAGTAATCTAAGATGGCAACAATAGTATCCGGTAGCAGCAAGTGGACTCTAATATATAAACTTTTATGTTCTCCCATTCTTTTGGTTCTGATTGATTGATTTAGTGGTTGGTGCAGTTTCTTGGGGATGTAGCAAGGGTTCTCTTTCCTTGTCGTATGGCATATCTATTGAACCGTTAATTTCCCAATAGAAAAAGATTTTGTAATGCCAACCAAATGGTCTTTTATGTCTACTTTCACAGTAATAGTCAGAAGCCTCTTTAAATTTTTGCTTTCAATATGATTAGAGCAATCTCAACTATTTATCATAAGAAAGAACTGCAAAATGATTTAGTCGAAAGCAGGCAGGGTGGGATCAACAAGTAACGCAAACTAAATTGAAACAAGTAAAAATCCTGCTTCATGTGTTCATTCTAATTTTGATCCAAATTTGTGTACGGATCAATCCGTAGTTTAGGATAAACAATGAATGCTGATTTCAACCAACCCAAATTGGTTATTATGGCCAAGATGCAGGGTCTATTGGAAAAAAGTTGAGAGGTACGTCCAGAGTTTACAATAGCAAAATAAGATAAAACACAAAGATTCCAAAAACATTCCGCAGAAATGGATTTGCCTGCATGAATGCTTATTGTGAGAAGTAACTGCACCCATTAACATAAGACATTCTTGGATGTTTGGTTCAGTGAAGTTGGAGATGAGACTTGTTTTCAGCAGACAATGGATGATCATAAGTACTTTCCATCATGTTGAGTTGGAGCATATTTCTTGCTAAATATTGTTGGAATGCATTATACTCTTCTCCACCTGCCTCACCAGATGGCATCATGCTTAGTTCCTGCAGCCTCTCATTTTCTGCTATCTGCTATAGTTTGTATTATATATTATTTTGCTAGATCATAAATTAAAAATTTAAAGATTCAGATGGTTTACACCTCAATCTGTGGTAAGTTAAATGTTTAAAACAGTGATTTAGACAAAGAAAGAAACAACTTTAAGTGATGAGTGTGTGAAAAAGAAACAAAAAAATTAAATAATATAATACCTTTGATCTAAGGAATGCATTTTCCTGTTCCAGTTGAATTTCCTATATGAAATTATAGAATTGAAATGAGTAGAAATTAAAAGAAATCGTGTTCTCCATAATAGAAAATATTATTGTAACGTATACCCTTTTCTGCAAATTCTCAATCTCAGTTAATATTGCTTCATGCTTCATGCCAACACAAACAAATAACTTAATTAGTTTGATGCCCATATAATGAAAATATGATATCAATAAATGCAAAGAATAGTATACCTTTTTGGACCTAATTCTTGTAATGCCTCGTTCAAGTCTGTTCTCCAATTGCTTCAGTTCCCTGACATTCAAAGAGCTCAAACCTTCACCCACCAAATGCCTGTAACCATCATGTTATTGCATATCTTCTTGTGGTGGAATATCTATATAGAAATTAACTAGTCGTAAAATCACCTATTTGTGTTCTGCATCAATTGTATCTGTTGGCGCAGCTTCTTTGATTCTTGTTGGTAAAACTGTAAACATATTAGAGAGAAATCATTGGGCATGTATTAATTATGGCATGTTTGTATATAATTAAGTACCTGTGCATTGAGTTCTTGAGTAGTATACGCACTGCATGTTTCTGCTGTTGCCTTCTTGTATCGTTCTATAGTTGCCTTCACACTGCACATATATTAAACATTTCTACCTGCTTAATATACCTAAAACCAAATATCAATATGAGGTTTGCTTACTTATGGTTCATAACTATATTTTTGGAGAAGAGAGGCAAGCCAGATTTGGGATAAAGAGAAGAGACCATGTATCAATATATACAATTGATAAAATTAAATTGTGTCAATCAATACAATTGTATCAAGTACATATATTCCGTGTGTATTCTTTTATCCTCTCAAGTTTATCAACTACAGGTGTCAAATGGTGGGGTGGGCTAAATTGGGTTCGGCAGGTTAAAAGCTATTTGGGCTAAAATAAAGGAAAAAGTACACAAAATACATTTAATTTAAAATTATTTAATCTTAATAGACCAAGCTAAACTATTTACCGTTAATGGACCCATTACACAAACTATTTACCTTTCTACCCACTTATCCCTTTTTATTTCGTGTGCTGATGTCAGCATAAATACGATAAAATATAGTTTGACGGTATATATATACACACCATAGTGGTATCATATAGAAGGAGCTCAATCTTTTATGATACTCTGACGGTATATTGATACCCAATTGGTATATAGAATTTTTTTAAGAAACAAACGAAATAATTATTAAATTCTAAATTAGTAGAAAATATATTTGTCATATACTTTGTTGGTATATTTATACCATATCGGTATCATATAGAATTGAGCTTAATCATTAGTGATACCTTGTTGGTATATGTATACCTTATTGGTGTATCATACAAGTAGTGGTGACGTCAGCATGATGTCAGCGCGTGAATTTTAATACAATAGTATGGGGGTATCAAATATAAAGGGTTATATAAATATAAATAGTTTGAAGCTTAGTTTTCTCTAAAATAAATTACGTTGTAATGGGCTAAATGCGGGTCATAACCCAACCCGCTCAATTCTTACTACGTTTTCAATGCTTTATTTATTCTTTTATAAATTTTAAGTATCTAACAAAATAATTTTTTTTACTCTTTATTATAGCTATATGTAACATATCAAATTAGAAAATTAAAAATATTTTTATAAGATTAGTCATGAGTCAATTTGGACTACATATCAATTTTTAATGATGTAGAATAAATAATAGTGAAATGGATTGAGACAATAAATGAACAGATCAATGATTGAGCAGATTGGGCAGATCGGATTTGATTTTGCAACTCCTACCATCAATGAATATAGTTTTGTATCAAGTATGTATATTTATATTATGTGTTATATATGTATATTATGTGTTGTATACTCTTTCAGAATATGATATTGATACAATATTGTATGTATATACCTGTATCATGTTTTGTATACTCTTTTAGAATACGATACAACATTGTACTCTCCCTCATTCATGTATATTGAGAGTCCAAGTGTGAAATCAAAACTAAAGAAAAGGACAAATTGGAGAAAGTATATATATATATGTATATATATATATATATATTCAGTCTTCTATATAAAGTTTTTCTCTAATGCTTTTAAAATTGGAACTTCTCTAAATATTGATTTATGAATTATAATTTAAAAAAAAAAGAAATTTCAATCATATAGCGTGAAATTATTGACGAGTAAAAAAAATTTATGTGATTGGGGGGGGAGGGGGTAACTGGAGAGATTACTTAGATAATTCCTTTAATATGTTTTTAACTGTTTATTTTGGCACTTCATTTTTATCTTATTCTACTTTAGTTGTTCAATCTTATTTTTTTAATGAATTATTTAAATATGAAAAATATTATTTGGTAAAAGTTATTTAGCGCGTGTTGGTAAATATTAAAAAAAAAGGTTATCGAATGTCTCATGCTCAAAATAAGGGTAGTGATCTTCTTCCTTAAGGACAAGGCACTCATGGTGACCAAAGGG
>JAABOM020000007.1:11601620-11637806 GCA_011800125.2 Solanum clarkiae
CTATGGAATCATGTACTTTATGTTCTTTATATCACTTTACCTTTACTGTAAGATTTGTACTGTAAAATCTGTGCACAGCTATAAACAAATGACCAACTGATCAGTGGTGAAACTGTATCGGGGTCATCCCTGGCTAGGTTATACTCAACCCCTCGGACTACTCCCCCTTGATAGGATCATCCCCTGGCTAGGTTATAATCAACCCCTCGGGGCTACCACCTACCGAAAACTGTATACTTTATCCTTCAATTACCTTTGAGATGATTCTTTTGGTTGCCATAATATTGGAACCATGTGACTGTATATGTATCATGTGACATGTAGATAATTATACAAGACAATATGACAATGGAAAAAGAGTACGTTACACTAATAATAAAATGCATATGAAATGGAACACCTTGTGAACTTTATTTGACAAAAAGGAATACGTGTATCTTGGTATTCATGTATGTAATCAGATTTGAAAATGACTATGTATGGAATCAAATGAACATTTCAAAGAATGGAGACACAGTTAATAGTTGTGTTGGAGTTTGTAAGTGCCTTTATGTTCCAAGGAAGGATCTATGTTTCATGCCAAATGTTTCAAAATCAAATAACCTTACATACCTCATCGTCGGACCTCTTTACTATCTCAAAACAACCTTCCCTTCCTTCAAACAGTTATCTACAATATAGTAGATGCTAAACCTAGCATTAATAGCCAATATATACACCTTGACATCCCAATCCGACAAGAAAATAATACATGGGCAGCAAGTGGGTGTTTATAAACCCGGGCGCATTCCTTTAAACCTTCCGCCTCTAATCGTATTTTCTAAGTCCATAAAAGCTTTACAAACGCCCATAAAGCACAACACATCACAATTCCACACAATCTAAAATCAGACAGCATAACATTACCTTTCCTCGCTATCTTTCGACCTTGATAATTCCAAATTGGTTCCAACCTTAACCTAATTGTTCCAGTAACATTTATACATACAACCAGCTATGAACCAGTTTCAGAACAGCCACAAATTAGTTATTAAGGACATGAAGCAACAACTTGCTCTCCAACAGTTCACAAGTTCATACGAAGCACATAATTGCGATATCGTATAACGACTCATTTTTATGGATTGTAAAAGTAGTTAATAAGCCTTTTAAACTAGTTTAAAACCAATCTTTGTTGAATAATTAAGTACTAATACATCATAAAGACATCCAAAAAGAGAAAAACCTCTTAATTAACAAGAAAAGTAAGTGGTAAGTAAGTTTAAGTATACTAACATATACTTCTTGTTTTTCATAAGAAAACTATACTTAACACATGTGTAAACTTACTTACCACTTACTTCAAGGTGTAAGTCTTCTCCAAAAACCCTAGGAGAGTCATTTGGCTACTTTGCAATGTGAAGAAAGAAGAATAATAATGTTGGGAGAAAGCAGAAATTTTCCAAGTTAAAAGTGAATGGATATTTGCTGCTTATGACCCCTCTTTATGCTACTACTTTGGCCGACCTTCTCTTGGTGTTTTGACCATCTTACATCACACATTAATAAGCTGCTTATCCAGCAGCTTGTCCATTAAACTTGGCCAAAATGGGTCTTCAAGTTGATGGATTTGGGCTCCCTATTTTGCCAACCTTTCTTACTTGGTTTTGGGCCCAAAGTATCCAAGAGTTTATGATGTCTTTGGGCCTTTCCTACCATCATCCTTGGTCTGTAAATATAGTCCATATCTGATGTTAAATCATGGCCCAAAGTTACACCCTTAATACAAATTTTATTCATACTCGTACTTGGACAATTTCAATGCCGGGTCTCGTCTCCATTTAGTTAGCAATTTAAGCTAAGAAAGTAGCTGACTCTCCTACTTGCTTCCTAAGTCCTACAAGAACCTCAATTCTCTCACTACATTTTAAGGCCGTAATCTCCTCACTTTGACACAAAACATGTATAAACCCGACCCTCTTAAGCGTTAGACGCACATATAGCCCATTAATACAAGATTCAAACACTTTTAAAAATTAGTGCTAGTTTAACCAAATCATGTCATATTTCATTTTCATAGTATTAGTATGGTAAGATGTGGGGTGTTAAATAGAAAAATAATAGCAAAATAAGTTAAAAAATAAGGCACAATTGAAAAGGAAAAAGAAAGCGCCCGGAAGAGCTTGAAAAGGAAGAATAAGGGAGAGTTTAATGAGAATGGTTGAGTTGTGGAGGTAAAAGTTTTGAAAAATGTGGTTCAAGGATAGGTTTTAGTTAGTAATTGCCTAAAATGCCATGCCAAAGCCCCATGAACCTACGTTACAAGCCTATTAAGTCCTAAAGTAATCCAAGTTCAACTAGTCAACAGTCTGGAGTTTGAGTATAGGGTCAAGCCTATGGTGCTGGTAATCATGCATGAATTTCATTTGTGATAGTCAGAATGCTTGCATAGCCCCAAACTTTGATTGCTTTTTGACTGTAATATAGGGACTTCTTCTATGTGAAGGAATTTGCATTGCATGATTAACATATGACTTATTCAATGACCGTAGATTGATGATACTCCTTCACTTATCATAGTTGGATTTTCAGATGCATCATTGTGTTTTGGTTTTCTTGGTAGCTTTGTGATCAAGTTTTGCAAATGAGAGTTGGGTACCTGAATTAGAGCTAAGTGATATATATGCCACTAGAGTAGTTGCAATGTTTTTCGCTTTGTCTACTTAGATCGAGTCATTGCTTGAGGACAAGCAACAATTCTAAGTTGATGGTACTGATGTGCTGTCAAAATACAACACATTTGATGCCTAAAATAAGGGATTTCGCAAGTTCTTAATGCGATATTTTATAAGTGATCTTGCAGAAAATACAAGTTGGCATGATTTTTGGGAGAAAATTCCAGATTTTGCTAAAGCAAAGGACATACAAGCCACCCCACGACTCGTAGCCCAAGCTATGAGTCGTAAGGTGCCCTCGTATCCCAAGCTACAAGTCATAAGGTGCCCTCCTAACAAGAAATAGTGAGCAAAATTAAGAATCTGCAAAGTAAAGGTCAGTCATATGAGGCCACCTTACGAGTCGTAGGTCTCATTATGACTTGCATATATGGAAATTATAGCAAAGAACAGTGAGCCAAAAGTTTGGACTAAAAACTGTAGGCCTAGACTAAGAGAAGAGTATACGAGTCGTAGCCCAAGCGACGACTCGTAATAGTGGGTCATAGCAGTCAAGTCCAAAATGCCAAGTTCTGACTATGAAACCCATATTATGACTGATAGGTCACCCTGCGAGTCATAACTGCGAGACATAATTATTGCTCTCTGTATTTTCTATTTAATTTCTAGGGTGATTTTGTGAATCGTATAAATACTTAATGTTATCATTTTAGCTAGAGACTTTTGAATATTTTTCAGATTCCATCACTTTGAATATCTCTCTTGAATATTTTCTAAGGCTTAGTGTAGATTTTCAATGTTTTATTTAAAGACCCAGTTTGGGGGATTCGATTGATGTGTTTTCGTCTAATCAACCAAACTTGACCAAGGGGAGGTTGACTAGGACAATGGATAATGGTTAGTTGTCACACCACGATTGCCGACCAAGTGTCATGCTGAAACTCAACCTTCACCTTCACAAGAGGGCTAGAAGAACCTAAGTTACAGTCTTGTATGAAAATTCCTAATTAGAGTCATGTTGTCTAAAGTAATTGAGTCAACGAATCATGGAGAATAGAATTCCCAAGTTGTCCCTCAATTTGATCATTTTCTCGAACTAATAGCGTAGAGTTTATTTTTATTCTTCATTTTGAATCACAAACCCCCACCCCTATTTCAGAGAATATAGTAATCAATGCTTGAAATGATTGTTAGTGGGTCAACGTAGTCAAGCTTTGTATTCCCTGTGGATTCGACCCTAACCTCTGGTTAGGTTTATACTTGACTAGACCACTTTACTATTAGAGCGTGAACATCAAGTTTGCTTATAATAATAGTTATCATTCAAGCATTGGTATGGCTCTGTTTGAGGATTTTTATGAAAGGGATTGTAGATCCTAGGTTAGATGATTTGAGGTGGGGGAAATGGCCTTGTTAGGTCCGAAGTTGGTTATGGAGGCCATGGAGAAAGCAAGGATGATTATGGGTAGATTGAAAACAGTCCAAAGTCGACAAAATTCCTATCTTAATGTGAGGAGAAGGGATCTTGAATTCAAGGTTAGTGATTGGGTTTATTTGAAGGTCTCACCCATAAAGGGTGTGGTTTATTTTGGTGAAAAGGGTAAGTTAAGCCCTAGACTTGTGGGTCCCTATAAAGTGTTGAGAAGGATTTACAAGGTCGCCTATAAGTTGGAATTGCCCAATGGCATGCATATGGTACATCCGGTCTTCCACGTGTCTATGTTGAGGAAGTGTGTGGGTGACCCTGGTGCTATTGTGCCTCTAGATATTGTAGGTTTTGTTGAAGACAATTCGACTTATGAGGAGGTCTTGGTAGAAATCTTCGATAGATAAGTGAAGAGGTTGAGAAACAAGGATGTAGCTTTCGTTGAGGTTATTTGGAGGAATCAACAAGTCAAAAGTGCTGCATGGGAAATCGAGGCAAACATGCAAAAGTGATATTCACACCTCTTCAACTCTACTCAAGCCTAAGGTACTAAATTAAGTCTCTCTATACGATTTCAAGTCTTTAGTTTCAGCCTTTATTTTATTTGCATGCATTCATATTTATGTTGGAAAGATTAGGGTGATTTTTGATGTTTATGTTGAGACTTTTTGACAATAATATTTAAGTGCATTTGTTGGATCAATGTTGGGCTAAAATCTTCATGATTACATTTCTTGTGTATGTTTCTTTGACATTCGAGGATAAATGTTCCCAAGGAGGAGATATTGAGACACCCTGTAACTCCATGCTCTTATGTATCCATGTTTCAAGCCTCATTTGTTTAGGTGGGGAGTGTATTAGGGTCATGGAGAAACTTCTAGTACTTAGATGAGTTCAAGACTTCCTTATGAATAGAGTTTTGGGTGTTGATTTATGCCAGGGTTAACTTTAAACGAGCATAACTTTTAGCACTCAAAGAACTGGATGACCCACAATATGTCAATGAAAGCCCATTGAGTTAGTTTTCCACCACACTTGGTTTCACCCCATTCTGAGTTTGGATGAAGGAGTTATGACCATTTTCGTGAGACCCTCCCATGCGGTGATGTCACACGAGCACTTAGACGGACAACGAGGCTTTGGCCAGCCGTATGGACTGTTATGGGGTGGAAAAGGCCATTTTTGGTCTAAGACATAGGGCATGGCCAGTGGCGCGGGCCATGTGGCTTGCTACTGACTGTGTGGCTGACTGTGGGGTGTGTGCAAGTGAGAAGTAGTGGGCGTGGGAGGAGTTTTCTCGGCTTAGTGTTGTGCTACTGCCATCCTCACAGGTTGTGGCAAGCTTCACGAGCCGCGGTCCTTGGCATGGGATCTCCTGGTAACATTTTTCCCACCAATTGTAACTCCATGGGCCACTACATGGACTGTGTAACACCACACGGCTTGCGGAGCCTCCCGTCAAAGTGACGACGATGTCAATTTTTTCCCAAGTGTCCCAACTTCCAAATTTTTGACTACGTATCATCTTACAGTCACTCTACATGATTCGTGGAGTGCCGTACGACCCATGTAACCTCAAGTGAGGTGACACTTTGTAAATCTTTCTCTCCGTATTATTAATGACATTTTTGTAAATATTATTTATTCTGATGATCTTTTTGGACTTCTAATGTTATCATAGTGTCACGCCTCAGGAGGATACCCTTGGCGTGGCTAGCAGTCAAGACTATTGCTAGCCTCTGAGCGAACCACTTGGCCTCATCATTACATTGTACTCAACAGGGAAGAAATAACTCAAATAGATACAATATTATTAATTAAAACTCACTCATAGTTTCCAAAGAACAAGATTTGAAATTATACAATACTTTTAACAAACCACTCACTCAATCTCTATGAAGCCTCTACTCAATAATCCAGATGGTACCATGACAGGCCATAGATACCTCAAATAGATAAAGTTCTTAATAAAAGATAGAAGATAAAAAGGGTTTCTCTGGAATGTAAGCAGAGCCACCAACTCTGAAATGCACTAATCTAGATCTCAGCGATGCACAGGCTGACGTCCCTTATCTCCAATATATGCATCATGAGACGATGCAGGCTCAAAGAGGATGTTAGTACATGAAATATACTAGTAAGTCAATAGCTCAAAAGTAAAGTTTCAAATTAAATACTTACCTCATCTCATCGACTCATTCTCAGCTCAAAATATGCAAGTTTAGAACATTTCATGCATTTCAACACACACATATATATATATATATAAAGTAAACTCAATTTAAAGCCCATGCTTATTCAATGTTGCTTGGGAGTTTTTCTCAACCGACATACCTCCTACCACCTATAATTAAGTGATGGACAACGAATGTGGCATCATTGCCTCGTCCGTCCTTAACTTGCCATGGAAAAAGATGGGTCAACTCTACCTCATGGATCCATAATGAGTGTCCACTTGCAGTACAAGAGTCGCCAGTACTATGCCGAAACAACTATCCTATGCTGGGACGTAGTTCTGGGGTGCTCCTCAATCACCCAACTCGGTGCTCAATACTCCTTCTAAGACTAAAACTTGCCTCAACTCATCAATCAACTCAATCCTTAATACTTAACCAATTAACTCATCCTCAACCTCATATTGTTATCTCAATTCGTCTAAAAGATTCATCAATTCATTCAATCAAATACAACTATTCAAAACACAATCAACTCATTAATCATGTAGCTTATCATGCTCGACACAATTCAAATGGTCATTTGGACTCTTTTAAATTTACTCATCACGTCATGTAAATAAGTTTATAATTTCTCAAGTTTAACATACTTCCATACTTAACGACTCAAGTATTCTCAATTCGTCATATTAACCTCAACTCAATCTCATATAAACTCATTTTATATAGAACATAAATCTCAAGACATAATATAGTTTCAAAAAGTAAAATTCTCATATAATGGAAAGAGAATAAATATATAAACTTCCTCATCAATAACTTCTTTTAGATCTTTAACTAAAGTAAATAAAGTGACACATAGGGTCTTTCAAATTAACTTTACATGCTCAAAATAATTTCATAATGCATCATAAATAATATTCTCATGATAAAGTATGCAAAAGTACATAAAGGTACGTGAAAATACACTTAATTTACATAAAATATCTTATTATAAAAGATGTAGAAAATAGGAGCAACTTACAAGAATAAAATTGACGAAAACGTCCAACTTGACTTGAAAATGGCTCGAATCTTTCCTACTCGACTCGGGACTGATTTCCAACACTGTTAAAATTAGTAGGAAAACAAAAGAAATATTGAAGGAAAATGATAGGGGGATGTTGGAACTGGTCAGATTTGGTCCGCAATTAATAGGCCAAAAAGTTGTGCGAAGGACAACCATCCTTCACTGAAGGATGACCGTCCTTCCCTGAAGGATGCCCTTCCTTTAGTAATGGTCGACCCCACCACTAAAAAAAGTGAAGTTTTGCAATTAGACTCATTTTGTCAATTTGAGCAAACTTTTCTTCTGCAAAAATTTTAAATATTCCTATCCGAACTCCTCGAAATAATTAATTTGTAAACTTTCCTTTCTTAAAAATCCCCTTTACAACTCTTTCAAATATTCCAACCAAAGTGTAAATCTTCCAACTATTCCAACCAAAGTAGAAATAAGTTTGGGGTTGTTACATTATCTATCCCTTGGGATCATTCGTCCTTGAATAAAGAGAATATAGGTTAAGGCATGAATCTTCTCATGAACTCTAACAATCAAACATCCCTCAATGACTCATCAAATCAATCAAATAATAAATGTCACAAATATACTAATCACATCACATTAACAAGTCATACCAATCCTCACTCGAACTCTAGAACTCTATCATATCTAGGAATGGAAGAAAAACTCAATGAATAGGAATATAGAAGGAATTATTACCGTCAATTCTCTCGTCATCTGCAAACTGGAAAAGTGGGGGGCATCTGGCCTTCATGTCCTCTTCTGCTTCCCAAGTAGCTATTCTATGAGTTGATTCCTCCACAATACCATAACAGATGCAATCTCCTTATTTTGCAGTTTTTGATCCTGACAATCAAGAATTTGGACAAGAATTTCCTCATAACTCAGACTATCATTAACCTCAATGCTCTCAACAGGCACTACCAACCGGGGATCTCCCAAACATTTCTTAAGTATAGAAACATGGAAAACTGGGTGGATAGCCGCTAATTGTAAAGGTAGCTCTAACTCGTACACAACTTTTCTCACTCTCTTTATGACTCGGTAAGGGCCAATATATCTCGGACTCAGCTTTCCTTTCTTCCACATCTCATCACTCCCTTCATGGGTGACACTTTCAAATATACCCAATCATTGATCTCAAACTCTAAGTCTTTTCTCTTGACATTTCCATAAGATTTTTGTTGACTTTGTGCAGTTTTCAACCTCTCACGAATAATCTTCACCTCTTCCATAGCTTGGTGGACCAAGTCTATCCCTATCAACTCTGCTTCTCCTACCTCCACCATCCAATCAGTGATCTACACCTCCTCCCATAGAGTGCCTCATATGGGGCCATCTTAATACTCGAACGAAAGCTGTTGTTGTAAGTAAAGTCTATTAAAGGCAAATGGTCATCCCAATTACCTTTAAAATCAATAGCACATGCTTTCAATGTATCCTTTAATGCCTGAATAGTATGCTCTGCCTGGCCATCTGTCTGAGGGTGGAAGGTTGTACTTAGATTCACCTTAGTATCCAATCCCTTCTGGAAAGACCTCCAAAACTGAGAAGTGAGTTGAGCTCCTCTATCTGAGATGATGGACAATGGAACTCCATGAAACCTTACAATCTCACGAATGTACAACTTGGCATATTCCTCTGTAGTGTTAGTTGTCTTGACTGCGAAGAAGTGAGCATGACTTAGTCATTCTGTCCGCTATCACCCAAATCGAGTCATGTTGCTTTTGAGACCTTGGTAAACTAGTAATGAAGTCCATATTGATCATTTCCCACTTCCATTCTAGAATTTCAATGTTCAGAGCCAATCCACTCGATCTCTGATACTCAACCTTGATCTGTAAACAATTTGGACACTTCGCCACAAATTTAGCGATATCCCTTTTCATCCCATTTCACCAATAGACTTCTCTAAAGTCATGATACATCTTGGTGGAGCCAGGATGAATGGAATATCTGGAGTTATGTGCTTCCTCCATGATTCTCTCTCGAACATTGTCAACGTCAGGAACACACAATATGCCTTGATACCTCAATACCCCATCTCTCACTTTGGCGAAAGCCATAACCTTCTACTTATGTACTTCATCTTTCAACTGCAATAGAACAGGATCTCAATCTTGTTTCTCCTTTACCTCCATCACTAAAGATGATACCGATCCCATTATGTACAAGAACTCCTTCGACCGACTCATGTAGTTGAACTCCCAATCATGCCAGTTTGTGAACCTTTTTGGCTAACTTTGTTTTCTCTTCCTCCACATGGGCGGTGCTTCCCATGGACACCTAAGAGCACTGGCAAAAACCCTTCCTGTCTGCATTAATACAAATCTTAATCCTACTCTTGAAGCATCACAGTAAATAAGAAACCCATTAGTGCCATCATGCAAGGTCAACACTGATGCAATAGTCAATCTTGTCTTTAGCTCCTGGAAACTATTCTCACACTCGTCGGACCATTGAAACTTGACCTTTTCTTCTTCTTTTTTCTGAGTCAATCTAGTCAATGGCATGACTATGGAAGAAAATCCTTCCGTAAACCTTCGATAGTATCCATCCAACCATAGAAAACTTCTTATCTCAGTCGTGAGGTTGGTCTTGGCTAATTCTTAACCGCCTCAATATTTTGAGTATCTACTTGAATTCCATCCCTAGAAACCACATGTCCTAAGAAAGCCATAGATTTCAGCCAAAATTCACATGTAGAAAACTTTGCATACAACTCATGATCTCGGAGCATCTGTAAAGAAATTCAGAGGTGGTTGGCATGCTTCCTAGAATACACAAAAATGTCATCAATGAACACAATCACGAACGTGTCAAGATACTGCTGGAATACTCTATTCATTAGGTCCACAAACGATACAGGTGCATTTGCCAATCGACATAATCAAAAACACAAAATGATCATATGGGGTTAGAAAATCCATCTTCGGGATGTCGCATTTTCTCACTTTCAACTGGTGATAGACTGTTCTGAGGTCTATCTTAGAGAAAATAGTGGCACCCTGAAGTTGGTCAAACAAGTCATTGATTCTCGAAAAAGGGATACTTATTCTTAATTGTTACCATATTCAATTGACGGTAGTCAATGCACATCCTCAAGGAACAATCCTTATTTCGAACAAAGAAGACCAGAGCTCCCTATGGAGAGACACTCGGCCTTATGAATACTTTTTCCAACAAGTCCTTCAGTTGTTCCTTCAACTCTTTCAACTTTGCAGGGTCCATTCTATATGATGAAATAAAAATCGGCTTGGTGTCATGAAGAACATCGATCAGTTTCCCTATCAAGAGGGGTTCCAGGAAAATCCTCAGGAAACACATCAGGAAACTCATTTACAATTGGGACTGACTCAAGAGAAGGGGTCTCAATATCATCAGATTTAACTCGTATGAGGTGATAGATACATCCTTTAGGAATCAGTTTTTTTTTGGGCCTTTAGGTAATAAATAAATTTACCCTTCAACACAACAGAATCTCTCCTCCACTCAATAATAGGCTCATTGGGAAACCGGAATTTAACCGTTCGAGTTTGACAATCAACAGAGGCATAGCAGACATGAACCTTATCTATACCAAGGATTATATCAAAATTAATCATCTCTAATTCAAATCAAATTAGCAAGAGTATTTGTATGAAGAATGGATACTAGACAATCTCTATAGATTCTCTCGACTCGAATAAACTTACTAACAAGAATAGAAACAGAAAATAGCTCAAGTAAGCACTCAGAAAGAACCTCAAATCTACTCACCACATAAGGAGACACGATTAAGATATAACCATCAAATTAAGAACTTGATTCATACCTTTCACAACGTTCGAGAGTGTTCCTCTGCTTTGGGAAACTACCACAACACACAACTAGTCTATTGCCTCATCCATGCCCAAAGTAGAGCCCCTCTGGTTTTCTCTAACTGATGGCATTGGTGTAGAGGTTTGAGCTTTGTTGGCCCACTTTGGACAATCCCTCTGGTAGTGACCCCCTTGTCCACAGTTGTACCTCTCCTCAGTACCCTTTCGACAATTTCCCAAGTGAAGTTTGCCATATCTCCCGCATGGTGGATTTCCTTTACAACCTCGAACCACACTCCCTAGGGATGAAGGGTTCAGGACCCTGGAAGGCTGGCTCCTTCTAGGCCTAAGATTATATCTTTTATTGGATCTGGATGCATTCATTGGTTGCAACACATTTCTCAGAGATTTCCATAGAAGGAGGGATTTATTCTCTTGCTTATGTCCTTTTCACTTAGCCTTTTTTCCCTAAGGCTCCTCCCTATTATCCTCCTTGGTTTTCTCTACCCATTGAGCATGTACAACAGGCTCAAGCTCCTCTGTTGGTATCAAAGCTTTAGTCCCCAGCTGGAAGGGAATCTCTGGTGAAGAAACCTTGGTGCTAACATCATCCCTCAGGTTCTCCATGTGTGTAGAAGACATGGTTTGAACGTGTAAAGAACGAGTCAGAAAAGAGATTTGTAGAGTTGTTAATTCTACCGCACAAACTCAAAATACAAGAAAGTGGAACAATTCCTTACGTCCTATAGCTTTCTGCTTATGAAATATGGTGCACAAAACACTCATAAACAAGACTCTACTAGACATGTCTTCATAGACCCCTTAGGACTCTTGAACTCTGCACTCTGATACCAAGTTTGTCATGCCTCGGGAGGGTACCCTTCACGTGCTGGTACTCGAAGACTATTGCTAGCCTCTGAGTGAACCATTTAGCCTTATCTCGGGGATTGAATACCCCTATGTTCCAAGTGACTAGCTTCGCTAGTGATGCGTGTTACATCATACTCAATAGATATATATTAATGAAAAGCCACTCGTAGTTTCAAAAGAATAAAATTTGAAATTATATAATACTTTTAACAAATCACTCACTCAATGTCTATGAAATCTCTACTCAACAATCTAGAGGGTACCATGACAAGTCATAGACACCTCAGATAGATAAAGTTCTTAATAAAAGAAAGAAGATAAAAGGGGCTTCTCCGGAATGTGAGAAGAGCTCACCAACTCTGAAGTGTACTGATCTGGATCTCAGTGATGCGTAGGCTGAAGTCCCCTATCTCCAATATCTGTATCACGAGATGATGTAGGCCCAAAGAGAACATCAGTATATGGAATATATTGGTAAGTCTACGGCTCAAAAGTAAAGTTTTGAAATGAATAATTACCTCATCTCATCGACTCACGCTCAGCTCAAAATATGCAAGTTTAGAACTCAATTGAAAGCTCATGCTCATTCAATGTTACTTGGGAGTTTTTCTTAACCACATACCTCACACCACCTATAATTAAGTGATGGATAATGAATATGGCATCATTACATCGCCCTTCCTTAACTTGCCACGGAAAAGGACGCGTCAACTCTACCTCATGGATCCATAATGAGTGTCCACTTGTGGGATAAGAGTCGCTAGTACTATGCTAAAACGATAATCCTTAGTCGGCACATAGTTTTTCGGTGCTCTCAATCACCCAAATCGGTGTTCAATGATCCTGCCAAGACTAAAACATGTCTCAACTCATCAATCAACTTAATCCTTAATACTCAACCAATTAACTCATCCTCAACCTCATATGGTTATCTCAATTCGTCTCAAAGATTCATCAATTCATTCAATCAAATACAACTATTCAAAACACAATCAACTCATTAATCGTGTAACTTATCATGCTCGAAACAATTCAAATGGTTATTTGGACTCTTTTAACTTTACTCATCACGTCATGTAAATAAGTTTATAATTTCTCAAGTTTAACATACTTCCATACTTAACGACTCAAGTATTCTCAATTCTTCATATTAACCTCAACTCAATCTCATATAAACTCATTTCATATAGAACATAAATCTCAAGACATAATATAGTTTCAAATAGTAAAATTCTAATATAATGGAAAGAGAATAAATACAATAAACTTTCTCATCAATAACTTCTTTTAGATCTTTAACTCAAGTAAATAAAGTGACATATGGGGTCTTTCGAATTAACTTTACATGCTCAAAATAATTTCATAACGCATCATAAATATTATTTTCATGATAAAATATGTAAAAGTACGTGAAAATATACTCATTTATATAAAATATCTTATTATAAAAGATGTAGAAAATAGGAGCAACTTATAAGAATAAAATTGTTGAAAACGTCCAACTTGACTTGAAAATGACTCAAACCTTTCCTACTTGACTAGGGACTGATTTCCAACACATTACGAGTCAAAATCAGTAGAAAATTGAATGAAATATTGAAGGAAAATGATTGGAGGATGCTGGAAATGGTTAGATTTGGTCCCCAAGTAATAGGCCAAAAATTTGGGTGAAGGATGGGCGTCCTTCAGTGAAGGATGGTCGTATTTCCCTGAAGGATGCCCATCCTTTAGTAATGGTCGGCCGCACCACTAAAAAAAATAAAATTTTGCAAGTAGACTCCTTTCATCAATCCGAGCAAGCTTTTCTTCTGCGAAAATTTCAAATTCCTATTCGAACTCCTCGACATAATTAACTTGTAAACTTTCCTTTCTTAAAAATCCCCTTTACAACTCTTTCAGATATTCCAACCAAAGTAGACGAACTCTTCCAACTATTTCAACCAAAGTAGACAAAAAATTGGGGTCGTTACACTTAACCTCCCCAAAAGACCTAAACCTTATCTCAAAGGATCAAGTCATCACTCCCAACTTGAATACACTCTCAAATTCTCTCAAAAGCCTCTACCAAAATGCCAATACAAATTCAAGGAACTCAAGAACAAGTTTTGGATTCCAAGACCCCATTCCAAGCTTCAATTATTTCTCAACTCAATTTCAAGAAACTCAAGGTCTAAGGTACATGAGTTTCAACCATTGGGCCTTTCATCCATGGTGCTCAACTCTCCGTTTTACCTAAAATTACATGTTTTAAAGTTGATTTACTTATGGATGTTATTTATTATGAAATTGATGATAAACTATATTGGGGTTTATGAAATATTGTTCAACTATGCATGTTTGAGCTAGGGATCTATGTTCTATTATGTGATTTGATGAAGGGTTTTAATGTATCTTGCATGAGGGTATTGCCAAGTATTGATGGGTGGTTTTACATTAATTTTCTCACGTGATTTCACTCTTGAATTGCATGATTTTGAACTAGCATATTACACCTGCCAAGTGTTTGATAAAATGTCCAATTTTGGGATCCTTGAGCTATTGATAGTCTATTGCATAACCTATGATTTGAATGACTTTATGATGATGAGAAGAAGGTATATATGTGTTGTTTTCATGAAAAGTACCTTTAGTGCTATAAGTTGACCACACCATGGATGGTAGGGTGTGACAACCATCAACCAATTGAGGGCTTGATACCTCAATCACTATCGATGGTAGGGTGTGACAACCATCAACCAATTGAGGAGTTGATACCTTAATCACCACGGATTTTAGGGTGTGATAACCATCAACAATATTTAGGGGTTGATATCTCAATCACCTTGGATGGGAGGTGGTAAACCCATTAAAAAAATTGAGGGGTTGATACCTCAATCACCTCCAAGGGGTGGTTCACCTAGGATTCCAAGTACAAAGCTATGTGGTCTATGATGATGGTCTCTTACTACACATGTAATATATTCTATATAAGCATGTTTAACTTCAAGCATCATTCATGCATGCCATGTTGCTAATATATTATCTCTTGCTTACGGTTATATTTTTTGATTATGTTGTCCATCTCTTGTTGCATTGCATCCTACATGCTTAGTACATTCAAATGTACTAACACATACTCTATGCCTACATGATGTTACCATATAGGAATCGGACCTCTCACGATCATTCTACTTGTGTCTAGTTTTAACATCTTGAAAATAGCATGTTGCGAGTCCTCAAGTTCGGGGACATTAGCCTTTCTCTCTCTTTCTTATGTTATTTCCTTATGATGAACACTTTTTACTAAAAGGGTAATCCCGGAAATCTTGTCTTGGCCCCCACCCATCTATGTTAGAGGTATTGTTGGACAAGTGATGTAATTACATTGAGCTTTGACTCTTTATGATGTATGCTACTAAACTCTTCTCTTAGTCTTTATCTTTAATTGTATTCTCTTGATGTTGTTTACTTTGCTTTCGTGACCAAGGATGTGTGAATGATATGCTAAGAGGCTTGTTTGGGGACCCTTAGGGTTCCCATTCCTATATCACGCCTAGGCCCTAGGCTTGGGTCTGACACCTAAGAAGACGGAAGTGATTAGAAATTGTCCTAGACATTTGATGCCATCCGATATTATAAGTTTCTTGGGTTTGACGGCAAAAACTTGTTGCTTCCCTAGCACACGTAAGACCACCCAAGTGTATAGTGGCTCTTTTCAAAAGCCGAATGTTGAACCCAAAGGACTTGTCGATTAATTATTTACTAAGTTATATTGATTTTAATTATTCATTTTAAGCAGCGAACAATCAACCGAGAGAAGAAATATTTTTACATAATCAATAAATGCATCATCTAAGATTATGATTTAGCTAATAATCATGTTTAGCATCTATTTCATCAAATTATTTAATTATCTAGTTGTTGATTCGCAAGGTTAAAATTACCTGAACAGGGTTGCACACCTCTGCCAGCCTACCTTTATTGATAGCCTAACTACATCGTTGAGCAGGTATAGAAAGACAAATAAAAATTCTTTTACGCTATCTTCCTGTATTATGAACCAAGCGAGATGTAAGGGTAGTTGTCAGAGTGTCCCTTACACGAATCAATCTAGTTTCCTAGTTGAACAAGCTCTCTATACTATTGTGTTTTATTCATTCCAACATCTCTCGAATCCAGAATGAACAACTAACTTACCCCGTAGTTGGCTAGACTATGAAGTATAGATAAAAGCAATATAGGAACAATTAATATGATAAACAAACATTTCGATTAAATAATGGCTAAACAATCATCTTATTAGCTACCATAATCTTAGAACGAGAAGTTTAACTCCACATAGACATGAAGAAATTACGACAACTCATTCAAAGATAAATATAAAAATAAATATTAATGGAGAAGAAAAGATGAAACCAAAATTCTCCGGCCACCACGACGGTTTCTATTTCTCTCTAGGTCAAAAGTTATGTATAAACTAATTTTATGGAATATTTATAGGTGTAGAAAAAAACCTCGACTAAAATAATTGAGTCCAAAACAAATTAAGAAACCCAAAATCAAAAGGAAATCGAATTGCTTCTTGCTCATGAGTGACCACCCTGTTCAACAATTCCTTGCTGTAATGTGGCAGCTTCTGGCAGCGTCTTCAAGATGCAATTGAATTGCAATTTGCCGTATACTTATATAATAATATAATAATATATATTATTATATTCGATTAAATCCATTAAGCTATCTGCTTGAATTTTCTTTTGTAATATTCTTTTTTTAATTCGTTTGGGCTCCAAATCTCTTCATTTTTACGTCAATTTAATCGTACAAATAAAATACACAATTTAGCACCATTCATAAAATTTATGCTAAAAAAATAAAAGTATTAAATATGAGATAAATAATGACTAAAAATTTATAATTTTGGCCTCACATCATCACCCTACATTTAAAAGTTTGCTCATCCTCGAGCAAACATTAAAGCTCATAAAAAAAATTAAATAGAACCACTGGTCTGGTTGATACACACAATTAGGTCATTCAAAAATAATCATATACACTTCCCAATCATTATGCAAAATATACAAATAAATAACAAACATTTAACCTTATAGCCTCAAGGAAAGACTCCAACTCCTCAAATTTAAGTTTTGGTCACCTAATCTCTCAAAGAAAGTTAATAAGATCACATATCTATTATAAAACAAGTGTCCTCACATGAAGAAATAGTTCACATACTCAATTCAAAAGATTGAATCAAAATTAAGGACTTTGCATTAAAGAACAACTCTCACACTCACATAAGAATTCACATGTATGCACAAAAATCCATAGGCTTGCCCATTATGTACATCTCTACTAATTAAGTATGTTTGAATATAATCAAATAGGACTTTTCACGTTTGTAATGCAGGCTAGAGGATGGGTAGAAAAACTATATAACAGTGACTTACACTTCCCTAAGCACTTTTCACTTTTAGACTTTATCACCCATTATCTTCTTCTCTTTATTTTTTTCAACCTTCTCTTCAATAATTATTTCACTAGCAATCTCATCTCATCAAGAACATTTTATTTTTTTTTTTGAAATAATTTTTTTCTCTTTTTTTTCATGACACAATCTTTTAAAGGGGTTTTTTTCATCACTATATAGCTATCATTGATCACCTTTTACCACTTAAATTTTTCTTTTCTTCAAATTTAACAATTATAATAAGTTTATGCTATAGTGCTCAAGGAAGCAAGGTGCAATAACTAGGGGTTCAACAAAATTGGATCAAGGTAAAAATATGGCTACCAACAAAAGGCTATAGACTCAAAGGGCTAACTAGTGATATACTATTTTGAAAAGACTAAAATTTTGCAAGATAAATCAAAGAAAGCCTATTATCATCTTCAAAATAAAACAATACTTTTTATTTCGCTTCAATAACATGCAGGGAAAGTTCTAGACTAGTATGCAAAACATGGAATAATCAAATTCTCACGACACATGGCACAAGTATCAGTTAAGATGGATCAATTCCACTTCTAAGAGAGACAGGGTCAGAACAAACTATAAAGTAAAATAAGCTATATATAGAGTCACAACCATGAACCTAAATGTCAAATAATTTGCAATTTAATTTGCAATCAAGTATTCATAGGAAAGTACTACTCAAAATTAGGCCTAAATAGCAAGTACCAAAAGAGTCAAAAGTTATTTTCTTTTCTTTCCAAAAAAAAAAAAAATTTATTTGGTAAAAAAATAATATAAAATAAAAATTTACTTCCTAAAAATAAAAAAATAAAAGATACTTGTTTCAAAGGGACCCCCTCGGAAAACAATCGAAAAGAATAATCAAGGGGTGGGCTAAGTGTGCTTCTACTAATGAAAAAAAGAATTATAAAAATATATAAATAAAAATCTTTTTGTAATTTTTTGAATTTTTTTAAATTTTTGTTTTTGTTTCCAACTTTTTATTTTTTTTATTTTTTTAATGAATATTAAACAAACCCTAAAGCGCACTCTACCATAAACAATATATTTGGAAGAACTCTCACCCCACACTTGAAAAGATTTTATGTCATGAAAGTATCAATTAAAATTTAAAACAACGGTTAGAAAAACTGCCTGAGGCTTTTAGACCTAGCCAGAAGCATATCCTCTCAATATTCATCAAGGGTTATACGCACCATACCCGTAAGCTCAAAATTGCTCCTTTGCTTTAAATTTTTTGGTACTAGACTTCCCCTAAAAAAAAAGACAAAAAGAAAAAAAAAGTGACACTAAAATAAAAATAAATACAAAAAGCCACACCAAAATTGAGTTGCCTCCCAATAAGCGCCTGATTTAACGTCGCGGCATGACTCAGGTTACCACCAATTTTTTTCTCCACTTTGAAGATATGAATTGCACCCCCAATTTTGCATCAATCTTTCTGCTTCGCTCAAGGGGCAGCGGTATGAAGACAAAGGAACCGTATGAAGACAAAGGAACCAAGTACTAGGTATCGCATCTTACACTTCTTGGCCCTTAGATGAGGAATGTAATTTTCTGATTTTTTCTCAACAAATTCAAGAATATAGATATATTCTTCCTCTTCCTTACACTCTTTCATAAGCTTAGATAACTCGATTGATATCTCATCATTCAATCACGATGTAGAATAATGATAGGAATGAGATCTAATACGTCTTAATTCATGATTTGTATTATTATTGACATCCTCGTGTGTACTCTTCTCGACATCTACAATTGGTGATTGGACATCATTCATGTAAACCTTTGTGTTCACGTGAGCCTCTTTGTCATGAATATCGTCTGAGCCAAATTGATCGACCTCAAGTTTGAGTTTAATTTTTGCTATATGGGTAGCTATATTTATGAGGTGGGCATTCGCTTCTTTTTGTTGCTCCATTGTCTTCTCTTGTAACTTCAATATTTGCCTCAATAGCTCACTAGTACAAGTTTTTTTGTTCTGTTTGCTCCACTTCATTATCCCTGTCAACATCATAAATAATAGAAAAATAATAATTGGGGTTTGAGTGAGGCGGATATGGGTTCGGACAACCATTCCAATGACCATTTTGACCCCCACATAAATGACAAAAATTCCATTTCAAAGGATTGGATAGGTGCACACAACCCGCTCTTCTGAATAGTATGACATTTAATATTCAAGTGGAGTCCATCACAATATTGACAAGGATATCGATCACTCAACCACCATTTATTTCAATCATCCATATCAATAAGAGTACTAAAAAAATATTTTTTAAAAAAATATTCCACAAACAAAAACGAAAAAGATAAAAATAAAAAAATAAAATACTAAGAAGAAAAAAAACTTAACTAATAAAAATTTGTTGCTTCCCTAGTACACGCAAGTGCAAGTGGTCAACTCAAGTAATATAGTGGATTTTTTCAGAAGACGAATGTCGAACCCAAAGGACTTGTCGATTAATTATTTACTAAGTTATATTAATTTCAATTATTTATTTAAGCAACGAACAATTAACCAAGAGAAAAGATTTTTCTACACAAGCAATGGCTGAATCGAACTAAGATTATAGTTTAGCTAATAATCATGGTTAGCCTCAATTTCATCAAATTATTTGCTTATCTAGTTGTTGATTCACAAGATTTAAATTACTTGAACAGGGTTGCACGTCTATGCTGGCCTACCTTTATTGACTGCCTAACTACATCGTTGATGGGGATAGACACATCAATAAAAGTGCTTTAACATTATCTTCCTGTATTATGAACCAAGTGAGGTGTAAGGGTAGTTGTCATGAGTCTTCCTTACACAAATCAATCTAGTTTCCTAGTCGAACAAGCTCCCTATACCTCTGTGTTTTATCCACTCCAACATCTCTCGAATCCAGAGTGGACAACTAATTTACTCCCTAGTTGATAAGGTTATAAAGTATACATAAAAGCAATATAAGAACAACTAATGTGATAAATAAATATTTTGAATTAATAATTACTAAACAATCATCTTATTAGCTACCATAATCTTAGAACGAAAAGATTAACTCCACATAGATATGAAAAAATTACCACAAATCATTCAAAGATAAATGTAAAAAAAAAATAATGGAGAAGAAAAGATGAAAACAAAATGCTCTGGCCCCCCACAGCGGCTCTTATCTCTCTCTAAGTCAAAAGTTATAAAAAACCTAATTTTATAGAATATTTATAGGTGTAGAAAGAAACCCCAGATAAAATAACTGAGTCCAAAATAAATTAAAAAATCCAAAATCGGAGCAATTAATTGTTCTTGTGTGTGCATATTGTGCTGCGCCGCTTTCTTCAATTCTTTTCTGCCAACATGGCAGCACAATTTAAAATTGCACTTGAACTGCAACTTCACCAGGCGCATCCTACATATATAATAATTTATATTATTATTTCCAATTTAATCCATTAAGCTGCCTGCTTGATTCTTCTTCTATACTTTTTTCTTTTTAATTTGTTTGAATTCAAAATCTCTTTATTTTCGCGTCAATTTAATCCTACAAATAAAATACATAATTTAGCATAATTCATAAAATTTATGCTCAAAAAGAATAAATAAAAGTATTAAATCTGAGGTAAATAATGACTAAAAATATATAATTTAGCCTCACATCACCACCCAACACTTAAACTTTTGCTCGTCCTCGAGCAACAATTAAAGCTCATAAAAAAATTAAATAGAACCACCGCTTTGATTGATCCAAATAATTTAGGCCATTAATTCAAAACATCATATACACTTCCCAATCATTACGCAAGATATACAAATAAATAACAAAATTTTAACATCCTAAACTCAAGAAAGGACTCTAACTCATCCACTTTAAGTTTGCTCACCTAATCTCTCAAAGAAAGTTGATAACATCATCTATCTATGATGAAAGAAGTGCCTTTACAAGAAAAAAAGTAGTCCACACACCCAATATAAAAGATTGAATATAAATTAAGGACTTTGCATTAAAAAATACTCTTGCACTCACAAAAAGAATTCACATGTATGCACAAAGAACCATAGGTTTGCCCATTATGTACATCTCCATTAACTAAGCATGCTTGAATAGAATCAAATAGGACTTTTAACGGGTTGAAATGTAGTCTAGGGGAAGGGTAGGAAAGCTATATAATAGTAACTTACACTTTCCTAAGCACTTTGCACTTTTAGACTTTATTACCCATTATCTTCTCCTCGTTATTTTTTTCAATCCTCTCTTTAATAATTATTTCACTTGCAATCTCATCTTATCAAGAATGTTTCACTTTTTTCTTTTCACAATCTTTCAAAGAGGGTTTTTTCATCACCATATAGCTATCATTGATCACCTTTTACCATTTAAATATCTCTTTTCTTCAAATTTAATAATTATAATAAGTCTATGCTACAATGCTCAAGGAAGCAAGGTGCAAAAACTAGTGATACAACAAAATTGGATCAAGGTAAAAATATGGCTACCAACAAAAGGCTATAGGCTCAAAAGGGCTAACTAGTGATATAATATTTTGAAAAGGCTAAAATTTTGCAAGATAAATCAAAGAAAGCTTATTAGCATCTCCTAAACAAAACAATACTTTATATTTCGCTTCAATAACATGCAGGGCAAGCTCTAGACTAGTACGTGAAACATGGAATAACCAAATTCTCATCACACATGGCACAAGTATCAATCAAGATGGATCAATTCCACTTCTAAGAAGGACAGGGTCATAACAAACTGTAAAATAAAATAAGCTATATATAGAGTCACAACCATGAACCCAGATGTCAAATAATTTGTAATTTAATTAGCATTCAAGCATTCATAGGAAAGTACTACTCAAAGTTAGGCCTAAATAGCAAGTACCAAAAGAGTCAAAAAGTGTTTTCTTTTCATTCCAAAAAAAATAAAATAAACTAAAAATTTACTTCCTTAAAATAACAAAAGTAAAAGATACTCGGTTCAAAGGCACCCCCCTCGGAAAAGAACCGAAAAGAAAAACCAAGGGGTAGGCTCAGTGTACTTCTACTAATGAAAACAATAATATTAAAAATAAAGAAATAAAAATCTTTTTGTAATTTTTTGAATTTTTTTTTGTTTTTAACTTTTTAATTTTTTTTATTTTTTTGTTTTGTTTATTTTTTTTAATGAATATTAAACAAACCTAAAGCACACCCCACCCTAAGCAATATATTTGTAAGAATTTTCACCCCACACTTGAAAAGATGTTATGTCCTCAAAGCATCAATTAAAATTTAAATCAAAGGTTAGAAAAACTCACTGAGGCCTTTAGACCTAGCTAGAAGCATCTTCTCTCAATATCTATCAAGGGTCGTACGCTCCCCATAGTTAAGCTTAACTTTCTCCTTAGCTTCAAATTTTTGGGTACTCAGACTTCCCCTAATATGCAAAAATAAAACACACAAAAACAAAAGAAAGTGACACTAAAAAAGTAAATAAAATAAAATAAAATAAAAATAAAAATCTATACTACAATTAGGTTGCCTCTCAATAAGCGTATGATTTAATGTCGCGGCACGACTCAAATTACAATCAATTTTTTTCTCCACTTTGAAGATATGAATTGCACTGCCAATTTTGCATCCATCTTTCTACTTCGTTCTGAAGATAAAGGAACCAAGTAATAGGTATCGTCGTATCTTACACGTCTTGGCCCTTAGATGAGCTATGTAATTTTCTGATTTTTGCTCAACAAATTCAAGAATATAGACATATTGTTTCTCTTCCTTACACTCTTTCACAGGCTCAAATAACTTGATTGATATCTCATCATCCAAGCATAATGTAGAAAAATGATAGGAATGAGGCCTAATACGCCCTAATTCATGAATTGTATTATTATGTACTTCCTCGTATGTACTCTTCTCAATATCAAAAATTGGTGGTTGGACATCATTCATGTAAACCTTTTTGTTCACGTGAGCCTCTTTGTCATGAACATTGTCAGTCCAAATTGATCTACCTCTAATTTGAGCTTATTTCTGCTACATGGGTAGCTATATTTGTGAGGTGGACATTCGGTTCTTTTTGTTGCTTCATTGTCTTCTCCTGCAGCTCCAATATTTGCCTCAATAGCTCACTAGTACAAGATTTTTATTCTGCCTGCTCCACTTCATTATCCCTGTCAACTTCATAAACAATAGAAGAATAACAATTGGGGTTTAAGGAGGGAGCTATGAGTTCAGGAAACCATTCCAATGACCATTTATATCACCACATATATGATAAAAATTCCATTCAAAGGATTGGATAGGTGCACACAACTCCCTCTTCTGAATAGTATGACATTCGATATTCAAGTGGGGTCTATCACAATATTAACAGGAATATCCATCACCAACCACCATTTATCCCAATCCATCCATATCAATAAGAGTACTAAATTTTTTTTTAATTTTTTTTGATATTCGGACAAAAAAAAGAGAATAAAATACTAAAAAAAAGAAGAAGAAAAAACGCATAAATAATAGAAGGAAAAAAAATTATAACTTAGAAAAATAATTCATTTCTAAGTCCCCGGCAACGACGCCAAAAACTTGTTGATTCCCTCGCACACACAAGTGTACATGGTCAACCCAAGTAATTGTCACGCCCCAAGTCCTGTTAGGGAGGACCGGCACCCTTTGCCGATAAGGCTCGGGAGAAACAACTTATATCTATACACTTTCTATACATTTTATTGGGGATATCTATATTTAACATGCCTTTGTGCAAGGAAACAGTAATACGAGCCAAAAGAAAATGCATATGACTAGGCCGTTGGAGCTACGATGTCGAAAGTACGAGACATGACCATACTTTAATTTACATATTCTACAAAGCCTCTAGATAAGATAAAATATCGAATGAGGGTCAGGAAAGACCCGCCTCGATTAACTACACAATACCAATATATGAACTTTAGACACACACAAAGCTCCGGAGCAACCTGGAACTTCGTAGCAACAGCTGAATGTCCTGGACTCTACTGGTAAGATCTACTAGCACCTATACCTGCAGCATGAAATGTAGGTCCCCAGTAAGGGACGTCAGTACGAGATAATGTACTGAGTATGTAAGGCATGAAATACTGTATATGAAGTAATAATTTCAAATGAAACTATGCATTGATATGGAAAAAGTGACCATCTTTGGATAACTTTGGGATAGTATACTTCATGTTCTTTATATTGCTTCACCTTTACTGTATAATCTGTGCACATCATGTAATGTAAATGACCAATTGATCAGTGGTAAACTGTATCAGGATCGTCCCTGGCTAGGTTCTTCCTTAACCCTTCGGGCTACCACCCGTGATAGGATCGTCCCTGGCTAGGTGATGCTTCCACCACTCAGGCTACCGCCCATCAAAAACTATATACTTTATCTTTCAATTACTTTTGAGATGATTCTCTCGGTGGTCAAAATGTTGAAGCTATAAGGATGTATAGATAGCATGTGACATGTAAATAATCATGCAAGACAATATGGCAATGAAGAGAGTATATTACATAAGCAATGAAATACGTATGAAATGAAAACAACTCATGAACTTTGCTTAGCAACAAAAACTCATGTACTTTGTATGCACATATGTGTGTACATTTGAAGGTGACTATATATAGGAGCACATGAATATGTGAAAGAGTGGAGATATTACTTGTCATGTAGAAGTAGATAAATTCCCTTACTTATCGAGGGATCTATGTTTCTTGCCAAATGTTACGAAATCAAGTAACCTTACATACCTCGTTGTGTGACCTCGTTACTACCTTGGAGTAGCTGCTTTTCTCCCAAATATTTATCTACATCATATTAGGTAATAATACTAGTATTAGTAGCAAAGAAACACGTCTTGATAGTCCAAAATCATAAAAACAATCACCCATACAACAAGCTTTCAATTAGTGACACGAAGGCATTCTTTCAACCTTTTCACTTATAATCATATTTTCTTGCAATCATTCTTATGTACACATCATATACAACTCATTTTAGACCCTTAACAATCTTACAACAGCCCAGAAGGAATAACGCATAACAGTTCTTCACAACATACAAACAAGCGGCACAACATTATATTATTTCACCACACTTCGTCGTCAACAATCCCGAATCTGTTTTAACTTTACCTAAAGTGTTTCCAATGTTTTTACCAAATAAAACCAGTCTTAATATAGTCCAAAACTATTCCCAAAATAGGGGAAACTTGTGGAGCAATATATCACAATTCTACACAACCAACAAATGGGTAGCATAACATTACCCCCTTCGCTACATTTCGACGTCGACAATTCCAAACCTTTTCCAACTCTAACCAAACTGCTCCAAAAACATTTACACGCACAATTAGCTCTAATACAATCTTATAACAGCACCCAAGAAGTTAGTAAGGAAATGATCCAATAGCTTTAAATCCAACAGCCCACAACTTCCAACCAACATCACACTTAAGATAGCACAATAAAACTCATTTGTTAAATGAAACCAAAATCTAGGCAACAACCTTAGGGTAATGTCTATAACTCAAATCATGTTAAGAATAAAAACTTATCTTCATAATATAGCCCACAAACCATATAAAAATCACTAAAACCAAAGGCAAGAGTGCAACAAGTTTTTGGACACATGCTGTCCAAAATTTTCAGCATAACATATTATCATATACTTCTTGATTTTCATGAAGAAATCATACTAAATACACAAATATAGTTACTTACCTTTATATTCAAGGTTTAGAGCCGCCTCAAGAACCCTATAATTTCCTTTGGCTGCTGCTTTAGTAGGTTAAGAAACATTTAGAGAGAGGATTAGGAAAGCTGAAATTTTGTCTAAGTGTAAGAGTGGTTGAAATTTGCTGCTTGTAACCCCTCTTTAAAGGACTCATTTGGACGACTACCCTTGGGATTTTGACCATGTAAGACCACATATAATGGAGCTAAATAATAAGCAGCTGGTTCCCCCAAAATTGGGCCTAAATGGACATGAAATTCTAATGGACTTGGGCTGCCAATTTCCAGTTTTCCTCTTAATCCGTTTTTGGCCCCAATTAGTCAAGTGATTTGGAATATACTTGGGCTCTTCTTTAATTCTTCTTGGACTGAAAATAAGGTCCATTTGATATACTAAAACATGGGCTAAAATGACACCCTCAAAACAGATTTTATCCATAGTCGGACTTGGATAAATTTGAAGTCGAAGCTCGTCTCCATTTAGCTAGCAAATTCAAGCTAAGCAAGTAGGTGACTCACCTACTAGATTATTAATTCATAAAAACACCTTAATTCTCTTACTTTCTTTAGGGTTGTGATATCCTCAATTTAACATAAAACATATATACACAAGACCCTCTTAAGCGTTAGATGCCCATATCGCCCATTAACACGAGAATCAAGCACTTTCAAGATTTGACACTAATTTGATCAATCCATATCATGATTTATTTCACACAACATTAGTACATGTAAAATGTGGGGTGTTACATCCTCCCCCCTCTTAGGAACATTCGTCCTTGAATGTTAGCATAATTAGGTAGCATAACTATGTATAAACCTTTAATTAAACAAACCTTTGACAACAAAATAAGTATTCAATTACACGTACCTATTAGTGTTCCCATTCTGCATGGTGGGCGTCCTCTTTAGGTTCAAATAAGTGAGGGTATTTTGATCTCATTGCATCCTCGGCCTCCCAAGTTATCTCTTCTGCTTGCTAATTTCTCCAAAGTACCTTTACTGAAGCTATTTTTTTATTCTTTAGCTTCTTAACTTGACGATCCAAAATAACAACAGGTATCTCTTCATAAGTGAGATCTTCTGTAACTTGCACGTCCTCAATAGGAGTGATATGAGATGGGTCACCTATGCACTTCTGAAGCATTGATACATGGAAAACTAGATGAACCATTTAAAGCTCTTGGGGTAGCTCTAGCTCATATGCAACCTGCCCGATCTTCTTAATAATTTTATAAGGCCCTATGTAACGTGGGCTTAGTTTTCCTTTCTTACCAAACCTCATGACCCCTTTCATTGGAGATACCCTTAAAAATACCCAATCTCCTACTGAAATTTCCAGCCCACTCCTCCTAGCATCTGCATAAGATTTGTGACAACTTTGGGCTATCTCTAGTCGCTATGGTGTCACCTTAGCTTTTTCCATAGCTTTGTGTACTAGATATGGCCCAATTAAGGTGGCTTCACTCACTTCAAACCATCCAATTGGTGACCTACACTTCCTTCCGTAGAAAGCTTAATAAGGTGCCATCTTAATACTTGAATGGCAGCTATTATTATAGGCAAACTCAATAAGTGGCAAATTGTCTACTCAACTACCTTTAAAGTCCAATGCACAAGCTCGTAACATATCTTCAAGTGTCTGAATGGTGCGTTCTATTTGACCATCTATTTGAGGGTGGAATGTTGTGCTTAAATTTACTTATGTTCCTAAACTCCTTTGGAAGGACTTCCAAAACATTGCAGTGAATTGAGCCCCTCGAACTGATATATTGGAGATTGGGACTCCATGTAGCCTGACTATCTCTTTGAGGTACAGTTTACCATATTCTTCCGCTGTATAATCACTCCTGACAGGAAGAAAATGTGCTGACTTTGTGAGTCTGTCAACTATTACCCATATAGAGTCAAACTTCTGAAATGAGTGAGGTAAACTGACAATAAAGTCCACATTGATCATATCCCACTTCCAGGTCAGAAGTCCTATACACTGCATATAATCTCCTGGATTTTGGTCTTTTACCTTCACTTGTTGACAATTTGGACATTGAGCCATATATTCTACTAGGTCCTTTTTCATGCCTCCCCACCAAAACACTCCTTTCAGGTCATGGTACATCTTAGTCGATCCTTGATGGATGGAATATCGGGAATGGTGGACTTCATCCGTTATCCTCTTTCTTAACCCATTAATATTAGGCACACATAATCTATTTTGGCAGTAAAGTACTCCATTTTGCGTAAGGTCAAAGACCTTTATCTCACCCTGACTCACCTTTTCCTTAAGCTATCATAGAACAAGATCCTCAAACTGTTTTTCTTTCACCTCCATTACTAATGAAGACGTCGCTGCATTATGTACAGTAACCCCTTCTTTTGGAGTTTCAATAAGGCGAACTCCCAAACTGGCTAGCTGATGTAGATCCTTAGCCACTGCTTGACTTACCATGGCTTGTTCACCAGTATTTATGATTGCCTTATGACTCAGAGCATCGGCTACCACATTTGCTTTCCTCGGATGGTATAGTATATCAATGTCGTAATCCTTTATTAGTTCTAGCCATCTCCGCTGTCTCAAATTTAGATCCTTCTGCTTAAAAATGTATTGGAAGCTCTTTCGATCAGTATATATGTCAACGTGAACCCCATACAAATAGTGGTGCCATATTTTCAAAGTAAATATAACCGCTGCTAACTCAAGATCATGAATTGGTAATTCTTCTCATGTGGTCGTAGCTGTCTGGATGCATAAGCAATTACCCTGCCATGATATGTCAGCACACACCCTAAGCTAACTCCTGAAGCATCACAATACACTGTATACCCCTCGGTGCCTTCTGAAGTACTAGCACCGGTGCAGAAATTAGCTTATTTTTCAGTTCCTGGAAGCTCCTTTCACAAGCATCATTCTATTTGAACTTGGTTGCCTTATGTGTCAACTTTGTTAGAGGTACAGAAATGGAAGAAAAACCTTCAAAAGTTCTCCTATAATAACCTGCCAAACCTAGGAAGCTTCGAACTTCCATGGGTGTCGTTGGCCTTGGCCAATCTTTCACAACATCTATCTTTTGTGAATTAACTCTTATTCCCTCCTTAGACACAATATGACCTAAGAATGCCACTAATTTTAGCCAAAATTCACATTTAGGAAACTTGGCATACAACTGTCTATCACGAAGAACCTATAACACTTTTCGTAAGTAATTGGTATGGTCCTCTTCTGACCTTGAGTATATCAAAATATCATCTATGAACACTATCACGAACACATCTAAGAATGGCTTAAATACCCTGTTCATCAGATCCATAAAAATAGCTGGTGCATTCGTTAGCCCAAATAACATAACAAGAAATTCAAAGTGACCATACCGTGTTCTAAAAACAGTCTTAGGTATATCTTCCTCCTTCACACTCACTTGGTGATACCCCGATCTGAAGTTAATTTTTGAGAAGCATTTGGCACCCTGTAACTGATCAAATGAATTATCAATCTTGGGGAGGGGGTATTTATTCTTAATTTTCATCCTATTCAATTGTCGATAGTCGATACACATTCTCAAGTTTCCATCCTTCTTGCATACAAATAACACTGGTGAACCCCAGGGAGATACACTAGGTCTTATAAACCCCTCTCCAATAAGTCTTTCAGTTGCTCTTTTAATTCTCGCAACTCTGCTGGGGCCATTCTATATGTAGGGATAGAAATAGGTTGAGTGCCTGGAAGTAAGTCAATGCCAAAATCTATTTCTCATTCAGGAAGTAAGCCTAAAAGTTCATTAGGGAACACATCAAAAAATTCATTCACTACTAGAACTGATTGAAGAGTTGGTGATTCTGCTTCCATATCCCCGACTCTAACTAAATGACATATATACCCCTTAGATATCATATTTCTGGCCTTAAAATAAAAGATAAACTTCCCCTTTGGTGCCCCAACATTGCCTTCCCATTCAAGAACTGCCTCATTTGGAAAGTGAAAGTACACTTTCTTAATTCGGCAATCCATGGTGGCATAGCAAGAAGATAACCAATCTATACCCATTATCACATCAAATTCCGTCCCTTTCTAACTCAATAAGGTCAGCGAATGTATCACAGTCACAAACAGTTACTACACAACCATAATAATCCTTTCTAGCCATAATAGATTCACCGGTTGGTGTAGACACTTCAAATGGTTTATTCAATAATTTGGGTGTTCTCTTAAGCTTCCCAACAACTAGTGGAGTAATGTATGATAGTGTAGAACCAGGTTGAATTAATGCATATACATTATGATAGAATATGAACAATGTACCTGTGACCACATCAGGTGAAGCTTTCAAATTTTGCCAACACCCCAATGCATAAGTGCAATTCTGGATCCCGCTAGAGCTAGCTGCTCCTCTAACACCTCTACCATGACCCATAGGTGCTGTTGACCCTACCTAATGAAGGAACTTTCGATGATGATGATGCAACAGCTAACCTAGTAGATTGTGCTATATCACCCACATGCCTCCTCGGGCAATCTCTCATCATGTGCCCTGGCGCACCACACCAATAACAAACATCTATACCAATAACAAACATCTATACCAACAAGACATATACCCAGATGACTTCTTCCATACTATCTACAGGGCTACCTCGGAGTCATCGGCTGGCCTGTCGATCCTCCTGTCATCCGTGAACCTTGTCCCTCACCTCATTGACCGAATTGATTACTTGTAGACCCTTGAAGTTGTGGTGGCGCATTGGCTGCGAAATAAGAGAATGATGTCCTAGGTAGTCTGTTAGAAAATCGAGGCCTAAACTCACCTTGGAACTATGTAAACTGTTTTGAAGATCTGCTCCTCTTAGACTGCGCCCTTTCTAACTCCTGTGTCCTTCTCCTTTGTCTTTATCCTCCAATTTCTGTGTAAAATCTTGCATTCTCGCTATATCCATGTCTTTATTCAGTGCAGCAATGGTACAGTCTCTGACCAGATACGTATCCAATCTATCCACATACCGATGAACTCTATTTGCCATAGTAGCATTTATATTAGGAGCATACATGGATAGGGAATTAAGCTGGAGACTATACTCCCTCACGCTCATAATCCCTTGGTGGAGGTTTAAGAACTGATTTGCACGGGCCTCTCGGATCTCTAATGGTAAATAATGGTCAAGAAAGGCCTCTTTGAATTCCTTCTATGAGGTTGGGGGAGAATCTATATCTTTGGATTGCTTCGAAGCTTCATACCAAGGTATAGCCACGCCCTTCAACCTATATGTCGCCAACTCAATAGCTTCTGTACCACTAACATGCATGACATCTAAAGTGTGCTGAATCTGATCAATAAAGTCTTGGGGATCTTCATTAGGATCAGACCCAGTGAAAGCTGGAGGGTCCAAATTAAGGAAATCATGTATCCTCATGCCAACTGTCCTATTTGCAGCACCTGTACCCATAACTGCACCTTCCTGTCTTTGGCCTTAGCCAGCAACCATGCGAGTCAGTAGTTGAACTGCATTTCTCAGGTCCTACATTGTAGCATCAAAGGTGGTTCTTGGGGAATTTCACTATTTCTGGGTTCATCAGGAGCTGGAGGGGTTAGAGATGTCCGTGACAGAGACTCATCTTGAGCCTAATTTCGTTGTCTTATGTGACTGGGTGAACTAGCCACCACTTCCACTGCCTTGCCTTTACTTTTATTCTTCCTGATTTCTGGCATACTTGCTCGCTATACAAAATAATTTAGGAGTTAGACACAATCCACCTATTACATTTAGCTCTATGGCACGATCTAAAGAATTAAAGGAAAGTAACAACTCCTAAATGCCACGTAGCCTCCTGCTTATAAATGTGGTGCACAACACATTGATAAATCAGACTCTACATTGACACGACTTTGTAGACTCCCAAGGATGACCCGCTCTGATACCACTTCTGTCATGCCCCAAGTCTTGTTGGGGCGTACTAGCACCCATTGCCGATAAGGCTCGGGAGAACCAACCGATATCTATGCACTTTCTATATATCTTATAATGGATTTCTATATTTAACATGCCTTTGTGCAAGGAAACAGTAATACAAGCCAAAAAAAAATGCATATGACTAGGTCGTTGGGGCCACGGTATCGAAAGTACGAGACATGACCACACTTTAATTTACATAGTCTACAAAGCCTCTATATAAAATAAAATATCGAATGAGGGTTAGGAAAGGCCCTGCCTTGATTAACTACACAAATACAAACATATAAACTTTAGACATACACAAAGCTCCGGAGCAATTTTTTTTTTGAGCTTGGTAGCAACAGCTGAATGTCCTGGACTCTACTGGGAAGATCTACTAGCACCTTACCTATAGCATGAAATGTAGGTCCACCATAAGGGACATCAGTACGAGATAATGTACTAAGTATGTAAGGCATGAAATACTGCATATGAAGTAACAATTTCAAATGAAACTGTGCACTGATATGGAATAAGTGACTACCTTTGGACATACTTTGGGATCATATACTTTATGTTCTTTATATTGCTTTACTTTTACTGTATAATCTGTGCACATCATGTACTGTAAATGACCAACTAATCAGTGGTAAACTGTATCGGGATCGTCCCTGGCTAGGTTCTTCCTTAACCCCCCGGGCTACCACCCATGATAGGATCGTCCCTGGCTATGTGATACTTCCACCCCTCGGGCTACCAGCCATCAAAAACTATATACTTTATCTTTAAATTACTTTTGAGATGATTCTTTTGGTGGTCAAAATATTGAAGCTATAAGGCTGTATACATAGCATGTGACATGCAACTAATCATGCAAGACAATATGGCAATGAAGAGAGTATGTTACATAAGCAATGAAATACGTACGAAATGAAAACAACTCATAAACTTTGTTTAGCAACAAAAACTCATGTACTTTGTATGCACGTATGTACGTATATTTTAAGGTGACTATATATAGGAGCATATGAATATGTGAAAGAGTGGAGATATGGCTAGTTGTCATGCAGGAGTAGATAAATGCCTTTACTTACCAAGGGATCTATGTTTCATGCCAAATGTTATGAAATCAAGTAACCTTACATACCTCATTGTATGACCTCGTTACTACCTTGGAGTAGCTGCTTTTCCCCCAAATATTCATCTATATCATATTAGGTAATAATACTAGTATTAGTAGCAAAGAAACACTTCTTGACAATCCAAAATCATAACAATGATCACCCGTACAGCAAGCTTTCAATTAGTGACACAAAGGCATTCCTTCAACCTTTTCACTTATAATCGTATTTTCTTACAACCTTTCTTATGTAAACACCATATATAACTCATTTTATACCCTTAACAGTCTTACAACAGCCCACAAAGCATAACGCATAATGATTCTTCACAACATATAAACAAGCGGCACAACATTACATTCTTTCCCCACACTTCATCGTCAATCATCCCGAATTTGTTTTAACTTTACCTAAAGTGTTTCCAATATTTTTACCACATAGAACAAGTCTCAATATAGTCCAGAAATAGTACCAAAATAGGGGAAGGTTGCGGAACAATATATCACAATTCTACACAATCTACAAATAGACAACATAATGTAACCCCTCTTCACTACATTTCAACGTCGACAATTTCAAACCTTTTCAAACTCTAATCAAACTGCTCCAAAAATATTTACACATACAATTAGGTATAATACAATCTTAGAACAGCACCTAAGAATTCATTAAGGACATGATCCAATAGCTTTAAATCCAACAACCTACAACTTCCAACCAACATCACACTTAAGATAGCACCATAAAACTCATTTCTTAGATGAAACCAAAATCTGGGCAACAACCTTAGGGTAATATCTATAACTCAATTGTGTTAAGAACAACAAATTCTCTTCATAATACAGCCCACAAACCATATAGAAATCACTAAAATCAAAGGCAAGAGTGCAACAATTTTCTGGACACATGCTGTCCAGAATTTTCAGCATAACATATTATCATATACTATTTGATTTGCATGAAGAAATCATACTAAATACACAAATATAGTTACTTACCTTTATATTCAAGGTTTAGAGCCTCCTCAAGAACCCTAGAATTTCCTTTGGATGCTGCTTTGGTAGGTTAAGAAACGTTTAGAGAGAGGATTAGGAAAGCTGAAAATTTGTCTAAGTGTAAGAGTGGCTGAAATTTGCTGCTTTGTAACCCCTCTTTAAAGGCCTCATTTGGACTTCCCTTGGGCTTTTGACCATATAAGACCACATATAATGGGACTAAATAATGAGCAGCTAGTTCCCCCAAAATTGGGCCTAAATGGGCATCAAATTCTAATGGACCTGGGCTACCAATTTTCAGCTTTCCTCTTAATTCGTTTTTGGCCCCAATTAGTCAAGTGATTTGGAATATACTTAGGCTCTTCTTTAATTCTTCTTGGACTGAAAATAAGGTCCATTTGAGATGCTAAAACATGGGCTAAAATGACACCCTCAAAATAGATTTTATCCATAATCAGACTTGGACAAATTTGATGTCGAACCTCGTCTCCGTTTAGCTAGCAAATTCAAGATAAGCAAGTAGGCGACTCACCTACTAGATTATTAATTCATACAAACACCTTAATTCTCTTACTTTCTTTAGGGTTGTGATATACTCAATTTAACATAAAACACATATACACAAGACCCTCTTAAGCGTTAGACACCCATATCGCCCGTTAACACGAGAATCAAGCACTTTCAAGATTTGACACTAATTTGACTAATCCATATCATGATTTATTTCACACAACATTAGTATATGTAAAATGTAGGGTGTTACAATAATATAGTGACTCTTTTCAAAAATCGGATGTTGAACCCAAAGGACGTGTCAATTAATTATTTACTAAGTTATATTAATTCTAACTATTTATTTAAGCTGTGAACAATTAACCAAGAGAAAATTTTTTCTACACAATCAATAAACGAATCGAACTAAGATTATGGTTTAGCTAATATTTATGCTTAGTCTCAATTTCATCAAATCATTTGCTTATCTAGTTGCTGATTCACAGGGTTTAAATTACCTAAACAGAGTTGCACGCCTCTGTCGGCCTACCTTTATTAATTGCCTAACTACATCGTTGAGCGAGGATAGACACGTCAATAACATTTCTTTAACATTATCTTCCTATATTATGAACCAAGTGAGGTCTAAGGGTAGTTGTCGTGGGTCTCCCTTACACGAATCAATCTAGTTTCCTAGTAGAACAAGCTCCCTATACCTTGTGTTCTATCTACTCCAACATCTCTCGAATCTAGAGTGAACAACTAATTTACTCGCTAGTTGATCAGGTATGAAGTATAGATAAAATCAATATAAGAAAAACTAATGTTATAAACAAATATTTCGAATTAATAATGACTAAACAATCTTCTTATTAGCTATCATAATCTTAAAATGAGAAGATTAACTCCACATAGACATGAAAAAATTACCACAAATTATTCAAAGATAAGTATAAAAACTAATAATAATGGAAAAGAAAAGTTGAAACTAAAATTCTCCGGCCTCCACGACGGCTCATATTTCTCCATAAGTCAAAAGTTATGTAAAATCTAATTTTACGAAATATTTACAGGTGTAGAAAGAAACCCCATAAAATAACTGAATCCAAAATAAATTGAAAATCTAAAACTGGAGCAATTAATTCTTCTTGAGCCTGCGTATAGTGCCGCGTCACTTTCTTCAATTATTTTCTGCCACAAGGCAGCACAATTTAGAAATGCACTTGAATTGCAACTTCACCAGGCGCATCCTACATATATATAATAATTTATATTATTAATTCATTAAGTTGTCTACTTAATTTTTTTCTGTAATATTTTCTTTTTAACTTGTTTAGTATACGTGCATTGTACGTGTGTCTCACGTTAATATCATTAAATTGAATGGTACAAATATTTGAAAAATATTTCTAAGGACCTTCATATTTTTAAAATAATGTTAATTTAGTATACGTTTATTGGATGTGTATTATGCGTCTATTCATAA